>WNGS01169478.1:107281-125294 GCA_020271785.1 Procambarus virginalis
CAAGCACCCACAGGTGTGAGCAAGCACCCACAGGTGTGAACAAGCACCCACAGGTCTGACCCCACCCACAGGTCTGACCAACTCCCACAGGTCTGACCAAACTCCCACAGGTCTGAACGAGCACCCACTGTCTGAACGAGCACCCACAGGTCTGACCAAACTCCCACAGGTCTGAACAAGCACCCACAGGTCTGACCAAGCACCCACAGGTCTGACCAAGCACCCACAGGTGTGAGCGAGCACCCACAGGTGTGAGCAAGCACCCACAGGTGTGAGCGAGCACCCACAGGTGTGAGCGAGCACCCACAGGTGTGAGCGAGCACCCACAGGTGTGAGCGAGCACCCACAGGTGTGAGCGAGCACCCACAGGTGTGAGCGAGCACCCACAGGTGTGAGCGAGCACCCACAGGTGTGAGCGAGCACCCACAGGTGTGAGCGAGCACCCACAGGTGTGAGCGAGCACCCACAGGTGTGAGCGAGCACCCACAGGTGTGAGCGAGCACCCACAGGTGTGAACGAGCACCCACAGGTGTGAGCAAGCACCCACAGGTGTGAGCAAGCACCCACAGGTGTGAGCAAGCACCCACAGGTGTGAGCAAGCACCCACAGGTGTGAGCAAGCACCCACAGGTGTGAGCAAGCACCCACAGGTGTGAGCAAGCACCCACAGGTGTGAGCGAGCACCCACAGGTGTGAGCGAGCACCCACAGGTGTGAGCGAGCACCCACAGGTGTGAGCGAGCACCCACAGGTGTGAGCGAGCACCCACAGGTGTGAGCGAGCACCCACAGGTGTGAGCGAGCACCCACAGGTGTGAGCGAGCACCCACAGGTGTGAGCGAGCACCCACAGGTGTGAGCGAGCACCCACAGGTGTGAGCGAGCACCCACAGGTGTGAGCGAGCACCCACAGGTGTGAGCGAGCACCCACAGGTGTGAGCAAGCACCCACAGGTGTGAGCAAGCACCCACAGGTGTGAGCAAGCACCCACAGGTGTGAGCAAGCACCCACAGGTGTGAGCAAGCACCCACAGGTGTGAGCAAGCACCCACAGGTGTGAGCAAGCACCCACAGGTGTGAGCAAGCACCCACAGGTGTGAGCAAGCACCCACAGGTGTGAGCAAGCACCCACAGGTGTGAGCAAGCACCCACAGGTGTGAGCAAGCACCCACAGGTGTGAGCAAGCACCCACAGGTCTGAGCAAGCACCCACAGGTCTGACCAAGCACCCACAGGTCTGAGCAAGCACCCACAGGTCTGACACAAGCACCCACAGGTCTGAACAAGCACCCACAGGTCTGACCAAGCACCCACAGGTCTGACACAAGCACCCACAGGTGTGAGCGAGCACCCACAGGTGTGAGCGAGCACCCACAGGTCTGAGCGAGCACCCACAGGTCTGAGCGAGCACCCACAGGTCTGAGCGAGCACCCACAGGTCTGAACGAGCACCCACAGGTCTGAACGAGCACCCACAGGTCTGAACGAGCACCCACAGGTCTGACCAAGCACCCACAGGTCTGAACGAGCACCCACAGGTCTGACCAAGCACCCACAGGTCTACAAGCACCCAAGGTCCAACAAGCACCCACAGGTGTGAGCGAGCACCCACAGGTGTGAGCGAGCACCCACAGGTGTGAGCGAGCACCCACAGGTGTGAGCGAGCACCCACAGGTGTGAGCGAGCACCCACAGGTCTGAGCGAGCACCCACAGGTCTGAGCGAGCACCCACAGGTCTGACCGAGCACCCACAGGTCTGAACGAGCACCCACAGGTCTGAACGAGCACCCACAGGTCTGAACGAGCACCCACAGGTCTGAACGAGCACCCACAGGTCTGACCAAGCACCCACAGGTCTGACCAAGCACCCACAGGGTGACCAAGCACCCACAGGTGTGAGCGAGCACCCACAGGTGTGAGCGAGCACCCACAGGTGTGAGCGAGCACCCACAGGTGTGAGCGAGCACCCACAGGTGTGAGCGAGCACCCACAGGTGTGAGCGAGCACCCACAGGTGTGAGCGAGCACCCACAGGTGTGAGCGAGCACCCACAGGTGTGAGCGAGCACCCACAGGTCTGAGCGAGCACCCACAGGTCTGACCAAGCACCCACAGGTCTGACCAAGCACCCACAGGTCTGAACAAGCACCCACAGGTGTGAGCGAGCACCCACAGGTGTGAGCGAGCACCCACAGGTCTGAGCGAGCACCCACAGGTGTGAGCGAGCACCCACAGGTGTGAGCGAGCACCCACAGGTGTGAGCGAGCACCCACAGGTGTGAGCGAGCACCCACAGGTGTGAGCGAGCACCCACAGGTGTGAGCGAGCACCCACAGGTGTGAGCGAGCACCCACAGGTGTGAGCGAGCACCCACAGGTGTGAGCGAGCACCCACAGGTGTGAGCGAGCACCCACAGGTGTGAGCGAGCACCCACAGGTGTGAGCGAGCACCCACAGGTGTGAGCGAGCACCCACAGGTGTGAGCGAGCACCCACAGGTGTGAGCGAGCACCCACAGGTGTGAGCGAGCACCCACAGGTGTGAGCGAGCACCCACAGGTGTGAACGAGCACCCACAGGTCTGAACGAGCACCCACAGGTCTGAACGAGCACCCACAGGTCTGAACGAGCACCCACAGGTCTGACCGAGCACCCACAGGTCTGAACGAGCACCCACAGGTGTGAGCGAGCACCCACAGGTGTGAGCGAGCACCCACAGGTGTGAGCAGCACCCACAGGTCTGACCGAGCACCCACAGGTCTGACCGAGCACCCACAGGTCTGACCGAGCACCCACAGGTCTGACCGAGCACCCACAGGTCTGAGCGAGCACCCACAGGTCTGACCGAGCACCCACAGGTCTGACGAGCACCCACAGGTGTGAGCGAGCACCCACAGGTGTGAGCGAGCACCACAGGTGTGAGCGAGCACCCACAGGTGTGAGCGAGCACCCACAGGTGTGAGCGAGCACCCACAGGTGTGAGCGAGCACCCACAGGTGTGAGCGAGCACCCACAGGTGTGAGCGAGCACCACAGGTGTGAGCGAGCACCCACAGGTGTGAGCGAGCACCCACAGGTGTGAGCGAGCACCCACAGGTGTGAGCGAGCACCACAGGTGTGAGCGAGCACCCACAGGTGTGAGCGAGCACCACAGGTGTGAGCGAGCACCCACAGGTGTGAGCGAGCACCACAGGTGTGAGCGAGCACCCACAGGTGTGAGCGAGCACCCACAGGTCTGAGCGAGCACCCACAGGTCTGAGCGAGCACCCACAGGTCTGAGCGAGCACCCACAGGTGTGAGCGAGCACCCACAGGTGTGAGCGAGCACCCCAGGTGTGAGCGAGCACCACAGGTGTGAGCGAGCACCCACAGGTGTGAGCGAGCACCCACAGGTGTGAGCGAGCACCCACAGGTGTGAGCGAGCACCCACAGGTGTGAGCGAGCACCCACAGGTGTGAGCGAGCACCCACAGGTGTGAGCGAGCACCCACAGGTCTGAGCGAGCACCCACAGGTCTGAGCGAGCACCCACAGGTCTGAGCGAGCACCCACAGGTCTGAGCGAGCACCCACAGGTCTGAGCGAGCACCCACAGGTCTGAGCGAGCACCCACAGGTCTGAGCGAGCACCCACAGGTGTGAGCGAGCACCCACAGGTGTGAGCGAGCACCCACAGGTGTGCGCGAGCACCCACAGGTGTGCGCGAGCACCCACAGGTGTGCGCGAGCACCCACAGGTGTGCGCGAGCACCCACAGGTGTGCGCGAGCACCCACAGGTGTGCGCGAGCACCCACAGGTGTGCGCGAGCACCCACAGGTGTGCGCGAGCACCCACAGGTGTGCGCGAGCACCCACAGGTGTGCGCGAGCACCCACAGGTGTGCGCGAGCACCCACAGGTGTGCGCGAGCACCCACAGGTGTGCGCGAGCACCCACAGGTGTGCGCGAGCACCCACAGGTGTGCGCGAGCACCCACAGGTGTGCGCGAGCACCCACAGGTCTGAACGAGCACCCACAGGTCGAAACGAGCACCCACAGGTCTGAACGAGCACCCACAGGTCTGAACGAGCACCCACAGGTCTGACCGAGCACCCACAGGTCTACACGAGCACCCACAGGTCCAAACGAGCACCCACAGGTCGAAACGAGCACCCACAGGTCTGAGCGAGCACCCACAGGTGTGAGCGAGCACCCACAGGTGTGAGCGAGCACCCACAGGTCTGAGCGAGCACCCACAGGTGTGAGCGAGCACCCACAGGTCTGAGCGAGCACCCACAGGTCTGAGCGAGCACCCACAGGTCTGAGCGAGCACCCACAGGTGTGCGCGAGCACCCACAGGTGTGCGCGAGCACCCACAGGTGTGCGCGAGCACCCACAGGTGTGCGCGAGCACCCACAGGTGTGCGCGAGCACCCACAGGTGTGCGCGAGCACCCACAGGTGTGCGCGAGCACCCACAGGTGTGCGCGAGCACCCACAGGTGTGCGCGAGCACCCACAGGTGTGCGCGAGCACCCACAGGTGTGCGCGAGCACCCACAGGTGTGCGCGAGCACCCACAGGTGTGCGCGAGCACCCACAGGTGTGCGCGAGCACCCACAGGTGTGCGCGAGCACCCACAGGTGTGCGCGAGCACCCACAGGTGTGCGCGAGCACCCACAGGTGTGCGCGAGCACCCACAGGTGTGCGCGAGCACCCACAGGTGTGCGCGAGCACCCACAGGTGTGCGCGAGCACCCACAGGTGTGCGCGAGCACCCACAGGTGTGCGCGAGCACCCACAGGTGTGCGCGAGCACCCACAGGTGTGCGCGAGCACCCACAGGTGTGCGCGAGCACCCACAGGTGTGCGCGAGCACCCACAGGTGTGCGCGAGCACCCACAGGTGTGCGCGAGCACCCACAGGTGTGCGCGAGCACCCACAGGTGTGCGCGAGCACCCACAGGTGTGCGCGAGCACCCACAGGTGTGCGCGAGCACCCACAGGTGTGCGCGAGCACCCACAGGTGTGCGCGAGCACCCACAGGTGTGCGCGAGCACCCACAGGTGTGCGCGAGCACCCACAGGTGTGCGCGAGCACCCACAGGTGTGCGCGAGCACCCACAGGTGTGCGCGAGCACCCACAGGTGTGCGCGAGCACCCACAGGTGTGCGCGAGCACCCACAGGTGTGCGCGAGCACCCACAGGTGTGCGCGAGCACCCACAGGTGTGCGCGAGCACCCACAGGTGTGCGCGAGCACCCACAGGTGTGCGCGAGCACCCACAGGTGTGCGCGAGCACCCACAGGTGTGCGCGAGCACCCACAGGTGTGCGCGAGCACCCACAGGTGTGCGCGAGCACCCACAGGTGTGCGCGAGCACCCACAGGTGTGCGCGAGCACCCACAGGTGTGCGCGAGCACCCACAGGTGTGCGCGAGCACCCACAGGTGTGCGCGAGCACCCACAGGTGTGCGCGAGCACCCACAGGTGTGCGCGAGCACCCACAGGTGTGCGCGAGCACCCACAGGTGTGCGCGAGCACCCACAGGTGTGCGCGAGCACCCACAGGTGTGCGCGAGCACCCACAGGTGTGCGCGAGCACCCACAGGTGTGCGCGAGCACCCACAGGTGTGCGCGAGCACCCACAGGTGTGCGCGAGCACCCACAGGTGTGCGCGAGCACCCACAGGAGTGAGCGAGCACCCACAGGTGTGAGCGAGCACCCACAGGTGTGAGCGAGCACCCACCGGTGTGAGCGAGCACCCACCGGTGTGAGCGAGCACCCACAGGTGTGAGCGAGCACCCACAGGTGTGAGCGAGCACCCACAGGTGTGAGCGAGCACCCACCGGTGTGAGCGAGCACCCACCGGTGTGAGCGAGCACCCACCGGTGTGAGCGAGCACCCACCGGTGTGAGCGAGCACCCACCGGTGTGAGCGAGCACCCACCGGTGTGAGCGAGCACCCACCGGTGTGAGCGAGCACCCACCGGTGTGAGCGAGCACCCACAGGTGTGAGCGAGCACCCACAGGTGTGAGCGAGCACCCACCGGTGTGAGCGAGCACCCACAGGTGTGAGCGAGCACCCACAGGTGTGAGCGAGCACCCACAGGTGTGAGCGAGCACCCACAGGTGTGAGCGAGCACCCACAGGTGTGAGCGAGCACCCACAGGTGTGAGCGAGCACCCACAGGTGTGAGCGAGCACCCACAGGTGTGAGCGAGCACCCACAGGTGTGAGCGAGCACCCACAGGTGTGAGCGAGCACCCACAGGTGTGAGCGAGCACCCACAGGTCTGACCGAGCACCCACAGGTCTGACCGAGCACCCACAGGTGTGAGCGAGCACCCACAGGTGTGAGCGAGCACCCACAGGTGCGAGCGAGCACCCACAGGTGCGAGCGAGCACCCAAAAGTGTGAGCGAGCACCCACAGGTGTGAGCGAGCACCCACACGTCTAAACGAGCACCCACAGGTCTAAATGAGCACCCACAGGTCTGACCAAGCACCCACAGGTCTAAACGAGCGCCCACAGGTTTAAACGAGCACCCACAGGCCTAAACGAGCACCCACAGGCCTAAACGAGCACCCACAGGCCTAAACGAGCACCCACAGGCCTGAACGAGCACCCACAGGTCTGACCAAGCACCCACAGGTCTACACAAGCACCCACAGGTCTCAACAAGCACTGAATGGTCTACACAAGCACCCAAAAGTCCAAACAAGCACCCACAGGTGTGAGCGAGCACCCACAGGTGTGAGCGAGCACCCACAGGTCTGAACGAGCACCCACAGGTCTGAACGAGCACCCACAGGTCTGACCGAGCACCCACAGGTCTGAACGAGCACCCACAGGGCTGACCGAGCACCCACAGGGCTGACCGAGCACCCACAGGGCTGACCGAGCACCCACAGGGCTGACCGAGCACCCACAGGGCTGACCGAGCACCCACAGGGCTGACCGAGCACCCACAGGGCTGACCGAGCACCCACAGGGCTGACCGAGCACCCACAGGGCTGACCAAGCACCCACAGGGCTGACCAAGCACCCACAGGGCTGACCAAGCACCCACAGGGCTGACCAAACTCCCACAGGTCTAAACGAGCACCCACAGGTATGAGCGAGCACCCACAGGCGTGAGCGAGCACCCACAGGCGTGAGCGAGCACCAACAGGTGTGAGCGAGCACCAACAGGTGTGAGCGAGCACCCACAGGTGTGAGCGAGCACCCACAGCTCTGACCGAGCACCCACAGGTCTGAACGAGCACCCACAGGTCTGAACGAGCACCCACAGGTCTGAACGAGCACCCACAGGTCTGAACGAGCACCCACAGGTCTGAACGAGCACCCACAGGTCTGAACGAGCACCCACAGGTCTGAACGAGCACCCACAGGTCTGAACGAGCACCCACAGGTCTGAACGAGCACCCACAGGTCGAAACGAGCACCCACAGGTCGAAACGAGCACCCACAGGTCGAAACGAGCACCCACAGGTCTGAACGAGCACCCACAGGTCTGACCAAGCACCCACAGGTCTACACAAGCACCCAAGGTCCAAACGAGCACCCACAGGTCGAAACGAGCACCCACAGGTCTGAACGAGCACCCACAGGTGTGAGCGAGCACCCACAGGTCTGAGCGAGCACCCACAGGTCTGAGCGAGCACCCACAGGTCTGAGCGAGCACCCACAGGTCTGAGCGAGCACCCACAGGTCTGAGCGAGCACCCACAGGTCTGAGCGAGCACCCACAGGTCTGAGCGAGCACCCACAGGTCTGAGCGAGCACCCACAGGTCTGAGCGAGCACCCACAGGTCTGACCAAACTCCCACAGGTCTGAAGAAGAAGCCACACAGATATGAAGAAGCACCCACAGGTCCGAGGAAGCACCCACGGGTCCGAGGAAGCACCCACGGGTCCGAGGAAGCACCCACGGGTCCGAGGAAGCACCCACGGGTCCGACCAAGCACCCACGGGTCCGAGGAAGCACCCACGGGTCCGACCAAGCACCCACGGGTCCGACCAAGCACCCACGGGTCCGACCAAGCACCCACGGGTCCGACCAAGCACCCACGGGTCCGACCAAGCACCCACGGGTCCGACCAAGCACCCACGGGTCCGACCAAGCACCCACGGGTCCGACCAAGCACCCACGGGTCCGACCAAGCACCCACGGGTCCGACCAAGCACCCACGGGTCCGACCAAGCACCCACGGGTCCGACCAAGCACCCACGGGTCCGACCAAGCACCCACGGGTCCGACCAAGCACCCACGGGTCCGACCAAGCACCCACGGGTCCGACCAAGCACCCACGGGTCCGACCAAGCACCCACGGGTCCGACCAAGCACCCACGGGTCCGACCAAGCACCCACGGGTCCGACCAAGCACCCACGGGTCCGACCAAGCACCCACGGGTCCGACCAAGCACCCACGGGTCCGACCAAGCACCCACGGGTCCGACCAAGCACCCACGGGTCCGACCAAGCACCCACGGGTCCGACCAAGCACCCACGGGTCCGACCAAGCACCCACGGGTCCGACCAAGCACCCACGGGTCCGACCAAGCACCCACGGGTCCGACCAAGCACCCACGGGTCCGACCAAGCACCCACGGGTCCGACCAAGCACCCACGGGTCCGACCAAGCACCCACGGGTCCGACCAAGCACCCACGGGTCCGACCAAGCACCCACGGGTCCGACCAAGCACCCACGGGTCCGACCAAGCACCCACGGGTCCGACCAAGCACCCACGGGTCCGACCAAGCACCCACGGGTCCGACCAAGCACCCACGGGTCCGACCAAGCACCCACGGGTCCGACCAAGCACCCACGGGTCCGACCAAGCACCCACGGGTCCGACCAAGCACCCACGGGTCCGACCAAGCACCCACGGGTCCGACCAAGCACCCACGGGTCCGACCAAGCACCCACGGGTCCGACCAAGCACCCACGGGTCCGACCAAGCACCCACGGGTCCGACCAAGCACCCACGGGTCCGACCAAGCACCCACGGGTCCGACCAAGCACCCACGGGTCCGACCAAGCACCCACGGGTCCGACCAAGCACCCACGGGTCCGACCAAGCACCCACGGGTCCGACCAAGCACCCACGGGTCCGACCAAGCACCCACGGGTCCGACCAAGCACCCACGGGTCCGACCAAGCACCCACGGGTCCGACCAAGCACCCACGGGTCCGACCAAGCACCCACGGGTCCGACCAAGCACCCACGGGTCCGACCAAGCACCCACGGGTCCGACCAAGCACCCACGGGTCCGACCAAGCACCCACGGGTCCGACCAAGCACCCACGGGTCCGACCAAGCACCCACGGGTCCGACCAAGCACCCACGGGTCCGACCAAGCACCCACGGGTCCGACCAAGCACCCACGGGTCCGACCAAGCACCCACGGGTCCGACCAAGCACCCACGGGTCCGACCAAGCACCCACGGGTCCGACCAAGCACCCACGGGTCCGACCAAGCACCCACGGGTCCGACCAAGCACCCACGGGTCCGACCAAGCACCCACGGGTCCGACCAAGCACCCACGGGTCCGACCAAGCACCCACGGGTCCGACCAAGCACCCACGGGTCCGACCAAGCACCCACGGGTCCGACCAAGCACCCACGGGTCCGACCAAGCACCCACGGGTCCGACCAAGCACCCACGGGTCCGACCAAGCACCCACGGGTCCGACCAAGCACCCACGGGTCCGACCAAGCACCCACGGGTCCGACCAAGCACCCACGGGTCCGACCAAGCACCCACGGGTCCGACCAAGCACCCACGGGTCCGACCAAGCACCCACGGGTCCGACCAAGCACCCACGGGTCCGACCAAGCACCCACGGGTCCGACCAAGCACCCACGGGTCCGACCAAGCACCCACGGGTCCGACCAAGCACCCACGGTCCGACCAAGCACCCACGGGTCCGACCAAGCACCCACGGGTCCGACCAAGCACCCACGGGTCCGAACAAGCACCCACAGGTCCGAACAAGCACCCACAGGTCCGAACAAGCACCCACATCCCAAATCTGATACGTGACCCATGTTTTGTAGCCAAATTCTGGCTCTCTGCCCGTATTCGCAGTTTGAAATTCAGAGATTTTCTACCAAAAATATGGCAATTATTAGAAATCCTACTAGAAATCACCTAGATATCCTATTAGAAATCCTACTAGGAGTCCTACTACAAATCCTACTAGGAACCCCTAGAAATCCTACTAGAAATCACCTAATCCTAATACAAATCTAGTAGCGGGTGTTGATGCTCCCTGTGCCCAGATATTGTGTGGGTTCCCATTCATTTATGACTATTTCCGGATGTGTTGGCGCGTCCTTGTGCGCTTATTAATCCTGCTATTGCGAGTCTTTGGGAGGGGTATTGCGTCCGGCTTCCGAAGGCAGACTTTCCGGAGAAATATGAATGTACATCTGGACTACAGGGCTAGGTAGGTAATTATCAATAGAAGGCACCAAACCTGGGAAGGCTATGTAGCACCATCAAATGTGCGGGATAATCAGAGGGCGCTAAATATCACCAAGGATGCCAATACGAGAACAAAAACTCTTAAGGCGAACGATATCAAAAGTATCCGAGTCACCAAGAATTCTATCGAGGGACAAGCGACCGCGGGGGACAGTCGAAAAACAAGACACACGCTCGTCCTGGAAGTCAGGACATTCAACAAGGATATGTACGACCGTAAGAGGGACAATGCAATTTGGACAATAAGGAGCAGGGCGGCGCTCCATTAAGTGACCGAGTTAAACGAGTATGGCCAAGACGTAATCTAGCCAGAGCCGTTTCCCACCGTCAGTTACGGTGGCAGGAGGAAGGCCACTGGGACACACTTTTGAGAGCACGCAGTTTGTTACCAAGAAAAGAAGACCAACAACGCTGCCAACGGGCAAGGATGGAGGCATGAGTAACTGGGTAAAAGTCGGAATAAGGAACACCCTTATGGGAGATGCGACAAGTGCGGATAGCGTGCGGATAGCGTTCTTAGTGGCAGTACCCGCACGCTCATTTAAAGAGACACCAACATGGCTGGGAACCCAGCAAAATGCAACCGACTTAAATTTACTGGAGATAAGAAACAGCCAATGTTGAATCTAGATGACCACAGGGTGGACTGGGTTAAAGGACCCCAAAGCCATGAGGGCACTACGAGAGCCAACTACTACCACGAAGGAGGACTGCCCCCGGGAAAGCAGGAGACGAAGAGCATAGAGAATAGCATAGAGTTCTGCTGTGAAGATGCTATCCTCCGGAGGGAGGCGACAAGTATGGTTCGGAAAAACAACACAGTACCCCGCACACTTACACCCATCGGTGAAGATGGAAACTGAAAGGCACTGTTAACAAAAGTGCTCAAGGGAAAAGCCACTTCAAGACCCTTCGAGAAGTCAAACATATAGTGATGCACATCGCACAATTACAACATTTGCGAATGGGGACCCAACCACAGGGCCAAGGACGGAACACGACGAAAAACATCGCTAAGACGAACCGAATCATTCTTGTAAGCGACAAACGGACACAAACAGCAACGTGGTCAAGAGGAACAGGAAGGGTTACAGTCAAAGGGCTAGAAAGGATGCTGCAACCACCCCGGAGAGACAGCCAGTGTCAGCGTACTGTTCCGATGTAAAGGCTGGAAACGGTTCGGACACTAAGGTGGCAAGGACGAGCAGAGGCAACACGCGAGCGTAGGATACACCGGCGAAAGGGGGCCACACGACGATCTCCCCCCCCCCCCAACATGGGGTCGCCCCCAATGCAGAACGAAACGGCGAAGGGNCTTAGTACCCATGGTGATATAGTCTCAGGCAGCCTTAGTCGTTTCAAGCTCGTCTTTGGTTATCTCAAAATCCTCCAGTGCTGCTTGGTTTTGTTCGATCCCCTTAGCTCAAGAACCTCTCCTTGTTCTATTCCGGTAAACACTAAGATAGTGTTATATCCTTCTCTTTTTAGGGTCAAATTTTCCAGCTACCTACTAGCATTTCTCGCGTGAGAAGATATCGGCGGTGGGTCGGTGCGTGGATATCGGTGGTCGGTCCGTGTGGATATCGTTAGTGATTGCATATAGTTATCATTAGTGTTTGTGTTGATCTGTATGACTGTATCAGAGAAGAGTGTAGTCTTGTGCTCACCTAACCTCTCTCCACTAACTGCCTAACATCCAGGTTCCCAACTGCGGCTAGTTACATACAAGCGAACAATGAAAGAAAGGTGAATAATGTTTACATCCTTCCCGAGGGCTCGAACCCAGGTCTCCTTGCAAGCGGGCGACCACTTTACGCTATTATCAATACATTGCAACATGCTACGCATTTAGAATGCCTCAATTTCTCTAGATTTGTATTAACCAAATTTCAGTTGTTTCTGGTATATTATCGCTGCGATATTACCCTCTGAAATGTTATGAATAAGAAAAGGCCAGCACTAACAGCTTGATAGATACTCTAGTAAAACGTATATTTGTTGCAAACAACTGAGAACGTCAGAAACTATGAAAGCCGCCAATAAACGAAGGAAACAATAAAGGAAAAGACAAACCAGGAGTAAATCATTTAACACCAGCACAAAACCGGTTTGATTTATTACTCTGCAACAATCTTTTTATTGATAACCTTCTCCTTCGAGAGAGTTATTGGGGCACTGTTGCCCTTGAGGCCTGTGGGAAGAGCCCGCCGCCCTTGTCCGTCTAATTGATAGTTCGCTCCACAATATATCACTAACATCCGTTCTTTTGTGTCCTCTATTGTTGAAAACCCGTTAATCCTCTTTTTAACGACAGCTCGTTAATTCGCTAACTGATGGTTGTAGTTCAGGTTCGGATTAAGTGAAATGTGTTTATGTTCCTGGCAAGTTTAGCCGAGATTGATGGAAAATAATAATGTTGTTTTTATATTTTGCGATATATATATATATATATATATATATATATATATATATATATATATATATATATATATATACATACACGTGTGTAATCACCAAATTGTACTCACCTAATTGTGCTTGCGGGGGTTGAGCTCTAGCTCTTTGGTCCCGCCTCTCAACCGACAATCAACAGATGTACAGGTTCCTAAAACACACACAGTGTGTACTCACCTAATTGTGCTTGCGGGGGTTGAGCTTTGGCTCTTTGGTCCCGCCTCTCAACTGTCAATCAACTGGTGTACAGTTTCCTGAGCCTACTGGGCTCTATCATATCTACATTTGAAACTGTGTATGGAGTCAGCCTCCACCACATCACTGCCTAGTGCATTCCATTTACAAACTACTCTGACACTGAAAAAGTTCTTTCTAATGTCTCTGTGGCTCATTTGGGTACTCAGCTTCCACCTGTGTCCCCTTGTTCGCGCCCCTCCAGTGTTGAATAGTTCATCCTTGTTTACCCGGTCAATTCCCCTGAGGATTTTGTAGGTTGTGATCATGTCCCCCCTTACTCTTCTGTCTTCCAGTGTTGTAAGTTGCATTTCCCGCAGCCTTTCCTCATAACTCATGCCTCTTAGTTCTGGGACTAGTCTAGTAGCATACCTTTGGACTTTTTCCAGCTTCGTCTTGTGCTTGACAAGGTACGGGCTCCATGCTGGGGCCGCGTACTCCAGGATTGGTCTTACATATGTGGTGTACAAGATTCTGAATGATTTCTTACACAGGTTCCTGAACGCCGTTCAGGAACGGCGTGTGTGTGTGTGTGTGTGTGTGTGTGTGTGTGTGTGTGTGTGTGTGTGTGTGTGTGTGTGTGTGTACTCACCTATTTGTACTCACCTATTTGTGCTTGCGGGGGTTGAGCTTTGGCTCTTTGGTCCCGCCTCTCAACTGTCAATCAACTGGTGTACAGATTCCTGAGCCTACTGGGCTCTATCATATCTACACTTGAAACTGTGTATGGAGTCAGCCTCCACCACATCACTGCCTAATGCATTCCATCCGTTAACTACTCTGACACTGAAAAAGTTCCTTCTAACGTCTCTGTGGCTCATGTGGGTACTCAGTTTCCACCTGTGTCCCCTTGTTCGCGTCCCCCCAGTGTTGAATAGTTTGTCCTTGTCTACCCGGTCGATTCCTCTGAGGATTTTTTAGGTTGTGATCATATCTCCCCTTACTCTTCTGTCTTCCAGTGTCGTAAGGTGCATTTCCCGCAGCCTTTCCTCGTAACTCATGCCTCTTAGTTCTGGGACTAGTCTAGTGGCATACCTTTGGACTTTTTCCAGCTTCGTCTTGTGCTTGACAAGGTACGGGCTCCATGCTGGGGCTGCATACTCCAGGATTGGTCTTACATATGTGGTGTACAAGATTCTGAATGATTCCTTACACAGGTTCCTGAACGCTGTTCTGATGTTAGCCAGCCTCGCATATGCCGCAGATGTTATCCTTTTTATGTGGGCTTCAGGAGACAGGTTTGGTGTGATATCAACTCCTAGATCTTTCTCTCTGTCCGTTTCATTAAGTACTTCATCTCCTATTCTGTATCCTGTGTCTGGCCTCCTGTTTCCACTGCCTAGTTTCATTACTTTGCATTTACTCGGGTTGAACTTCAACAGCCATTTGTTGGACCATTCACTCAGTCTGTCTAGGTCGTCTTGTAGCCTCCTACTATCGTCCTCAGTTTCAATCCTCCTCATAATTTTTGCATCATCGGCAAACATTGAGAGAAACGATTCTATACCCTCTGGGAGATCATTTACATATATCAGAAACAGTATAGGTCCAAGGACTGACCCCTGCGGGACTCCACTCGTAACGTCTCGCCAATCTGAGACCTCACCCCTCACACTGACTCTTTGTCTCCTGTTGGTTAGGTACTCCTGTATCCAACGGAGTACCTTCCCTTTCACTCCAGCCTGCATCTCCAGCTTTTTCACTAGCCTCTTGTGTGGCACTGTATCAAAGGCTTTCTGACAATCCAAAAATATGCAGTCTGCCCACCCTTCTCTTTCTTGCCTTATTTTTGTAGCATGGTCGTAGAATTCAAGTAACCCTGTGAGGCAGGACCTGCCATCCCTGAACCCATGTTGATGCTGTGTTACAAAGTTCCTTCGCTCCAGGTGTTCCACTAGCTTTCTTCGCACAATCTTCTCCATCAGCTTGCATGGTATGCAGGTTAGGGACACTGGCCTGTAATTCAGTGCCTCCTGTCTATCCCCTTTCTTGTATATCGGGACTACATTAGCTGCTTTCCAAATTTCTGGCAGTTCCCCTGTGTGTGTTTGTGTGTGTGTGTGTAACACTGACAAACTACATAACAACATATGCCTAAGGGAATAACAGCCAAAGCTGTTATTCAAAGCAAAGCAGGTCTACACAAGCACCCACAGGTGTGAGCGAGCACCCACAGGTGTGAGCGAGCACCCACAGGTGTGAGCGAGCACCCACAGGTGTGAGCGAGCACCCACAGGTGTGAGCGAGCACCCACAGGTCTGAACGAGCACCCACAGGTCTGAACGAGCACCCACAGATCTGAACGAGCACCCACAGGTGTGAGCGAGCACCCACAGGTGTGAGCGAGCACCCACAGGTGTGAGCGAGCACCCATAGGTGTGAGCGAGCACCCACAGGTGTGAGCGAGCACCCACAGGTGTGAGCGAGCACCCACAGGTGTGAGCGAGCACCCACAGGTGTGAGCGAGCACCCAAAGGTGTGAGCGAGCAACCACAGGTGTGAGCGAGCACCCACAGGTGTGAGCGAGCACCCACAGGTGTGAGCGAGCACCCACAGGTGTGAGCGAGCACCCACAGGTCTGAACGAGCACCCACAGGTCTGAACGAGCACCCACAGGTGTGAGCGAGAACCCACAGGTGTGAGCGAGCACCCACAGGTGTGAGCGAGCACCCACAGGTGTGAGCGAGCACCCACAGGTGTGAGCGAGCACCCACAGGTGTGAGCGAGCACCCACAGGTGTGAGCGAGCACCCACAGGTGTGAGCGAGCACCCACAGGTGTGAGCGAGCACCCACAGGTGTGAGCGAGCACCCACAGGTGTGAGCGAGCACCCACAGGTGTGAGCGAGCACCCACAGGTGTGAGCGAGCACCCACAGGTGTGAGCGAGCACCCACAGGTGTGAGCGAGCACCCACAGGTTTGAGCGAGCACCCACAGGTGTGAGCGAGCACCCACAGGATTGAGCGAGCACCCACAGGTGTGAGCGAATACCCACAGGTGTGAGCGAGCACCCACAGGTGTGAGCGAGCACCCACAGGTGTGAGCGAGCACCCACAGGTGTGAGCGAGCACCCACAGGTGTGAGCGAGCACCCACAGGTGTGAGCGAGCACCCACAGGTGTGAGCGAGCACCCACAGGTGTGAGCGAGCACCCACAGGTGTGAGCGAGCATCCACAGGTGTGAGCGAGCACCCACAGGTGTGAGCGAGCACCCACAGGTGTGAGCGAGCACCCACAGGTGTGAGCGAGCACCCACAGGTGTGAGCGAGCACCCACAGGTGTGAGCGAGCACCCACAGGTGTGAGCGAGCACACACAGGTCTGAGCGAGCACCCACAGGTCTGAGCGAGCACCCCACAGGTCTGAGCGAGCACCCACAGGTATGAGCGAGCACCCACAGGTCTGAGCGAGCACCCACAGGTCTGAGCGAGCACCCACATGTCTGAGCGAGCACCCACAGGTCTGAGCGAGCACCCACAGGTGTGAGCGAGCACCAACAGGTCTGACCGAGCACCCACAGGTCTGACCGAGCACCCACAGGTCTGAACGAGCACCCACAGGTCTGAACGAGCACCCACAGGTCTGAACGAGCACCCACAGGTCTGACCAAGCACCCACAGGTCTGACCAAGCACCCACAGGGCTGACCAAACTCCCACAGGTCTAAACGAGCACCCACAGGTGTGAGCAAGCACCCACAGGTGTGAGCGAGCACCCACAGGTGTGAGCGAGCACCCACAGGTGTGAGCGAGCACCCACAGGTGTGAGCGAGCACCCACAGGTGTGAGCGAGCACCCACAGGTGTGAGCGAGCACCCACAGGTGTGAGCGAGCACCCACAGGTGTGAGCGAGCACCCACAGGTCTAAACGAGCACCCACAGGTCTAAACGAGCACCCACAGGTCTGAGCGAGCACCCACAGGTCTGAGCGAGCACCCACAGGTCTGAGCGAGCACCCACAGGTGTGAGCGAGCACCCACAGGTCTGAGCGAGCACCCACAGGTCTGAGCGAGCACCCACAGGTCTGAGCGAGCACCCACAGGTCTGAGCGAGCACCCACAGGTCTGAGCGAGCACCCACAGGTCTGAACGAGCACCCACAGGTCTGAGCGAGCACCCACAGGTCTGACCGAGCACCCACAGGGCTGACCAAACTCCCACAGGTCTAAACGAGCACCCACAGGTGTGAGCAAGCACCCACAGGTGTGAGCGAGCACCCACAGGTGTGAGCGAGCACCCACAGGTGTGAGCGAGCACCCACAGGTCTAACCGAGCACCCACAGGTCTGACCAAGCACCCAAAGGTCTGACCAAGCACCCACAGGTCTACACAAGCACCCAAAGGTCCAAACAAGCACCCACAGGTCTGACCAAGCACACACAGGTGTGAGCGAGCACCCACAGGTCTGACCAAGCACCCACAGGTGTGAGCGAGCACCCACAGGTGTGAGCGAGCACCCACAGGTGTGAGCGAGCACCCACATGTCTGAGCGAGCACCACAGGTCTGAGCGAGCACCCACAGGTGTGAGCGAGCACCAACAGGTCTGACCGAGCACCCACAGGTCTGACCGAGCACCCACAGGTCTGAACGAGCACCCACAGGTCTGAACGAGCACCCACAGGTCTGAACGAGCACCCACAGGTCTGACCAAGCACCCACAGGTCTGACCAAGCACCCACAGGGCTGACCAAACTCCCACAGGTCTAAACGAGCACCCACAGGTGTGAGCAAGCACCCACAGGTGTGAGCGAGCACCACAGGTGTGAGCGAGCACCCACAGGTGTGAGCGAGCACCCACAGGTGTGAGCGAGCACCCACAGGTGTGAGCGAGCACCCACAGGTGTGAGCGAGCACCCACAGGTGTGAGCGAGCACCCACAGGTGTGAGCGAG
>WNGS01169478.1:128754-156625 GCA_020271785.1 Procambarus virginalis
CCCCACAGGTGTGAGCGAGCACCACAGGTCTGAACGAGCACCCACAGGTCTGAACGAGCACCCACAGGTCTGAACGAGCACCCACAGGTCTGAACGAGCACCCACAGGTCTGACCAAGCACCCACAGGTCTGACCAAGCACCCACAGGTCTAAACGAGCACCCACAGGTGTGAGCGAGCACCCACAGGTGTGAGCAAGCACCCACAGGTGTGAGCAAGCACCCACAGGTGTGAGCAAGCACCCACAGGTGTGAGCAAGCACCCACAGGTGTGAGCGAGCACCCACAGGTGTGAGCAAGCACCCACAGGTGTGAGCAAGCACCCACAGGTGTGAGCAAGCACCCACAGGTGTGAGCGAGCACCCACAGGTGTGAGCAAGCACCCACAGGTCTGACAAACCCACAGGTCTGACCGAGCACCCACAGGTCTGACCAAGCACCCACAGGTCTGACCAAGCACCCACAGGTCTGACCAAGCACCCACAGGTCTGACGAGCACCCACAGGTCTGACGAGCACCCACAGGTCTGACCGAGCACCCACAGGTCTGACCGAGCACCCACAGGTCTGACGAGCACCCACAGGTCTGACCGAGCACCCACAGGTCTGAACGAGCACCCACAGGTCTGAGCGAGCACCCACAGGTCTGAGCGAGCACCCACAGGTGTGAGCGAGCACCCACAGGTGTGAACGAGCACCCACAGGTGTGAGCGAGCACCCACAGGTGTGAGCGAGCACCCACAGGTGTGAGCGAGCACCCACAGGTGTGAGCGAGCACCCACAGGTGTGAGCGAGCACCCACAGGTGTGAGCGAGCACCCACAGGTGTGAGCGAGCACCCACAGGTGTGAGCGAGCACCCACAGGTGTGAGCGAGCACCCACAGGTCTGAGCGAGCACCCACAGGTCTGAGCAAGCACCCACAGGTCTGACCAAGCACCCACAGGTCTGACCAAGCACCCACAGGTCTGACCAAGCACCCACAGGTCTGACCAAGCACCCACAGGTCTGACAAGCACCCACAGGTCTGACCAAGCACCCACAGGTCTGACCGAGCACCCACAGGTCTGACCGAGCACCCACAGGTCTGACCGAGCACCCACAGGTCTGAGCGAGCACCCACAGGTCTGAGCGAGCACCCACAGGTCTGAGCGAGCACCCACAGGTCTGACCGAGCACCCACAGGTGTGAGCGAGCACCCACAGGTGTGAGCGAGCACCCACAGGTCTGAACGAGCACCCACAGGTGTGAGCGAGCACCCACAGGTGTGAGCGAGCACCCACAGGTGTGAGCGAGCACCCACAGGTGTGAGCGAGCACCCACAGGTGTGAGCGAGCACCCACAGGTGTGAGCGAGCACCCACAGGTGTGAGCAAGCACCCACAGGTGTGAGCAAGCACCCACAGGTGTGAGCAAGCACCCACAGGTGTGAGCGAGCACCCACAGGTCTGACCGAGCACCCACAGGTCTGACCGAGCACCCACAGGTCTGAGCGAGCACCCACAGGTCTGACGAGCACCCACAGGTCTGACCGAGCACCCACAGGTCTGACCGAGCACCCACAGGTCTGACCGAGCACCCACAGGTCTGAGCGAGCACCCACAGGTGTGAGCGAGCACCCACAGGTCTGAGCGAGCACCCACAGGTGTGAGCGAGCACCCACAGGTGTGAGCGAGCACCCACAGGTGTGAGCGAGCACCCACAGGTGTGAGCGAGCACCCACAGGTGTGAGCGAGCACCACAGGTGTGAGCGAGCACCCACAGGTCTGAGCGAGCACCCACAGGTCTGACCAAGCACCCACAGGTCTGACGAGCACCACAGGTCTGAGCGAGCACCCACAGGTCTGACGAGCACCCACAGGTCTGACCGAGCACCCACAGGTCTGACCAAGCACCCACAGGTCTGACCGAGCACCCACAGGTCTGACGAGCACCCACAGGTCTGACCGAGCACCCACAGGTCTGACGAGCACCCACAGGTCTGACCGAGCACCCACAGGTCTGACAAGCACCCACAGGTCTGACGAGCACCCACAGGTGTGAGCGAGCACCCACAGGTCTGAGCGAGCACCCACAGGTGTGAGCGAGCACCCACAGGTGTGAGCGAGCACCCACAGGTGTGAGCGAGCACCCACAGGTCTGAGCGAGCACCCACAGGTGTGAGCAAGCACCCACAGGTCTGAACGAGCACCACAGGTGTGAACAAGCACCCACAGGTGTGAGCGAGCACCCACAGGTCTGACCGAGCACCCACAGGTCTGAACGAGCACCCACAGGTCTGACGAGCACCCACAGGTCTGACCGAGCACCCACAGGTCTGACCGAGCACCCACAGGTCTGACCGAGCACCACAGGTCTGACCGAGCACCACAGGTGACCGAGCACCCACAGGTGTGAGCGAGCACCCACAGGTCTGAACGAGCACCCACAGGTGTGAGCGAGCACCCACAGGTGTGAGCGAGCACCCACAGGTGTGAGCGAGCACCCACAGGTGTGAGCGAGCACCCACAGGTGTGAGCGAGCACCCACAGGTGTGAGCGAGCACCCACAGGTCTGAGCAAGCACCCACAGGTCTGACCAAGCACCCACAGGTCTGACCAAGCACCCACAGGTCTGACCGAGCACCCACAGGTCTGACAAGCACCCACAGGTCTGACGAGCACCCACAGGTCTGACGAGCACCCACAGGTCTGACGAGCACCCACAGGTCTGACCGAGCACCCACAGGTCTGACCGAGCACCCACAGGTCTGACGAGCACCCACAGGTCTGACCGAGCACCCACAGGTCTGAGCGAGCACCCACAGGTCTGACCGAGCACCCACAGGGTGAGCGAGCACCCACAGGTCTGAACGAGCACCCACAGGTGTGAGCGAGCACCACAGGTGTGAGCGAGCACCCACAGGTGTGAGCGAGCACCCACAGGTGTGAGCGAGCACCCACAGGTGTGAGCGAGCACCCACAGGGTGTGAGCNGGTGTGAGCAAGCACCCACAGGTGTGAGCAAGCACCCACAGGTGTGAGCAAGCACCCACAGGTGTGAGCAAGCACCCACAGGTGTGAGCAAGCACCACAGGTGTGAGCAAGCACCCACAGGTGTGAGCAAGCACCCACAGGTGTGAGCAAGCACCCACAGGTGTGAGCAAGCACCCACAGGTGTGAGCAAGCACCCACAGGTGTGAGCAAGCACCCACAGGTGTGAGCATGCACCCACAGGTGTGAGCAAGCACCCACAGGTGTGAGCAAGCACCCACAGGTGTGAGCAAGCACCCACAGGTGTGAGCAAGCACCCACAGGTGTGAGCAAGCACCCACAGGTGTGAGCAAGCACCC
This sequence comes from Procambarus virginalis, assembly GCA_020271785.1. NCBI lineage: Eukaryota > Metazoa > Arthropoda > Malacostraca > Decapoda > Cambaridae > Procambarus > Procambarus virginalis. Next base: position 132,079 of record WNGS01169478.1, read on the forward strand.
ACAGGTGTGAGCAAGCACCCACAGGTCTGACCAAACTCCCACAGGTCTGACCGAGCACCCACAGGTCTGACCGAGCACCCACAGGTCTGACCGAGCACCCACAGGTCTGACCGAGCACCCACAGGTCTGACCGAGCACCCACAGGTCTGACCAAACACCCACAGGTCTGACCGAGCACCCACAGGTCTGACCGAGCACCCACAGGTCTGACCGAGCACCCACAGGTCTGACCGAGCACCCACAGGTCTGACCGAGCACCCACAGGTCTGACCGAGCACCCACAGGTCTGACAGAGCACCCACAGGTCTGACCGAGCACCCACAGGTCTGACCGAGGACCCACAGGTCTGACCGAGCACCCACACGTCTAAACGAGCACCCACACGTCTAAACGAGCACCCACACGTCTAAACGAGCACCCACAGGTCTAAACGAGCACCCACAGGTCTGACCAAGCTCCCACAGGTATGACCAAGGACCCAGAGGTCTAAACGAGCGACCACAGGGCTGACCAATCACCCACAGGGCTGACCAAACTCCCACAGGTCTAAACGAGCACCCACAGGTGTGAGCGAGCACCCACACGTGTGAGCGAGCACCCACACGTGTGAGCGAGCACCCACACGTGTGAGCGAGCACCCACAGGTGTGAGCGAGCACCCACAGGTCTGAACGAGCACCCACAGGTCTGAACGAGCACCCACAGGTCTGACCAAGCACCCACAGGTCAACACAAGCACCCAAAGGTCCAAACAAGCACCCACAGGTCTGACCAAGCACCCAAAGGTCCAAACAAGCACCCACAGGTGTGAGCGAGCACCCACAGGGGTGAGCGAGCACCCACAGGTGTGAGCGAGCACCCACAGGTGTGAGCGAGCACCCACAGGTGTGAGCGAGCACCCACAGGTGTGAGCGAGAACCCACAGGTGTGAGCGAGCACCCACAGGTGTGAGCGAGCACCCACAGGTGTGAGCGAGCACCCACAGGTGTTAGCGAGCACCCACAGGTGTTAGCGAGCACCCACAGGTCTGAACGAGCACCCACAGGTGTGAGCGAGCACCCACAGGGGTGAGCGAGCACCCACAGGGGTGAGCGAGCACCCACAGGGGTGAGCGAGCACCCACAGGTGTGAGCGAGCACCCACAGGTGTGAGCGAGCACCCACAGGTGTGAGCGAGCACCCACAGGTGTGAGCGAGCACCCACAGGTGTGAGCGAGCACCCACAGGTGTTAGCGAGCACTTACAGGTCTGAACGAGCACCCACAGTTCTGAGCGAGCACCCACAGGTCTGAGCGAGCACCCACAGGTCTGACCGAGCACCCACAGGTCTGACCGAGCACCCACAGGTCTGACCGAGCACCCACAGGTCTGAGCGAGCACCCACAGGTCTGAGCGAGCACCCACAGGTCTGAGCGAGCACCCACAGGTCTGACCGAGCACCCACAGGTGTGAGCGAGCACCCACAGGTCTGAACGAGCACCCACAGGTCTGACCGAGCACCCACAGGTCTGAGCGAGCACCCACAGGTCTGACCGAGTGTCAGGAGACATATTTTTCCTGCTCTCTCGTGCACTGAATGAAGTACGAAATTGCATAGTGCACCAGTGATGTGCACCATGATTCAACTTTCTGAATATAAACTTTTCCACAGTCGTGTTGGGTGTCAATGGACAGCCAGGACATATGCTAGCTAGTGATGTCATTCTGATCGCTGTATCAGGTCTGTGAAGGAAATTACAGGAGGGAGTTGATTTCAGGGAGATTTGGTACAATTCAAGTGTAGAGAGGGAGGTATGGGGGGTTAACGGCTGTAGACCAACCCCCCTATCACGTGTCCACCTCGTGAGCGAGGGGGGTAGCGTCATGAGGCAGGTGCGCCATTGGCCGAGGCTCCTGGGCCTCAGGAATGCTGAACCGTGATTGGTCAAGACGCTGAGGGGTACCACATGGTACGCTTGAGGCCGTCTTGGCGGGAAAAATCATTCTTACCTCATACGCTTGCTAGGGGAGACGTATCATCCCGTGCTAGGCCAAGCCACGGGAAATACCGCCTGCAACGTTACTAAAGTCACGCCTATATTCTTGCTATCTTGCCGTGTGCCGTCCGTAAGAATCCGGTAATCGGGAAGGTGCATGAACCGTACCAGTGTGAACTTTGTCGCCTAAGCGCGGGATAGTGAGACGCCATCTTAGAGCAACTGGACTAGGTGAGGCCGTTAATTATCGCGCTAGGATAGTGACATCAGCCGTCTAACGCATCTGTGCGTGAAGGTACTGCAGTGAGACGTGCTAGAGAAGGTTTCGGTGTTATGAGAGAAACCTGAAATACGAAACTCTGAGAAAACGAACGAACAGTGTAGAAGTCTGTCTCGAGTACCGTGTAGCACCGTGTACCGTCGTACCCTGGGGTACTGTGTCAAGTGGAAGGGCGTGGTATCGCATCCCCGCTGTGTATATCTGTTGTGCGCACACCCTGGTCGGCCAAGGCCTGAGTGCCCGCGACACCTGGTCGCTGTGTGTGGAGCTAAAACCCGTGGTCGACGACCCTGTGCTCCACCTGACCACGTGTAGGAAGTGAGGACGTCTACGTCATCATCCAGCAGCAGCAGTGGGAGTGTGAGGGTGACGAATGTATGAGTGTGTGTAGCGGGCCCGCATGTGATGTAAGTACAGTACACTGTTTCAGTTTGGGTAATAAAACTTTGAAGCTGGGTTCGTCCCCAGTGTTCCGTCTATCCTCTGTCCCTGTGACCACCTAGTGAGGTGAATGGGAATTGGAGACGTGTGAGTTACCCTGTTTGACGTCACCAAGTTGAGGTTGGGCCCAACTGTGATTTTGACGTGTGTGAGGACACAGAGAGACACATCCAGTGGTGGAGTACAGTGAGTTAATTGCTTCTATGTTCTCTATGTACCGTGTATGTAATTTGCTGTAATTTGATTCCCTTTTTCAGCAGTGAAAGTGGTAACAGGGAGGTTTCCCTTGGTTTAAAATAATTTTCATTATTATATTGGCCAGCGCTTATTTTACTGTTGTGTGGTGGTAAAGTGTGAATTNGGTGTGAGCGAGCACCCACAGTGTGAGCGAGCACCCACAGGTGTGAGCGAGCACCCACAGGTGTGACGAGCACCCAGGTGTGAGCCGAGCACCCACAGGTGTGAGCGAGCACCCACAGGTCTGAGCGAGCACCCACAGGTGTGAGCGAGCACCCACAGGTCTGACCAAGCACCCACAGGTGTGAGCGAGCACCCACAGGTGTGACGAGCACCCACAGTGTGAGCGAGCACCCACAGGTGTGAGCGAGCACCCACAGGTCTGAGCGAGCACCCACAGGTCTGACAAGAGCACCCACAGGTCTGACGAGCACCCACAGGTCTGACCGAGCACCCACAGGTCTGAGCGAGCACCCACAGGTGTGAGCGAGCACCCACAGGTGTGAGCGAGCACCCACAGGTCTGAGCGAGCACCCACAGGTCTGAGCGAGCACCCACAGGTCTGAACGAGCACCCACAGGTCTGAACGAGCACCCACAGGTCTGAGCGAGCACCCACAGGTGTGAGCGAGCACCCACAGGTGAGCGAGCACCCACAGGTGTGAGCAGCACCCCCAGGTGTGAGCGAGCACCCACAGGTTTGAGCGAGCACCCACAGGTGTGAGCGAGCACCCACAGGTGTGAGCGAGCACCCACAGGTGTGAGCGAGCACCCACAGGTGTGACGAGCACCCACAGGTGTGAGCGAGCACCCACAGGTTGAGCGAGCACACAGGTCTGACGAGCACCCACAGGTCTGAACGAGCACCCACAGGTCTGACGAGCACCCACAGGTCTGAGCGAGCACCCACAGGTGTGAGCGAGCACCCACAGGTGTGAGCAAGCACCCACAGGTGTGAGCGAGCACCCACAGGTGTGAGCGAGCACCCACAGGTGTGAGCGAGCACCCACAGGTGTGAGCGAGCACCCACAGGTGTGAGCGAGCACCCACAGGTGTGAGCGAGCACCCACAGGTGTGAGCGAGCACCCACAGGTGTGAGCGAGCACCCACAGGTGTGAGCGAGCACCCACAGGTGTGAGCGAGCACCCACAGGTCTGACGAGCACCCACAGGTGTGACCGAGCACCCACAGGTCTGACCGAGCACCCACAGGTCTGACCGAGCACCCACAGGTCTGAGCGAGCACCCACAGGTCTGAACGAGCACCCACAGGTGTGAACGAGCACCCACAGGTCTGAGCGAGCACCCACAGGTGTGAGCAAGCACCCACAGGTCTGACAAGCACCCACAGGTCTGAACAAGCACCCACAGGTCTGACCAGCACCCACAGTCTGAACGAGCACCCACAGGTCTGAACGAGCACCCACAGGTGTGACCAGCACCCACAGGTCTGAGCGAGCACCCACAGGTGTGAGCAGCACCCACAGGTGTGAGCGAGCACCCACAGGTGTGAGCGAGCACCCACAGTGTGAACGAGCACCCACAGGTGTGAACGAGCACCCACAGTCTGACGAGCACCCACAGGTCTGACCGAGCACCCACAGGTGTGAACGAGCACCCACAGGTGTGAGCGAGCACCCACAGGTGTGAGCGAGCACCCACAGGTCTGACGAGCACCCACAGGTGTGAGCGAGCACCCACAGGTGTGAGCGAGCACCCACAGGTTGTAGCGAGCACCCACAGGTGTGAGCGAGCACCCACAGGTTGAGCGAGCACCCACAGGTGTGAGCGAGCACCCACAGGTGTGAGCGAGCACCCACAGGTGTGAGCGAGCACCCAGTGTGAGCGAGCACCCACAGGTGTGAGCGAGCACCCACAGGTGTGAGCGAGCACCCACAGGTGTGAGCGAGCACCCACAGGTGTGAGCGAGCACCCACAGGTGTGAGCGAGCACCCACAGGTGTGAGCGAGCACCCACAGGTGTGAGCGAGCACCCACAGGTCTGAGCAGCACCCACAGGTCTGACCAGCACCCACAGGTGTGAGCAAGCACCCACAGGCTGACGAGCACCCACAGGTGTGAGCGAGCACCCACAGGTGTGAGCGAGCACCCACAGTGTGAGCGAGCACCCACAGGTGTGAGCGAGCACCCACAGGTGTGAGCGAGCACCCACAGGTGTGAGCGAGCACCCACAGTGTGAGCGAGCACCCACAGGTGTGAGCGAGCACCCACAGGTGTGAGCGAGCACCCAGGTGTGAGCGAGCACCCACAGGTGTGAGCGAGCACCCACAGGTGTGAGCGAGCACCCACAGGTCTGCGAGCACCCCACAGGTGTGACGAGCACCCACAGGTGTGAGCGAGCACCCACAGGTGTGAGCGAGCACCCACAGGTCTGAACGAGCACCCCAGGTCTGACCGAGCACCCACAGGTCTGAACGAGCACCCACAGGTCTGACGAGCACCCACAGGTGTGAGCGCACCCACAGGTGTGAGCGAGCACCCACAGGTGTGAGCAAGCACCACAGGTGTGAGCGAGCACCCACAGGTGTGAGCGAGCACCCACAGGTGTGAGCGAGCACCCACAGGTGTGAGCGAGCACCCACAGGTGTGAGCGAGCCACCCACAGGTGTGAGCGAGCACCCACAGGTGTGAGCGAGCACCCACAGGTCTGACGAGCACCCACAGGTCTGACCGAGCACCCACAGGTCTGACCGAGCACCCACAGGTCTGACCGAGCACCCACAGGTCTGACCGAGCACCCACAGGTCTGAACGAGCACCCACAGGTCTGACGAGCACCCACAGGTCTGAACGAGCACCCACAGGTCTGACCAAGCACCCACAGGTCTGACCAGCACCCACAGGTCTGAACAGCACCCACAGGTCTGACCAAGCACCCACAGGTCTGAACAAGCACCCACAGGTCTGAACAAGCACCCACAGGTCTGACCGAGCACCCACAGGTCTGAACGAGCACCCACAGGTTGAGCGAGCACCCACAGGTCTGAGCGAGCACCCACAGTGTGAGCGAGCACCCACAGGTGTGAACGAGCACCCACAGTGTGACGAGCACCCACAGGTGTGAGCGAGCACCCACAGGTGTGAGCGAGCACCCACAGGTGTGAGCGAGCACCCACAGGTGTGAGCGAGCACCCACAGGTGTGAGCGAGCACCCACAGGTGTGAGCGAGCACCCACAGGTGTGAGCGAGCACCCACAGGTGAGCGAGCACCCACAGGTGTGAGCGAGCACCCACAGGTGTGAGCGAGCACCCACAGGTGTGAGCGAGCACCCACAGGTGTGAGCGAGCACCCACAGGTGTGAGCGAGCACCCACAGGTGTGAGCGAGCACCCACAGGTGTGAGCGAGCACCCACAGGTGTGAGCGAGCACCCACAGTGTGAGCGAGCACCCACAGGTGTGAGCGAGCACCCACAGGTGTGAGCGAGCACCCACAGGTCTGACCAAGCACCCACAGGTGTGACCAGCACCCACAGGGCTGACCAAGCACCCACAGGTCTGAACGAGCACCCACAGGTGTGAGCAGCACCCACAGGTGTGAGCAAGCACCCACAGGTGTGAGCAAGCACCCACAGGTCTGACGAGCACCCACAGGTCTGACCAAGCACCCACAGGTGTGAGCAGCACCCACAGTGTGAGCGAGCACCCACAGGTGTGAGCGAGCACCCACAGGTGTGAGCGAGCACCCACAGGTGTGAGCGAGCACCCACAGGTCTGACCGAGCACCCACAGGTCTGACCGAGCACCCACAGTCTGAACGAGCACCCACAGGTCTGACGAGCACCCACAGGTCTGAACGAGCACCCACAGGTCTGAACGAGCACCCACAGGTCTGAACGAGCACCCACAGGTCTAAACGAGCACCCACAGGTGTGAACAAGCACCCACAGGTCTGACCAAGCACCCACAGGTCTGACCAAGCACCCACAGGTCTGACCGAGCACCCACAGGTGTGAGCGAGCACCCACAGTGTGAGCGAGCACCCACAGGTGTGAGCGAGCACCCACAGGTCTGAACGAGCACCCACAGGTCTGACCAAGCACCCACAGGTGTGACGAGCACCCACAGGTGTGAGCGAGCACCCACAGGTGTGAGCGAGCACCCACAGGTGTGAGCGAGCACCCACAGGTCTGAGCGAGCACCCACAGGTCTGAGCGAGCACCCACAGGTCTGAACGAGCACCCACAGGTCTGAACGAGCACCCACAGGTCTGACGAGCACCCACAGGTCTGAACGAGCACCCACAGGTCTGAGCGAGCACCCACAGGTCTGAACGAGCACCCACAGGTCTGAGCAGCACCCACAGGTCTGACGAGCACCCACAGGTGTGAGCGAGCACCCACAGGTGTGAGCGAGCACCCACAGGTGTGAGCGAGCACCCACAGTCTGAGCGAGCACCCACAGGTCTGAGCGAGCACCCACAGGTCTGACCAAGCACCCACAGGTCTGACCGAGCACCCACAGGTGTGAGCGAGCACCCACAGGTGTGAGCGAGCACCCACAGGTGTGAGCGAGCACCCACAGGTGTGAGCGAGCACCCACAGGTCTGAGCGAGCACCCACAGGTCTGAGCGAGCACCCACAGGTGTGAGCGAGCACCCACAGGTGTGAGCAAGCACCCACAGGTGTGAGCAAGCACCCACAGGTGTGAGCAGCACCCACAGGTGTGAGCAAGCACCCACAGGTGTGAGCGAGCACCCACAGGTGTGAGCGAGCACCCACAGGTGTGAGCGAGCACCCACAGGTGTGAGCGAGCACCCACAGGTGTGAGCGAGCACCCACAGGTGTGAGCGAGCACCCACAGGTCTGACCGAGCACCCACAGGTCTGAACGAGCACCCACAGGTCTGACCGAGCACCCACAGGTCTGAACGAGCACCCACAGGTCTGAACGAGCACCCACAGTGTGAGCAAGCACCCACAGGTGTGAGCAAGCACCCACAGGTGTGAGCAAGCACCCACAGGTGTGAGCGAGCACCCACAGGTGTGAGCGAGCACCCACAGGTGTGAGCGAGCACCCACAGGTGTGAGCGAGCACCCACAGGTGTGAGCGAGCACCCACAGGTGTGAGCGAGCACCCACAGGTGTGAGCGAGCACCCACAGGTCTGAGCGAGCACCCACAGGTCTGAGCGAGCACCCACAGCTGACCGAGCACCCACAGGTCTGACCGAGCACCCACAGGTCTGAACGAGCACCCACAGGTCTGAACGAGCACCCACAGGTCTGACAAGCACCCACAGGTCTGACCAAGCACCCACAGGTCTGACCAAGCACCCACAGGTCTGAACAGCACCCACAGGTCTGACCGAGCACCCACAGGTCTGAGCGAGCACCCACAGGTGTGAACGAGCACCCACAGGTCTGACCGAGCACCCACAGGTGTGACGAGCACCCACAGGTGTGAGCGAGCACCCACAGGTTGAACGAGCACCCACAGGTGTGAGCGAGCACCCACAGGTGTGAGCGAGCACCCACAGGTGTGAGCGAGCACCCACAGGTGTGAGCGAGCACCCACAGGTGTGAGCGAGCACCCACAGGTGTGAGCGAGCACCCACAGGTGTGAGCGAGCACCCACAGGTGTGAGCGAGCACCCACAGGTGTGAGCGAGCACCCACAGGTGTGAGCGAGCACCCACAGGTGTGAGCGAGCACCCACAGGTGTGAGCGAGCACCCACAGGTGTGAGCGAGCACCCACAGGTGTGAGCGAGCACCCACAGTGTGAGCGAGCACCCACAGGTGTGAGCGAGCACCCACAGGTGTGAGCGAGCACCCACAGGTCTGACCGAGCACCCACAGGTCTGACCGAGCACCCACAGGTCTGAACGAGCACCCACAGGTCTGACCGAGCACCCACAGGTCTGAACGAGCACCCACAGGTCTGAACGAGCACCCACAGGTCTGAACGAGCACCCACAGGTCTAACGAGCACCCAGGTCTGAACGAGCACCCACAGTCTGACCAAGCACCCACAGGTCTGACCGAGCACCCACAGGTCTGACCAAGCACCCACAGGTGTGAGCGAGCACCCCCAGGTGTGAGCGAGCACCCACAGGTGTGAGCGAGCACCCACAGGTGTGAGCGAGCACCCACAGGTCGAGCGAGCACCCACAGGTCTGACCGAGCACCCACAGGTCTGACGAGCACCCACAGGTGTGAGCAGCACCCACAGGTGTGAGCGAGCACCCACAGGTGTGAGCGAGCACCCACAGGTGTGAGCGAGCACCCACAGGTCTGAACGAGCACCCACAGGTGTGAACGAGCACCCACAGGTCTGAACGAGCACCCACAGGTCTGACCGAGCACCCACAGGTCTGAACGAGCACCCACAGGTGTGAGCGAGCACCCACAGGTGTGAGCGAGCACCCACAGGTGTAAGCGAGCACCCACAGGTGTGAGCGAGCACCCACAGGTGTGAGCGAGCACCCACAGGTGTGAGCGAGCACCCACAGGTGTGAGCGAGCACCCACAGGTTTGAGCGAGCACCCACAGGTCTGAACGAGCACCCACAGGTGTGAGCGAGCACCCACAGGTGTGAGCGAGCACCCACAGGTGTGAGCGAGCACCCACAGGTGTGAGCGAGCACCCACAGGTCTGAACGAGCACCCACAGGTCTGAACGAGCACCCACAGGTCTGAACGAGCACCCACAGGTCTGAACGAGCACCCACAGGTCTGAACGAGCACCCACAGGTCTGAGCGAGCACCCACAGGTCTGACCAAGCACCCACAGGTCTGACCGAGCACCCACAGGTCTGAGCGAGCACCCACAGGTCTGACCGAGCACCCACAGGTCTGACCGAGCACCCACAGGTCTGAACGAGCACCCACAGGTCTGAGCGAGCACCCACAGGTCTGACCGAGCACCCACAGGTCTGAACGAGCACCCACAGGTCTGACCAAGCACCCACAGGTCTGAACGAGCACCCACAGGTGTGAGCGAGCACCCACAGGTCTGACCGAGCACCCACAGGTCTGAACGAGCACCCACAGGTCTGAACGAGCACCCACAGGTCTGAACGAGCACCCACAGGTCTGACCAAGCACCCACAGGTCTGAACGAGCACCCACAGGTCTGAACGAGCACCCACAGGTCTGACGAGCACCCACAGGTCTGACACGAGCACCCACAGGTGTGAGCGAGCACCCACAGGTGTGAGCGAGCACCCACAGGTGTGAGCGAGCACCCACAGGTGTGAGCGAGCACCCACAGGTGTGAGCGAGCACCCACAGGTGTGAGCGAGCACCCACAGGTGTGAGCGAGCACCCACAGGTCTGAACGAGCACCCACAGGTCTGAACGAGCACCCACAGGTCTGAGCGAGCACCCACAGGTGTGAGCGAGCACCCACAGGTCTGAGCGAGCACCCACAGGTCTGAGCGAGCACCCACAGGTCTGAACGAGCACCCACAGGTCTGAACGAGCACCCACAGGTCTGACCGAGCACCCACAGGTCTGAGCGAGCACCCACAGGTCTGACCGAGCACCCACAGGTGTGAGCGAGCACCCACAGGTGTGAGCGAGCACCCACAGGTCTGAACGAGCACCCACAGGTCTGAGCGAGCACCCACAGGTGTGAGCGAGCACCCACAGGTGTGAGCGAGCACCCACAGGTGTGAGCGAGCACCCACAGGTGTGAGCGAGCACCCACAGGTGTGAGCGAGCACCCACAGGTGTGAGCGAGCACCCACAGGTGTGAGCGAGCACCCACAGGTGTGAGCGAGCACCCACAGGTGTGAGCGAGCACCCACAGGTGTGAACGAGCACCCACAGGTCTGAACGAGCACCCACAGGTCTGACGAGCACCCACAGGTCTGACCGAGCACCCACAGGTCTGAACGAGCACCCACAGGTGTGAGCGAGCACCCACAGGTGTGAGCGAGCACCCACAGGTGTGAGCGAGCACCCACAGGTGTGAGCGAGCACCCACAGGTGTGAGCGAGCACCCACAGGTGTGAGCGAGCACCCACAGGTGTGAGCGAGCACCCACAGGTGTGAGCGAGCACCCACAGGTGTGAGCGAGCACCCACAGGTGTGAGCGAGCACCCACAGGTGTGAGCGAGCACCCACAGGTGTGAGCGAGCACCCACAGGTCTGAACGAGCACCCACAGGTCTGAACGAGCACCCACAGGTCTGACCGAGCACCCACAGGTGACACGAGCACCCACAGGTCTGAACGAGCACCCACAGGTCTGAACGAGCACCCACAGGTCTGAACGAGCACCCACAGGTCTGACCAAGCACCCACAGGTCTGACCAAGCACCCACAGGCTGACCGAGCACCCACAGGTGTGAGCGAGCACCCACAGGTGTGAGCGAGCACCCACAGGTGTGAGCGAGCACCCACAGGTGTGAGCGAGCACCCACAGGTCTGACCGAGCACCCACAGGTCTGAGCGAGCACCCACAGGTCTGACCGAGCACCCACAGGTGTGACGAGCACCCACAGGTGTGAGCGAGCACCCACAGGTGTGAGCGAGCACCCACAGGTGTGAGCGAGCACCCACAGGTGTGAACGAGCACCCACAGGTGTGAACGAGCACCCACAGGTCTGAACGAGCACCCACAGGTCTGAGCGAGCACCCACAGGTCTGACCGAGCACCCACAGGTCTGAACGAGCACCCACAGGTCTGAACGAGCACCCACAGGTGTGAGCGAGCACCCACAGGTGTGAGCGAGCACCCACAGGTGTGAGCGAGCACCCACAGGTGTGAGCGAGCACCCACAGGTGTGAGCGAGCACCCACAGGTGTGAGCGAGCACCCACAGGTGTGAGCGAGCACCCACAGGTGTGAGCGAGCACCCACAGGTGTGAGCGAGCACCCACAGGTGTGAGCGAGCACCCACAGGTGTGAGCGAGCACCCACAGGTGTGAGCGAGCACCCACAGGTCTGAACGAGCACCCACAGGTCTGAGCGAGCACCCACAGGTCTGACCGAGCACCCACAGGTCTGACCGAGCACCCACAGGTGTGAGCGAGCACCCACAGGTCTGAACGAGCACCCACAGGTGTGAGCGAGCACCCACAGGTCTGAACGAGCACCCACAGGTCTGAACGAGCACCCACAGGTCTGAACGAGCACCCACAGGTCTGAACGAGCACCCACAGGTCTGAACGAGCACCCACAGGTCTGACCAAGCACCCACAGGGCTGACCAAGCACCCACAGGTCTGAACGAGCACCCACAGGTGTGAGCGAGCACCCACAGGTGTGAGCGAGCACCCACAGGTGTGAGCGAGCACCCACAGGTGTGAGCGAGCACCCACAGGTGTGAGCGAGCACCCACAGGTGTGAGCGAGCACCCACAGGTGTGAGCGAGCACCCACAGGTGTGAGCGAGCACCCACAGGTCTGAACGAGCACCCACAGGTCTGAACGAGCACCCACAGGTCTGACCGAGCACCCACAGGTCTGACCGAGCACCCACAGGTCTGAGCGAGCACCCACAGGTCTGAGCGAGCACCCACAGGTGTGAGCGAGCACCCACAGGTCTGAACGAGCACCCACAGGTGTGAGCGAGCACCCACAGGTCTGAACGAGCACCCACAGGTCTGAACGAGCACCCACAGGTCTGAACGAGCACCCACAGGTCTGAACGAGCACCCACAGGTCTGAACGAGCACCCACAGGTCTGACCGAGCACCCACAGGTCTGACCAAGCACCCACAGGTCTGAACGAGCACCCACAGGTGTGAGCGAGCACCCACAGGTGTGAGCGAGCACCCACAGGTGTGAGCGAGCACCCACAGGTGTGAGCGAGCACCCACAGGTGTGAGCGAGCACCCACAGGTGTGAGCGAGCACCCACAGGTGTGAGCACCCACAGGTGTGAGCGAGCACCACAGGTGTGAGCGAGCACCCACAGGTGTGAGCGAGCACCCACAGGTGTGAGCGAGCACCCACAGGTGTGAGCGAGCACCCACAGGTGTGAGCGAGCACCCACAGGTCTGAGCGAGCACCCACAGGTGTGAGCGAGCACCCACAGGTGTGAGCGAGCACCCACAGGTGTGAGCGAGCACCCACAGGTGTGAGCGAGCACCCACAGGTCTGAACGAGCACCCACAGGTCTGAACGAGCACCCACAGGTCTGAACGAGCACCCACAGGTCTGAGCGAGCACCCACAGGTCTGAGCGAGCACCCACAGGTCTGAACGAGCACCCACAGGTCTGAGCGAGCACCCACAGGTCTGACCGAGCACCCACAGGTCTGACCGAGCACCCACAGGTCTGAGCGAGCACCCACAGGTCTGAGCGAGCACCCACAGGTCTGACCGAGCACCCACAGGTCTGAACGAGCACCCACAGGTCTGACGAGCACCCACAGGTCTGAGCGAGCACCCACAGGTCTGAGCGAGCACCCACAGGTCTGACCGAGCACCCACAGGTCTGAACGAGCACCCACAGGTGTGAGCGAGCACCCACAGGTCTGACCGAGCACCCACAGGTCTGAACGAGCACCCACAGGTCTGAACGAGCACCCACAGGTCTGACCGAGCACCCACAGGTCTGACCGAGCACCCACAGGTCTGACACAAGCACCCACAGGTCTGAACGAGCACCCACAGGTCTGACCGAGCACCCACAGGTTGACACGAGCACCCACAGGTGTGAGCGAGCACCCACAGGTGTGAGCGAGCACCCACAGGTGTGAGCGAGCACCCACAGGTGTGAGCGAGCACCCACAGGTGTGAGCGAGCACCCACAGGTGTGAGCGAGCACCCACAGGTGTGAGCGAGCACCCACAGGTCTGAACGAGCACCCACAGGTCTGAACGAGCACCCACAGGTCTGAGCGAGCACCCACAGGTGTGAGCGAGCACCCACAGGTCTGAGCGAGCACCCACAGGTCTGAACGAGCACCCACAGGTCTGAACGAGCACCCACAGGTCTGAACGAGCACCCACAGGTCTGACCGAGCACCCACAGGTCTGACCGAGCACCCACAGGTCTGACCGAGCACCCACAGGTGTGAGCGAGCACCCACAGGTGTGAGCGAGCACCCACAGGTCTGAACGAGCACCCACAGGTCTGAACGAGCACCCACAGGGGTGAGCGAGCACCCACAAGGGTGAGCGAGCACCCACAGGTGTGAGCGAGCACCCACAGGTGTGAGCGAGCACCCACAGGTGTGAGCGAGCACCCACAGGTGTGAGCGAGCACCCACAGGTGTGAGCGAGCACCCACAGGTGTGAGCGAGCACCCACAGGTGTGAACGAGCACCCACAGGTGTGAACGAGCACCCACAGGTCTGAACGAGCACCCACAGGTCTCTGCGTAGTTAAGCAGTTTGGCTTTTGAGTAACTTGAGCTTCATGAATTGTTCCATGAGACAGTTGAAGAAGAAAGGGCTTAGTATACCTCCCTGCGGAGTTCCATTTTCCAGCCTCTTTGAAGAGGCCTTTTTTTCTTGGAATTTGACTTTAGCTTCTCGGTTAAGCAGGCTTCCTTTGGCAAAGGCAAGAGCGTGTCACTTGATTGCCTTATCCCCCAGGCAGCTCAGTGTCGCTGGAGCATTGGCTAACCCGAAGGCTTTTTCTAGGTCTAGAAAAATAAGGATTCCTGGTTTGTCATTGATTTGTTCCAGGAGGGAGGTAAGGCATTATGTGGTTCCAACACCTTTTCTGTAAGCAAATATATTTTGGTGCAGTGGTTTGGCTTTCCAGTTAATTCGGTTAAGAGCCATTCTTTCTGGGGTTTTGGCCAGACAGCTTGTTAATGAGATGGGTCTTGGATATCCTGGGGACACACACACACACATACATACACACACACACACACACACACACATACATACATACATACATACATACATACATATATATATATATATATATATATATATATATATATATATATACATACATATATGCGAACAAGCCTGAATGGTCCCCAGGACTATATGCAACTGAAAACTCACACCCCAGAAGTGACTCGAACCCATACTGCCGGGAGCAATGCAACTGGTATCTACAGGACGCCTTAATCCGCTTGACCATCACGACCGGACATAAGGAAGTGATAGCCGAAGCTATTTGAACCACTTCCCCGCCGGCACTCGGATGGTAATTTTGGGCATAGCATTTTATCAAATCACCTCATTCTTTGGGGCAACACGTGAGGAACACAAATGCGAACAAGTCTGAATAGTCCCCAGGACTATATGCAACTGAAAACTCACACCCCAGAAGTGACTCGAACCCATACTGCCGGGAGCAACGCAACTGGTATCTACAGGATGCCTTAATCCGCTTGACCATCACGACCGGACATAAGGAAGTGATAGCCGAAGCTATTTGAACCACTTCCCCGCCAGCACTCGGATGGTAATCTTGGGCATAGCATTTTATCAAATCACCTCAAAGGGGAAGTGGTTCAAATAGCTTCGGCTACCACTTCCTTATGTCCGGTCGTGATGGTCAAGTGGATTAAGGCGTCCTGTAGATAATATATATATATATATATATATATATATATACTACAAAGAACTATCAGGGGAAAGCGCCAAGTCATTACGACAATATAGCATTGGGAACGGGTCAGGATAAGGATTTGGGATGGGACGAGGGGAAGAAATGGTGCCCAACCACTTGGACGGCCGGGGATTGAACGCCGACCTGCCCGAAGCGAGACCTTCGCTCTTCCGTTCAATCCAAGAGGTTGGACGTATATATATATATACTATGAGAGAGAATGTCTGTTTGTCTGTTTTAACTTGTAGGGCAGATGCTTGACGCCTCAGCTAAATCTGCAGGGGAGATGGTCTGGGGTACAGGACGGGCATAGGCTGGTCGGGGTAGGCCTAAGTTAAACGATTTAAGAAATATTAGTAATCATCCACAACCCCTAGGTCACCTTCACGGAGTATAACGTGAGATATGTCGTGTGATTAGCGTGGAGTTTTCATGACCAAAAGGAAACAAAACCCTCCTCTGTGTTGGACAAACTTGAAGTAGTACAGAATGAAGCCATGAGGATAATTCTTGGTGCTCCAAGATGCACAAGAATCATCAACATGCGGGAAGAACTGAAGCTTCCAACCATACTAGAGAGAATAGTGCAAGTCAACACCACCTTTTGCCTTGAAGTCATGAGAGACCCTACATCTCCTGCATTGCTCAGAGACAAATTATTTAGTGCTGTTAACACCCTTTTGACTGGTGCCGACATACCAATTCACTCCTTTTATGATAATTGGCTGAGTAACTATGCTTACAATCTCCTCAAACTTAACATTCCTTTTAAGTGCAATCTACCTGTCTCTGATATTCCTCTTTATCTGTACCCCACCATTCAAGTATCATACACACCTGTCACCAAGAAAGATAATGAGAATCTTGCTCTTCTCAAAGCTGTCACTCTTGAAACAATTGCCTCCTCCATCGAGAGTTTAAGATCTCACGAGCACCGTGTCTACACCGACGGCTCAGTCCAATCCTCTACTGGACGGACTGCAGCAGCATGTAGGTTTTATAGAAATAATATTTGCACAAAGACTGTCAGTGTCAGGTTAAATAACTGGCTGACCTCCACACAAGCAGAACTAGCAGCATTACACTTAGCTACCAGTACATTAAAAAACATTGGAGGAGGAATAATATTCTGTAATTCAAAGTCTGCTCTTCAAGCAATCGAAAACTTCTCTTGGAAGATCGATAGCAAGAACCTCATACTCCCAATTATAAATGACCTAATTGATGCACAGAGTAAAGGGTCTCGAATCTCCTTTGTATGGATACCTTCTCACATAAATATAACCCATCATAATGAGACAGACATTGCAGCCAAATTAGCGTGTAACAAGTTTGAAGTTGAATTAGATCTAGGTATCCCCATCTCTGCTGTCAAAACTGTATTGGTCCAAACACTCAGATCTGATAGAAAAGAACTTACTGACTCCCAACGACCTGAAAGTACTAGTATAAAAAGCTATGATTTGTTCAGATCTGAAGCCTACATCTATGGGCAGCACAAAACGTCCACTAGACTGTGCGACACAGTGGTTGCAAGGATCAGGTTGGGTTACCGTTACCTGTGGCAGGTGGCTGCAGGTGACGGATCTCCCAATCCTGAGCACTCCAGTTGCAAACTCTGTGAGCAGGAACTACGGCACGATCTCCCGCACTACATCACTGAATGCCCAGTTATTAGACCTTTCAGACCAGTAGGCATGAGGTACTTGGAGCTTTGGAATTACTTTATGCACTCTCGTATTCTTGAAGATATCCTCACAGTGTACCCAAAATTTGCCAGTGCAGGCTACTAAACACATGGCCCTGTATGACTAACCATCCTGCGAGATGGGGACTTGTATTACCACTGCTACCTTATTCAATCTTGTGTTGATGATATCCTCAAAATGCATCCGGAGTCTACCAGTGCAGACTGCTTATCACATGCCTTTGTATGATTAACCATCCTGTGTGATGGGGATTTTTTAGCATCAACTAGTTAGCTTTTTTGACACACTGGACTCCACTTCATATAGTCTAGGGCAGCTGCACTAATGCAGATGTACCTAATGTATTAATACAAAAAAAGAAGGTTATGGTGATGAGGATTATACAGTGAAGATAGTATGTAGTGAAGATGTAAGATGAGGAGAGAGGGAGAAGATAAAGGGGCCAGATAGATGGATGGATAGATGGATGGATAGATGAATGGATAGATGAATGGATAGATGAATGAAAAGATGAATAGATGGATGGATGTATAGACATGTTAGATGCACAGATATAGATATATAGATGAGTGGATCGATAAATGGATGGATGGATGGATGAACAGATAGATAAATGGATATAGATTGATAGATAGATGGACAGATAGATATACAGAATGGGAGATGGATGGATAGATATAGACAGACCGAATTGGGCAATGTCGGATAACCCCTCCCCTTGGTATATGTATGTGCTCACCTAGTTGTGCTTGCGGGGGTGGAGCTCTGGCTCTTTGGTCCCGCCTCTCAACCGGTATATGTGTATACTAGTGCATGTTTAAGAGAGAATGACTGTTTGTGTATCTCTGTCTGTCTGTCTGTCTGTCTGTCTGTCTGTCTGTCTGTCTGTCTGTCTGTCTGTCTGTCTGTCTGTCTGTCTGTCTGTCTGACACTTGAGGCTAGGCTCACCAAAATTTGCAAGGGAAAATGGAGTGGGGTGTGGGACAGACATAGGCCGGATGGGGTAGGCCTAAGAAATAATGCTTTAAGAAATTTACCCGTTAACGGGTCCCGGTCCCGGTAAACTCACAATCAAGAATTCCAGGTTCGAATCCCGCACGGGACAAAAATGAATGGGTGCATTTCCTATCACCTAATGCATCCGTTCACCTAGTAGTAAGTAGGTACCCAGGAGTTAGTCAGCTTGACAATGATCTGTCGTACAGGACGGAGAGAGAACACTCAAGAATTAGTCTAAGGTAAACTCAGGTAACTTACATGTTTTAAGAAATATTAGTAATAATAGGCCCCCCTCACGTAACAGGCGATTTTCATATAGTCAAATTTGAAATATTTAGTGTAATTCTCCCAGAGTTTTTAGTGATCATAATAGTATATTTCTGAAAGACTCATACAGTTGTTGCAGAGCTTCCTAATGCTAAATTGTTTGAGGGAAGGAGGAGAGGGTCGACGCTGGGGTAAAAATACCAGTTTAGCTGTTTATATAGAGGGATGTATATCTGGTATTACAAGAATATGCATTAATTTTGTATTAAAAGTAAGTAAATAATTATTAATAGAAGGCACCAAACCGGAAGGCTATGTAGCACCATCAAATGTGCGGGATAATCAGAGGGCGCTAAATATCACCAGGATGCCAATATGAGAACAAAAACGCATAAGGCGAACGATATCAAAAGTATCCGAGTCGCCCAGAATTCTATCGAGGGACAAGCGACCGCGGGGGACGGTCGGAAAACAAGACACACGCTCGTCCTGGAAGTCAGGACATTCAACAAGGATATGTACGACCGTAAGAGGGACAATGCAATTAGGACAATAAGGAGCAGGGCGGCGCTCCATCAAGTGACCATGGGTTAAGCGAGTATGGCCAATACGCAACCTTGCCAGAGCCGTTTCCCATCGCAGGTTACGGTGGTAGGAGGACGGCCATGAGGAAACACAACATTTAAGAGTATGTAGTTTGTTACCAGTAACAGACGACCAAGAAGCCTGCCAACGGGTAAGGATGGAGGAATGGATAACCGAGTAAAAGTCGGAATATGGAATACCTTGACGAGAGATGGGACAAGAGCGGACAGCTTCCTTGGCGGCAGCATCCGCACGCTCATTTAAAGACACACCAATATGGCTGGGAACCCAACAAAACTCAACCGACTTAAATTACTGTGAACAAGAAACAGCCAATGCTGGATCTCGACAACTACTGGATGAACCGGATTAAAGGACCCGAGAGCCATGAGGGCACTACGAGAGTCAACAACAACACAAAGCAAGACTGGCAACGAGAAAGCAGGAGACGAAGAGCATAGAGAATAGCATAAAGCTCCGCTGTAAAGATGCTAGTGTCCGGAGGTTAGCGACACATATAAGTGCGATCAGGAATAACAACAGAGTAGCCAACACCGTCCGCAGACTTAGACCCATCGGTGAAGACAGAAACGGAGCGGGAGTGAGAAGAAAAGTGCTCAAGGAAAGGTGTTTTAGAACCGTAGGAGGGGGTAAAAGCTTTAGTGATGCAGGTCAAGGATGTACAAAACTGCGGAAGGGGGACTCTCTACGGGGGCAAAGAAGGAACAATCCCCAGAGTCAAACTTAATCTGTGTAAACACTCTATGCAAATAACGAGACCCAGTCTATGGAACTCACTCCCTAATGAATTGAAAGCTGTCCAACTTTTGCGTCATTCAAAAACAAAACTAAAAGGTACCTAATTTCATCTTCATAGTTTTTTACTTTGTCTTAAAATTGCACTGTATCTAGTGCTACCCAATCTCCCAATCTTTATGTACCCAATCGAATAACTTTACCATTGTGATCATTGCTGTCTTCTTATATGTGCTATCATTTGCTGTATGGTGCCTTTAATCTTGTTTAAATTACCAATCAAGCTGTCAATGTAATCAGAGCTTAATAAACCAATGTGCTTTAATATACTTACTAATCTCTCTCATCTCATTTTTTNGGTGTGAGCGAGCACCCACAGTTCTGAGCGAGCACCCACAGGTCTGAGCGAGCACCCACAGGTCTGAGCGAGCACCCACAGGTCTGAGCGAGCACCCACAGGTCTGAGCGAGCACCCACAGGTCTGAGCGAGCACCCACAGGTGTGAGCGAGCATCCACAGGTCTGAGCGAGCACCCACAGGTCTGAGCGAGCACCCACAGGTCTGACCGAGCACCCACAGGTCTGACCGAGCACCCACAGGTCTCACCGAGCACCCACAGGTGTGAGCGAGCACCCACAGGTGTGAGCGAGCACCCACAGGTCTGACCGAGCACCCACAGTTCTGACCGAGCACCCACAGGTCTACACAAGCACCCAAAGGTCCAAACAAGCACCCACAGGTCTGACCAAGCACCCACAGGTGTGAGCGAGCACCCACAGGTGTGAGCGAGCACCCACAGGTGTGAGCGAGCACCCACAGGTGTGAGCGAGCACCCACAGGTGTGAGCGAGCACCCACAGGTGTGAGCGAGCACCCACAGGTCTGACCGAGCACCCACAGGTCTGACCGAGCACCCACAGGTCTGACCGAGCACCCACAGGTCTACACAAGCACCCAAAGGTCCAAACAAGCACCCACAGGTGTGAGCGAGCACCCACAGGTGTGAGCGAGCACCCACAGGTGTGAGCGAGCACCCACAGGTGTGAGCGAGCACCCACAGGTGTGAGCGAGCACCCACAGGTGTGAGCGAGCACCCACAGGTGTGAGCGAGCACCCACAGTTCTGAGCGAGCACCCACAGGTCTGAGCGAGCACCCACAGGTCTGAGCGAGCACCCACAGGTGTGGGCGAGCACCCACAGGTGTGAGCGAGCACCCACAGGTGTGAGCGAGCACCCACAGGTGTGAGCGAGCACCCACAGGTGTGAGCGAGCACCCACAGGTGTGAGCGAGCACCCACAGTTGTGAGCGAGCACCCACAGGTGTGAGCGAGCACCCACAGGTGTGAGCGAGCACCCACAGGTGTGAGCGAGCACCCACAGGTCTGACCAAGCACCCACAGGTCTACACAAGCACCCAAAGGTCCAAACAAGCACCCACAGGTCCAAACAAGCACCCACAGGTGTGAGCGAGCACCCACAGGTGTGAGCGAGCACCCACAGGTGTGAGCGAGCACCCACAGGTGTGAGCGAGCACCCACAGGTGTGAGCGAGCACCCACAGGTCTGAGCGAGCACCCACAGGTCTGAGCGAGCACCCACAGGTCTGAGCGAGCACCCACAGGTCTGAACGAGCACCCACAGGTGTGAGCGAGCACCCACAGGTGTGAGCGAGCACCCACCGGTGTGGGCGAGCACCCACACGTGTGAGCGAGCACCCACAGGTCTGACCGAGCACCCACAGGTCTGACCCAGCACCCACAGGTCTGACCAAGCACCCACAGGTCTGACCAAGCACCCACAGGTCTACACAAGCACCCAAAGGTCCAAACAAGCACCCACAGGTCTGACCAAGCACCCACAGGTCTGACCAAGCACCCACTGGTCTACACAAGCACCCACAGGTGTGAGCGAGCACCCACAGGTGTGAGCGAGCACCCACAGGTGTGAGCGAGCACCCACAGGTGTGAGCGAGCACCCACAGGTGTGAGCGAGCACCCACAGGTGTGAGCGAGCACCCACAGGTGTGAGCGAGCACCCACAGGTCTGACCGAGCACCCACAGGTCTGACCGAGCACCCACAGGTCTGACCGAGCACCCACAAGTCTGACCGAGCACCCACAGGTCTGACCGAGCACCCACAGGTATGAGCGAGCACCCACAGGTCTGACCGAGCACCCACAGGTCTGACCGAGCACCCACAGGTGTGAGCGAGCACCCACAGGTCTGACCGAGCACCCACAGGTCTGACCAAGCACCCATGTTCAACCCCATGGTGAACCCCATGTTCCACCCCATGGTCCACCCCGTGGTGCACCCCATGGTCCACCCAATGGTCCACTCCATGGCCCACCCGTGGTCCACCCCATGGCCCACCCCATGGTGCACCCCGTGGTCCACCCCATGGTCTACCCCATGGTCCACCCCATGGTACACCCCATGGCCCACCCCATGGTCAACCCCATGATGCACCCCATGGTCCACCCCGTGATGCACCCCGTGGTCCACCCCATGGTCCACCCCGTGGTCCACCCCGTGGTCCACCCCATGGCCCACCCCATGGTGCACCCCGTGGTCCACCCCATGGTCCACCCCATGGTGCACCCCGTGGTCCACCTCATGGTCCACCCCGTGGTGCACCCCATGGTCCACCCCATGGTGCACCCCGTGGTCCACCCCATGGTCCACCCCGTGGTGCAGCCCATGGTCCACCCCATGGTGCACCCCGTGGTCCACCCCATGGTGCACCCCATGGTCCCCCGTGGTGCACCCCGTGGTCCACCCATGGCCCACCCCATGGTGCACCCCGTGGTCCACCCCATGGTCCACCCCATGGTCCACCCCATTGTGCACCCCATGGTCCACCCCCTGGTGCACCCCATGGTGCACCCCATGGTCCACCCCATGGTGCACCCCGTGGTCTACCCGTGGTGCACCCCGTGGTCCACCCCATGGTGCACCCGTGGTCCACCCCATGGTTCACCCCGTGGTCCACCCCATGGTCCACCCATGGTCCACCCCATGGTGCACCCCATGGTGCACCCTATAGTCCACCCCATGGTGCACGCCATGGCCACCCCATGGTCCACCCCATGGTGAACCCCTGGTCCACCCCATGGTGCACCCCGTGGTCCACCCCATGGTCCACCCGTGGTGCCCCCCATGACCAAGCACCCCATGGTCCACCCCGTGGTCCACCCCATGGCTACCCCGTGGTGCACCCCCGTGGTTCACCCATGGTGCACCCCGTAGTCCACCCCATGGTCCACCCATGGTCCACCCCGTGGTCCACCCCATGGTGCACCCCATGGTCCACCCCATGGTCCACCCCATGGTGCACTCCGTGGTCCACCCCGTGGTGCACCCCGTGGTCCACCCCATGGTCCATCCATGGCACGCCCATGGCCCAACCCATGGTCCACCCCATGGTCCACCCCATGGTGCACCCCATGGTCCACCCATGGTACACCCCATGGTCCACCCCATTGTGCACCCCATGGTCCACCCCATGGTCCACCCCGTGGTGCACCCCATGGTCCACCCCGTGGTGCACCCCATGGTCCACCCCATGGTCCACCCCATGGTCCACTCCATGGCCCACCCAATGGTCCACCCCATGGTGCCCCCATGGTGCACCCCATGGTCCCCCCATGGTGCACCCCATGGTCCAACCCGTGGTGCACCCCGTGATCCACCCATGGTCACCCCCATGGTCCACCCCATGGTCCACCCCCGTGGTCCACCCTATGGTGCACCCCATGGCCCACCCCATGGTGAACCCGTGGTCCACCCCATGGTGCACCCCGTGGTCCACCCCATGGTCCACCCATGGTGCACCCGTGGTCCACCCCATGGTCCACCCCATGGTCCACCTGTGGTGCACCCCATGGTCTACCCCATGGTGCACTCATGGTCCACCCCGTGGTGAACCCCATGGTCCCCCCATGGTCCACCCCGTGGTGCACCCCATGGTCCACCCCATGTGCACCCCGTGGTCCACCCCATGGTCCACCCCGTGGTGCACCCATGGTGCACCCCGTGGTCCACCCCATGGTCCACCGCGTGGTGCACCCCATGGTCCACCCATGGTTCACCCCGTGGTCCACCCCATGGTCTACCCCGTGTTGTACCCGTTGGTCCACCCCATGTCCACCCCACGGTGCACCCCATGGTCCACCCCGTGGTGCTCCCCGTGTCCACCCCATGGTCCACCCCATGGTGAACCCCGTGGTCCACCCCGTGGTGCACCCCGTGGTCCACCCCATGGTGCACCCCATGGTCCACCCCGTGGTTCACCCGTGGTCCACCCCGTGGTTCCCCCGTGGTCCACCCCATGGTCCACCCCATGGTGCACCCCATGGTGCACCCCATAGTCCACCGCATGGTGCACGCCATGGCCCACCCCATGGTCCACCCCATGGTGCACCCCATGGTCCACCCCATGGTGCACCCCATGGTCCACCCCTGGTGCAACCCCATGGTACACCCCATGGTCCTCCCATTGTGCACCCATGGAACACCCCTTGGTGCACCCCGTGGTCCACCCCATGTCCACCCCATGGTCCACCCCGTGGTGACCCCATGGTGCACCCCATTGTGGAACCGTATGGTCACCCCCATGGTCCACCCTATGGTGAACCCAATGTTCTACCCCATGGTCTACCCCATGGTGCACCCCATGGTCTACCCCGTGGTGCACCCCATGGTCCACCCCATGGTCCACTCCATGGCCCACCCAATGGTCCACCCCATGGTGCACCCCATGGTGCACCCCATGGTCCACCCCATGGTGCACCCCATGGTCCACCCCATGGTGCACCCCATGG
>WNGS01169478.1:160441-175059 GCA_020271785.1 Procambarus virginalis
CACAGGTCTAAACGAGCACCCACAGGTGTGAGCCCGCACCCACAGGTGTGAGCAAGCACCCACAGGTGTGAGCAAGCACCCACAGGTGTGAGCGAGCACCCACATGTGTGAGCGAGCACCACAGGTGTGAGCGAGCACCCACAGGTGTGAGCGAGCACCCACAGGTGTGAGCGAGCACCCACAGGTGTGAGCGAGCACCCACAGGTGTGAGCGAGCACCCACAGGTGTGAGCGAGCACCCACAGGTGTGAGCGAGCACCCACGGGTGTGAGCGAGCACCCACAGGTGTGAGCGAGCACCCACAGGTGTGAGCGAGCACCCACAGGTGTGAGCGAGCACCCACAGGTGTGAGCGAGCACCCACGGGTGTGAGCGAGCACCCACACGTGTGAGCGAGCACCCACAGGTCTGAACGAGCACCCATAGGTCTGAACGAGCACCCACAGGTCTGAACGAGCACCCACAGGTCTGAACGAGCACCCACAGGTCTGAACGAGCACCCACAGGTCTGACCAAACTCCCACAGGTCTAAACGAGCACCCACAGGTGTGAGCCCGCACCCACAGGTGTGAGCAAGCACCCACAGGTGTGAGCAAGCACCCACAGGTGTGAGCAAGCACCCACAGGTGTGAGCAAGCACCCACAGGTGTGAGCAAGCACCCACAGGTGTGAGCAAGCACCCACAGGTGTGAGCAAGCACCCACAGGTGTGAGCAAGCACCCACAGGTGTGAGCAAGCACCCACAGGTCTGACAAAACTCCCACAGGTCTGACCAAGCACCCACAGGTCTGACCAAGCACCCTCAGGTCTGACCGAGCACCCACAGGTCTGACCGAGCACCCACAGGTCTGACCGAGCACCCACAGGTCTGACCGAGCACCCACAGGTCTGACCGAGCACCCACAGGTCTGACCGAGCACCAACAGGTCTGACCGAGCACCCACAGATCTTACCGAGCACCCACAGGTCTGAGCGAGCACCCACAGGTCTGAGCGAGCACCCACAGGTCTGAGCGAGCACCCACAGGTCTGAGCGAGCACCCACAGGTCTGAGCGAGCACCCACAGGTCTGAGCGAGCACCCACAGGTCTGAACAAGCACCCACAGGTCTGACCGAGCACCCACAGGTCTGGCCGAGCACCCACAGGTCTGAACGAGCACTCACAGGTCTGACCGAGCACCCACAGGTCTGACCGAGCACCCACACGTCTAAACGAGCACCCACAGGTCTAAACGAGCACCCACAGGTCTGAGCGAGCACCCACAGGTCTGAACGAGCACCCACAGGTCTGACCAAGCACCCACAGGTGTGAGCGAGCACCCACAGGTGTGAGCGAACACCACAGGTGTGAGCGAACACCCACAGGTGTGAGCGAACACCCACAGGTGTGAGCGAACACCCACAGGTGTGACCGAGCACCCACAGGTCTGAGCGAGCACCCACAGGTCTGAGCGAGCACCCACAGGTCTGAGCGAGCACCCACAGGTGTGAGTGAGCACCCACAGGTCTGAGCGAGCACCCACAGGTCTGAGCGAGCACCCACAGGTCTGAGCGAGCACCCACAGGTCTGAGCGAGCGCCCACAGGTCTGACCGAGCACCCACAGTTCTGAACAAGCACCCACAGGTCTGACCGAGCACCCACAGTTTGACCGAGCACCCACAGGTCTGAACGAGCACCCACAGGTATGACCGAGCACCCACAGGTATGACCGAGCACCCACAGGTCAGACCGAGCACCCACAGGTCTGACCGAGCACCCACACGTCTAAACGAGCACCCACAGGTCTAAATGAGCACCCACAGGTCTGACCAAGCACCCACAGGTCTGAACGAGCACCCACAGGTCTGAACGAGCACCCACAGGTCTGCCCAAGCACCCACAGGTCTACACAAGCACCCAAAGGTCCAAACAAGCACCCACAGGTCTGACCAAGCACCCACTGGTCTACACAAGCACCCACAGGTGTGAGCGAGCACCCACAGGTGTGAGCGAGCACCCACAGGTGTGAGCGAGCACCCACAGGTCTGAGCGAGCACCCACAGGTCTGAGCGAGCACCCACAGGTCTGAGCGAGCACCCACAGGTCTGACCGAGCACCCACAGGTCTGAACGAGCACCCACAGGTCTGACCGAGCACCCACAGGTCTGACCGAGCACCCACAGGTGTGAGCGAGCACCCAGAGGTGTGAGCGAGCACCCAGAGGTGTGAGCGAGCACCCACAGGTGTGAGCGAGCACCCAGAGGTGTGAGCGAGCACCCAGAGGTGTGAGCGAGCACCCACAGGTGTGAGCGAGCACCCAGAGGTGTGAGCGAGCACCCAGAGGTGTGAGCGAGCACCCAGAGGTGTGAGCGAGCACCCACAGGTGTGAGCGAGCACCCACAGGTGTGAGCGAGCACCCACAGTGTGAGCGAGCACCCACAGGTGTGAGCGAGCGCCCACAGGTGTGAGCGAGCGCCCACAGGTGTGAGCGAGCGCCCACAGGTGTGAGCGAGCACCCACAGGTGTGAGCGAGCACCCACAGGTCTGTGCGAGCACCCACAGGTGTGAGCGAGCACCCACAGGTGTGAGCGAGCACCCACAGGTGTGAGCGAGCACCCACAGGTGTGAGCGAGCACCCACAGGTGTTGTAACACTGTAAAGGTGTTTGGTTTAATTTATTTAATACATACATGGAGATATTTGAGTCACAGACAAGGATTTGACAGACGCCAACTTGTCTGGCCTGGATCTCACACCTCTAGTGTTAATGACATCGAGTTGACCTGAGGTCAGGTCATGCGAATCTCACCTGGCTCTCGCTAATCTTATAATTGAGCCGGGTAGCCTTCAAACATGCCGATGTTTAAGGAGTGGCTTGGTAGAGTGCCGGAGGCTATCTAACTTGTGGGCGGAGTTAGCTACCAGGTTTCCCAATATATACTCGGAGAGATACCGATTGAGAGCAGGAGAAGGACAGCAGAAGCAGAGCCATAGACAGAAGAACAGACAGCAGCGGCCAGCCGTCCAGACAGGCGGTCTGCCGGCGGGGCGGGACAGTCTCTGTCAACTACAGACCCCCCCCCCCCGTTTCTCTATTCCACGGAGACTCTTAAAACTCGGAGACACTTGGTGAGTTGAACATTGAGGGACTTTGTCGTGTTCACTAAACAGGTGTTGTGTGATGATCAGGGGCAGTCGAGTTGTAGGGTTCTCGAATTCTTGGATGATGACTCACTTTACATATATATATCTTGAACAGTTTTAATTGCTTAAATTATTGATACTTACCATATGAAATATAAGTGAATTATACATTTAACTGGTCTTTAACTTTGTTCCCTAGAATTTTGAATGAGTACATGATACAGAGGGAGCATACCTCTTGATAATATCCTTGAGTATATTATGTTGATACGGACAAGTTCCATTCCTTGTCTGGTATGTAAATGATCTAGAATGGATGGTGGCAGCATTTCTATTTCTTCTGCTATCTACTCTTCTACTTCTACTATCTACTTTTCTACTTCTACCTATCTACCCTTGTACCTCGTCTACTTCTCCTACTCACTTCCTACTTACTCGATGTACTGCAACTTTCCCCCCCCCCGTTACAATGATGGCAGCGGTGTTGAACAATGTTAATGTAGCAGGTGTTAATTTAACATTGTTCAGTCCCACGTGTCTTTTGCCGCTCAGGCGCTATCAGGGAGATATTGACAGGTGTTTAAGATTCGCGAATTGCAAGTTTTTTTTTCAGGTTAGGAGATAGTGATTTTCTGGCAATGTGTTCTTGTGATTTTGTGAGTTTTGTGGAGCTCAGGGAATGTTCACCAGAACTTGCGTGTGTAGTGATTTATGTTAGTGATAAGATTTGGTGAGTTGGGAACTTAGCGGTTGGTGGTGTGCAGGTCATCTGAGTGTGACAGGTGACCCGCATGTCCCACGGGGACACCCAGCCACCGCTGGTCCCCAGGTCAGTTGGGGAGTGGCAGGTGTATTTCTTAAGTAGTTTTAAGTGGTGGTTCGGCTCAGATTATTGCGATCAACTGTTTTACTCCATTTGAACGCAATAACCCGAGGTGTACTGGTATTGTACAGCATACTAGGGGAGGCTTGGTATGTCAGTAGACTCACGTCTAGGGACGCCTGGCGTTGAAGTCTGGTCACAGGGTGTGGCAAAAGTTTGAGTTGTGGACCCGCGAGAGAAGCGAGGGAAACACTCGAGTCACGTAGGTGACTGTAGGATAAGGGTGGGAGTAACGGTTAATTAAGTACTTAAGATTAAGAGCGGTACAGTTAAGTTAGGCTAGTGTTTGGTCTCTATCAGTTTTGATATTTTTTGTAGAGATTCGTTTAGTGACAAGTTTAAGTAGTGACGATCTTATTCTCTCTTCTCTAACTTTACTCTGTACTGTTTTTGTTCCACCAAGTCAGTATCATTGAGTGTTAATTGGATTATTTTAAAAATTTAAGTGTAGTTGTTGCCAGGAGGAGAACCTTATGTCTAGACTGTGTGAACCCGATGCAAACTACAGGGTCACACAGCAGCGTGAAACACGGTATTGTCGCCTTTATGTTCATTCCCAGGTTGTCGCCAGAGGAGAGGTGCGCACATATACAGAAGAGGGAGACGGCGGCTTGTACCACACCCAGGGGCGGTTATTACCACCACCACGGCAACCAGCCCCTTACCTGGAGGTCATGGGTCCACCACCACCACCATCACCCCGAGGGACCCCCAAGATGCAGCCACTCCGTCGGTCAACATTGGACTCCAGGGACCCCAGGACGGACGGCCCCCAGTGGACCCCAGGACGGACGGACCCCCCCAGTGGACCCCAGGTCGTTCTGCAGACGACCCCAGACGACCCAGTAAAAATGGAAGAGGAGCAACAACGACTCCAGTCTGTCCCACCAACTTTGGTCTACCTAGGATGGACCCCAGGACGGACAGACCCCTAATGGTCCCCAGGTCGCTTGTCTAAGACCCAAGAAAAAGAAAGAAGAGAGAAGAAGAAAAGAAAGAAGAGAGAAGAAAGAAGAGAAGAAGATAAGACCAAGCTGAGTGAGACACGATGCCTAGTGTCCCTTGCTGATGTCAGCATCATTGCATGGAGCGTAATTGCAAGACAGGATCGTTTGCCTTAACTGGCCGCCCCTCCTGCAAGCATGGTGCTCTGTTGAGTGATTCCTCCTGTGTCGTGCGGACTTGATGTGGCTGTCAGAAGTGGCTCTCTGAAGGAGGCGTGCTGGAGCAACTGGGAGGGAAGAAGTAGGATGGGATTTCTACGGTGCCAACTATATGGAGGTCTCGAAACTTGTAGTCCCTATAGCTGTGAAGAACCCCAATATACGTCTCTCATGGTGACTGACGTAGGGCCAATTACAGATCAGCTGGGACAACCGAATTCCACGGTCCTGTGCGCAGTTCAAGTAGTAACGGCTTCCTGGTTGGCAAGAGTTGTTGTGCGTTACGACGGAGAAGCGACGGACGCAGTTGTGTTGAAGAATATGTACACAGGACTATCTACAGGACCAAGCAGTGACGTCGCCCAGCCAGAGACAATGGACGCCTGTCTACATATTTCATTTTTAGAGTAGATGATGTATATTTNACACACACACACCCCACACACACACACCACACACACCCACACACACACACACACACCACACACCACACACACACACCACGCACGCACACGCACACACACACGCACACGCACACCACACACCAGGGCAAGCGGGATGGTAAGACAACAGAACGAAGCTGGAGGAGAGGGACTGGACGAGTCATTCATGGAGATGATTGTAAGGCATGGAAGGAAGTCAGTGGGAATTGAAGGAACTGAGAGAAACTATATATAAGCTGCAGACAGAACTAAGTGCAGCGCAAGAGGAGATAAAAAGCCTAAAAACAGGCCCTCCTCAGACTCTGGCCCAGGGGACCAACCCCCAGGTACCAGGAGATGTAGCAATGGCAGGGACCGCAACAATTGGCCCAACCTTTGCTGAAATGATGAAGAGCCCAGGAGCAATGTCCACAGTCAAGGAAGTTGTAATGAAAGCAGTAACCTCACAGGAGGCAGCTAGATGCACGAGCCAGCTAATGGAAAGGAAAAGAGCTGTAGTAGTGGTAGGTGTGAAGGAACAAGAGGGCTCCACAAGGGAGGAATCGAGGGCTAAAGACAAAGCTGAAGTGGCAGGGATATTAAAGGAGATAGGAATGGAAGGGGCTGAACGAGACATAGAACAGTTTTTCCGGATTGGCCAGTACAACAGAGACAAAAAGAGATTGATCAAGGTAGTATTCAAGAGCGAGGACATCAAAGAAGACATCCTAGTAAAGAAGAGCAAACTGAGGTATGCAAGGAACTACAAAGAGGTATATGTTCAGAGAGACATGACCAGAGACGAGATAGTAAGGGCAGCAGATGCAAGGAAAAGGCGCAAGGAGAGGGAAGGGAGCCAGGGAACCTCAGCCTCCAACCCAGCAATCCCAGAGGGGAGTGGGGAGCCCCAGTCCAGCAACCCAGGAACCCAAGGGGGAATGCAACACCCCAGCACACCACCCAATAGGGCCCTCCTCCCCCAGCACAAACCCTCCCTTGCCCATGCACAATGCCCATCAGGAAACCCAAGTCCTCCCCCTCCCCTTACCCCAAGTAGCCCCTGCTTCCCCAGCCCCTGGTCTTCTTCCTGCCCCAAGCAGGCCTGAGCAAGACCAAAGCCCTCTATCCCCCACTCCATCTCCCTCCAAACCCCTGTCAACTACACTGCAGGAGGGCGTGCCCTTTCCCCAAGCAATCCCTGCTCCCTCACCCCCAGGACTTCCTCCTGCCCCAAGCAGGCCTGAGGAAGACCTAAGCCCTCCATCCCCCACTCCACCTCCCCTTGAACCCCTGGAAACTACCTCACAGGAGGAGGAGCCTACCCAAGTAACATTGACCATAGAACAACTTCCTACACTTGTGGGGAGTGAGGGTGAAATTGGATACAAGAAAGTGAGCTTCAAGGTAATGTACTCAAACATTGATGGGATTACCAATAAAGCAAGTGAACTGGCTGAAAGGGTGCAAGAAGAAAACCCTGATGTAGTAGGACTAACAGAAACAAAATTGTCAGGAGTCATAACAGATGCTGTGTTTCCAAAGGACTACTATATAGTAAGGAAAGAGAGGGAAGGGAGAGGAGGTGGAGGAGTGGCCCTGCTGATAAGGAAGGACTGGAGTTTTGATGAGATGGAAATTCCGGGCTGTGACGGATTCAGAGATTACATAACAGGAACTATAACAATGGGTGGACCTAAGATAATAGTGGCAGTCATGTACAACCCTCCCCTAAATGACAGAAGACCAAGACAGGAGTTTGATAGGAACAACATGGCAACCATTAATATAATAGAGAGAGCAGCTTCAGTTGCCTGCAGGAATGGCTCCAGACTCTTAATCATGGGCGATTTCAACCATGGAAAGATAGACTGGGAGAATGGGGACCCACATGGTGGTGCAGATACGTGGAGAGCTAAACTCTTGGAAGTGGCAACAAGGAATTTTCTGAGCCAGCATGTCAAGGAACCCACAAGAGTGAGAGGCAATGATGAACCAGCTAGACTCGACTTGATATTCACCCTGAATGAGTCAGAAATAAGGGAAGTCAAAGTGGAAGCCCCCATAGGAATGAGTGACCACAGTGTACTGACCTTTGAGTACTTGGTGGAGGTAGGGATAACCTATCCAAGGATGGGAGTGGAGGGAAAAAGACTGAATTACCGAAGAGGAAAATATGAAGAGATGAGGAGCTTCCTCAGAGGAATACCATGGGAAACAGAACTTAGAGACAAGAATGTGCAGGTCATGATGGATTTTGTCACCCAGAAGTGCCAGGAAGCTGCAGACAGGTTTATCCCTGTCCAAAAGGAGAAAAACGAAAAACAACAGAAAACCCATGGTTCAACCAGGAATGCAGGGTAGCGAAGCAACTGAGTAAAAGAACATGGAGAAATTACAGAAATAACAGAACACCAGAGAGCAGGGGGAGATACCAGAGGGCCAGAAATGAGTACCTCAGAGTGAGGAGAGAAGCAGAGAGACAGTTTGAAAATGACATCGCGAGTAAAGCCAAGACCCAACCAAAGCTGCTCCACAGCCACATCAGGAGGAAAACAGCAGTGAAAGAACAAGTGATGAAGCTGCGAAAAGCGGAGAACAGATACACAGAGAATGACAAGGAGGTGTGTGAAGAACTCAACAAGAGATTCCAGGAGGTCTTCACAATAGAACAAGGAGAAGCCCCTGCACTAAATGAGGAGGTGGCAAACCAAGCAACCTTGGAGGAATTTGACCTCACCAGTGATGAGGTCAAAAGGTGTCTGCTGGAGCTGGATGTGACAAAGGCTGTTGGGCCTGACAGAATCTCACCATGGATACTAAAGGAAGGTGCAGAAGCACTAAGTGTGCCACTCTCTATGGTGTATAACAGGTCACTGGAAACAGGAGACTTACCAGAAAGTTGGAAGACAGCTAACGTGGTCCCAATATACAAAAAGGGTGACAGGCAAGAGGCACTGAATTACAGGCCAGTTTCCTTAACTTGTATACCATGCAAGGTAATGGAGAAGATCGTGAGGAAAAGGCTCGTAGAGCATCTAGAGGGAAATAACTTTGTAACGCACCACCAACATGGGTTCAGGGATGGTAAATCGTGCCTCACAGGTTTAATAGAATTTTATGACCAAGCAACAAAAATTAGGCAGGAAAGAGAAGGGTGGGCCGACTGCATTTTCCTGGATTGCCAAAAAGCCTTTGACACAGTACCGCACAAAAGGCTGTTAAAAAAGTTGGAGCAACAGGCAGGAGTAAAAGGGAAGGTGCTCCAGTGGATAAGGGAGTACTTAAGCAACAGGAAACAGCGAGTAACGGTGAGGGGGGAGACATCAGAGTGGCGAGATGTCACCAGCGGAGTCCCACAGGGCTCAGTACTTGGACCCATCCTGTTTCTAATATATGTGAACGATCTTCCGGAGGGTATAGACTCATTCCTCTCAATGTTTGCTGATGATGCAAAAATTATGAGAAGAATCAAGACGGATGAAGATAGACAGAGACTACAGGATGACCTGGATAAACTGGAGGAATGGTCTAGAAAATGGCTGCTAAAGTTCAACTCGGGAAAGTGTAAGGTGATGAAATTAGGAGAAGGGAGCAGGAGGCTGAACACAAGGTATCATTTGGGAGGGGAAATCCTACAAGAGTCAAATAGAGAGAAAGATCTGGGGGTTGATATCACACCGAACCTGTCCCCAGAAGCCCACATCAAAAGAATATCATCAGCGGCATATGCTAGACTGGCCAACATAAGAACTGCCTTTAGAAATTTGTGTAAGGAATCTTTCAGAACCCTGTATACCACTTATGTAAGACCAATCCTGGAGTATGCAGCTCCAGCCTGGAGTCCATACCTAGTTAAACACAAGACAAAGTTAGAGAAGATTCAGCGGTATGCCACCAGGCTCGTCCCGGAACTGAGAGGATTGAGCTACGAGGAAAGGCTAAAGGAGCTGAACCTCACATCCCTGGAAAACAGAAGAGTAAGGGGAGACATGATAACCACCTACAAAATTCTCAGGGGAATTGACAGGGCGGAAAAAGACAAACTCTTCACCACGGGTGGGACACGAACAAGGGGACACAGGTGGAAACTTAGTACCCAGATGAGCCACAGAGACGTTAGAAAGAATTTTTTCAGTGTCAGAGTAGTTAATAAATGGAATGCATTAGGCAGTGATGTGGTGGAGGCTGACTCCATACACAGTTTCAAGTGTAGATATGATAGAGCCCAGTAGGCTCAGGAATCTGTACACCTGTTGATTGACAGTTGAGAGGCGGGACCAAAGAGCCAAAGCTCAACCCCCGCAAGCACAATTAGGTGAGTACAATTAGGTGAGTACAAGCACCCAAAGGTCCAAACAAGAACCCACAGGTGTGAGCGAGCACCCACAGGTGTGAGCGAGCACCCACAGGTGTGAGCGAGCACCCACAGGTGTGAGCGAGCACCCACAGGTGTGAGCGAGCACCCACAGGTGTGAGCGAGCACCCACAGGTGTGAGCGAGCACCCACAGGTGTGAGCGAGAACCCACAGGTCTGAGCGAGAACCCACAAGTGTGAGCGAGCACCCACAGGTGTGAGCGAGCACCCACAGGTGTGAGCGAGCACCCACAGGTCTGAACGAGCACCCACAGGTCTGAACGAGCACCCACAGGTCTGAACGAGCACCCACAGGTCTTAGCGAGACCCACAGGTGTGAGCGAGCACCCACAGGTGTGAGCGAGCACCCACAGGTGTGAGCGAGCACCCACAGGTGTGAGCGAGCACCCACAGGTCTGAACGAGCTCCACAGGTCTGAACGAGCACCCACAGGTCTGAACGAGCACCCACAGGTCTGAACGAGCACCCACAGGTCTGAACGAGCACCCACAGGTGTGAGCGAGCACCCACAGGTCTGACCGAGCACCCACAGGTCTGACCGAGCACCCACAGGTCTGACCGAGCACCCACAGGTCTAAATGAGCACCCACAGGTCTAAATGAGCACCCACAGGTATGACCCAAGCACCCACAGGGCTGACCAAGCACCCACAGGTCTGACCAAGCACCCACAGGTCTGACCGAGCACCAACAGGTCTAAACGAGCGCCCACAGGTTTAAACGAGCACCCACAGGTCGAAACGAGCACCCACAGGTCTAAACGAGCACCCACAGGTCCAAACAAGCACCCACAGGTCTGACCAAGAACCCACTGGTCTACACAAGCACCCAAAGGTCCAAACAAGCACCCACAGGTGTGAGCGAGCACCCACAGGTGTGAGCGAGCACCCACAGGTCTGAGCGAGCACCCACAGGTCTGAGCGAGCACCCACAGGTGTGAGCGAGCACCCACAGGTCTGAGCGAGCACCCACAGGTCTGAGCGAGCACCCACAGGTCTGAGCGAGCACCCACAGGTCTGAGCGAGCACCCACAGGTCTGAGCGAGCACCCACAGGTCTGAGCGAGCACCCACAGGTCTGAGCGAGCACCCACAGGTCTGAGCGAGCACCCACAGGTCTGAACGAGCACCCACAGGTCTGAACGAGCACCCACAGGTCTGAACGAGCACCCACAGGTCTGAACGAGCACCCACAGGTGTGAGCGAGCACCCACAGGTGTGAGCGAGCACCCACAGGTCTGAACGAGCACCCACAGGTCTGAACGAGCACCCACAGGTCTGAACGAGCACCCACACGTCTGAACGAGCTCCCACAGGTCTGACCAAGCACCCACAGGTCTGACCAAACTCCCACAGGTCTAAACGAGCACCCACAGGTGTGAGCCAGCACCAACAAGTGTGAGCCAGCACCCACAGGTGTGAGCCAGCACCCACAGGTGTGAGCAAGCACCCACAGGTGTGAGCAAGCACCCACAGGTGTGAGCAAGCACCCACAGGTGTGAGCAAGCACCCACAGGTGTGAGCAAGCACCCACAGGTGTGAGCAAGCACCCACAGGTGTGAGCAAGCACCCACAGGTGTGAGCAAGCACCCACAGGTCTGAGCGAGCACCCACAGGTCTGAGCGAGCACCCACAGGTCTGATCGAGCACCCAAAGGTCTGACCGAGCACCCACAGGTCTGACCGAGCACCCACAGGTCTGACCGAGCACCCACAGGTCTGACCGAGCACCCACAGGTCTGACCAAGCACCCACAGGTATGACCAAGCACCCACAGGTCTGACCAAGCACCCACACGTCTGACCAAGCACCCACAGGTCTGACCAAGCACCCACAGGTCTAAACGAGCGCCCACAGGTCTAAACGAGCACCCACAGGTCTAAACGAGCACCCACAGGTCTAAACGAGCACCCACAGGTCTAAACAAGCACCCACAGGTCTGACCAAGAACCCACTGGTCTACACAAGCACCCAAAGGTCCAAACAAGCACCCACAGGTGTGAGCGAGCACCCACAGGTGTGAGCGAGCACCCACAGGTGTGAGCGAGCACCCACAGGTGTGAGCGAGCACCCACAGGTGTGTGCGAGCACCCATAGGTGTGAGCGAGCACCCACAGGTGTGAGCGAGCACCCACAGGTGTGAGCGAGCACCCACAGGTGTGAGCGAGCACCCACAGGTGTGAGCGAGCACCCACAGGTGTGAGCGAGCACCCACAGGTCTGAGCGAGCACCCACAGGACTGAGCGAGCACCCACTGGTCTGAACGAGCACCCACAGGTCTGAACGAGCACCCACAGGTCTGAACGAGCACCCACAGGTCTGACCAAGCACCCACAGGTCTGACCAAACTCCCACAGGTCTAAACGAGCACCCACAGGTGTGAGCCAGCACCCACAGGTGTGAGCAAGCACCCACAGGTGTGAGCAAGCACCCACAGGTGTGAGCAAGCACCCACAGGTGTGAGCAAGCACCCACAGGTGTGAGCAAGCACCCACAGGTGTGAGCAAGCACCCACAGGTGTGAGCAAGCACCCACAGGTGTGGGCAAGCACCCACAGGTGTGAGCAAGCACCCACAGGTGTGAGCAAGCACCCACAGGTGTGAGCAAGCACCCACAGGTGTGAGCAAGCACCCAAAGGTGTGAGCAAGCACCCACAGGTCTGACCAAACTCCCACAGGTCTGACCAAGCACCCACAGGTCTGACCAAGCACCCACAGGTCTGACCGAGCACCCACAGGTCTGACCGAGCACCCACAGGTCTGACCGAGCACCCACAGGTCTGACCGAGCACCCACAGGTCTGACCGAGCACCCACAGGTCTGACCGAGCACCCACAGGTCTGACCGAGCACCCACAGGTCTGACCGAGCACCCACAGGTCTGACCGAGCACCCACAGATCTGACCGAGCACCCACAGGTCTGACCGAGCCCCACAGGTCTGACCGAGCACCACAGGTCTGGCCGAGCACCCACAGGTCTAAATGAGCACCCACAGGTCTAACCAAGCACCCACAGGTATGACCAAGCACCCACAGGGCTGACCAAGCACCCACAGGTCTGACCAAGCACCCACAGGTCTGACCGAGCACCCACAGGTCTAAACGAGCGCCCACAGGTCTAAACGAGCACCCACAGGTCGAAACGAGCACCCACAGGTCTAAACGAGCACCCACAGATCCAAACAAGCACCACAGGTCTGACCAAGAACCCACAGGTCTACACAAGCACCCAAAGGTCCAAACAAGCACCCACAGGTGTGAGCGAGCACCCACAGGTGTGAGCGAGCACCCACAGGTGTGAGCGAGCACCCACAGGTGTGAGCGAGCACCCACAGGTGTGAGCGAGCACCCACAGGTGTGAGCGAGCACCCACAGGTCTGAGCGACCACCCACAGGTCTGAGCGAGCACCCACAGGTCTGAGCGAGCACCCACAGGTCTGAGCCAGCACCCACAGGTGTGAGCGAGCACCCACAGGTCTGAACGAGCACCCACAGGTGTGAGCGAGCACCCACAGGTCTGAACGAGAACCCACAGGTCTGAACGAGCACCCACAGATCTGAACGAGCACCCACAGGTCTGAACGAGCACCCACAGGTCTGAACGAGCACCCACAGGTCTGAACGAGCACCCACAGGTCTGAACGAGCACCCACAGGTGTGAGCGAGCACCCACAGGTGTGAGCGAGCACCCATAGGTGTGAGCGAGCACCCACAGGTGTGAGCGAGCACCCACAGGTGTGAGCGAGCACCCACAGGTGTGAGCGAGCACCCACAGGTCTGAACGAGCACCCACAGGTCTGAACGAGCACCCACAGGTGTGAGCGAGCACCCACAGGTCTGAACGAGAACCCACAGGTCTGAACGAGCAGCCACAGATCTGAACGAGCACCACAGGTCTGACCAAGCACCCACAGGTCTGACCAAGCACCCACAGGGCTGACCAAACTCCCACAGGTCTGAGCGAGCACCCACAGGTGTGAGCGAGCACCCACAGGTCTGAACGAGCACCCACAGTGTGAGCGAGCACCCACAGGTCTGAACGAGCACCCACAGGTCTGAACGAGCACCCACAGGTCTGACCAAGCACCACAGGTCTGACCAAGCACCCACAGGGCTGACCAAACTCCCAGGTCTGAACGAGCACCCACAGGTGTGAGCCAGCACCCACAGGTGTGAGCAAGCACCCACAGGTCTGAGCGAGCACCCACAGGTCTGAGCGAGCACCCACAGGTCTGAACGAGCACCCACAGGTCTGAACGAGCACCCACAGGTGTGAGCGAGCACCCACAGGTGTGAGCGAGCACCCACAGGTGTGAGCGAGCACCCACAGGTGTGAGCGAGCATCCACAGGTGTGAGCGAGCACCCACAGGTGTGAGCGAGCACCCACAGGTGTGAGCGAGCACCCACAGGTGTGAGCGAGCACCCACAGGTGTGAGCGAGCACCCACAGGTGTGAGCGAGCACCCACAGGTGTGAGCGAGCACCCACAGGTGTGAGCGAGCACCCACAGGTCTGAACGAGCACCCACAGGTGTGAGCGAGCACCCACAGGTCTGAACGAGAACCCACAGGTCTGAACGAGCACCCACAGGTCTGAACGAGCACCCACAGGTCTGACCAAGCACCCACAGGTCTGACCAAGCACCCACAGGGCTGAC
>WNGS01169478.1:175260-199421 GCA_020271785.1 Procambarus virginalis
GAGCGAGCACCCACAGGTGAGCGAGCACCCACAGGTGAGCGAGCACCCACAGGTGAGCGAGCACCCACAGGTGTGAGCGAGCACCCACAGGTGTGAGGCGAGCACCCACAGGTGTGAGCGAGCACCCACAGGTGAGCGAGCACCCACAGGTGTGAGCGAGCACCCACAGGTCTGAGCGAGCACCCACAGGTCTGAGCGAGCCCACAGGTCTGAGCGAGCACCCACAGGTCTGAGCGAGCACCCACAGGTCTGAGCGAGCACCCACAGGTCTGAGCGAGCACCCACAGGTTTGAGCGAGCACCCACAGGTGTGAGCGAGCACCCACAGGTCTGACGAGCACCCACAGTCTGAGCGAGCACCCACAGGTCTGAGCGAGCACCCACAGGTGTGAGCGAGCACCCACAGGTGTGAGCGAGCACCCACAGGTGTGAGCGAGCACCCACAGGTCTGAGCGAGCACCCACAGGTCTGCGAGCACCCACAGTCTCAGCGAGCACCCACGGTCTGAGCGAGCACCCACAGGTCTGAGCGAGCACCCACAGGTCTGAGCGAGCACCCACAGGTCTGAGCGAGCACCCACAGGTCTGAGCGAGCACCCACAGGTCTGAGCGAGCACCCACAGGTCTGAGCGAGCACCCCAGGTCTGAGCGAGCACCCACAGGTCTGAGCGAGCACCCACAGGTCTGAGCGAGCACCCACAGGTCCGAGCGAGCACCCACAGGTGTGAGCGAGCACCCACAGGTCTGAGCGAGCACCCACAGGTGTGAGCGAGCACCCACAGGTGTGAGCGAGCACCCACAGGTCTGAGCGAGCACCCACAGGTCTGAGCGAGCACCCACAGGTCTGAGCGAGCACCCACAGGTCTGAGCGAGCACCCACAGGTCTGAGCGAGCACCCACAGGTCTGAGCGAGCACCCACAGGTCTGAGCGAGCACCCACAGGTCTGAGCGAGCACCCACAGGTCTGAGCGAGCACCCCAGGTGTGAGCGAGCACCCACAGGTGTGAGCGAGCACCCACAGGTGTGACGAGCACCCACAGGTGTGAGCGAGCACCCACAGGTGTGAGCGAGCACCCACAGGTCTGAGCGAGCACCCACAGGTCTGAGCGAGCACCCACAGTGTGAGCGAGCACCCACAGGTCTGAGCGAGCACCCACAGGTCTGAGCGAGCACCCACAGGTCTGAGCGAGCACCCACAGGTCTGAGCGAGCACCCACAGTCTGAGCGAGCACCCACAGGTCTGAGCGAGCACCCACAGGTCTGAGCGAGCACCCACAGGTCTGAGCGAGCACCCACAGGTCTGAGCGAGCACCCACAGGTCTGAGCGAGCACCCACAGGTGAGCGAGCACCCACAGGTCTGAGCGAGCACCCACAGGTCTGAGCGAGCACCCACAGTGTGAGCGAGCACCCACAGGTCTGAGCGAGCACCCACAGGTGTGAGCGAGCACCCAGGTTGAGCGAGCACCCCCAGTGTGAGCGAGCACCCACAGGTGTGAGCGAGCACCCACAGGTCTGAGCGAGCACCCCAGGTGTGAGCGAGCACCCCAGGTGTGAGCGAGCACCCACAGGTCTGAGCGAGCACCCACAGGTCTGAGCGAGCACCCACAGGTCTGAGCGAGCACCCACAGGTCTGAGCGAGCACCCACAGGTCTGAGCGAGCACCCACAGGTCTGAGCGAGCACCCACAGGTCTGAGCGAGCACCCACAGGTCTGAGCGAGCACCCAGGTCTGAGCGAGCACCCACAGTCTGAGCGAGCACCCACAGGTCTGACGAGCACCCACAGGTCTACCGAGCACCCACAGGTCCAAACGAGCACCCACAGGTCTGACCGAGCACCCACAGGTCTGACGAGCACCCACAGTTGGAGCGAGCACCCACAGGTCTGAGCGAGCACCACAGGTCTGAGCGAGCACCCACAGGTCTGAGCGAGCACCCACAGGTCTGAGCGAGCACCCACAGGTCTGAGCGAGCACCCACAGGTCTGAGCGAGCACCCACAGGTCTGAGCGAGCACCCACAGGTCTGAGCGAGCACCCACAGGTCTGAGCGAGCACCCACAGGTCTGAGCGAGCACCCACAGGTCTGAGCGAGCACCCACAGGTCTGAGCGAGCACCCACAGGTCGAGCGCGAGCACCCACAGGTCTGAGCGAGCACCCACAGGTCTGAGCGAGCACCCACAGGTCTGAGCGAGCACCCACAGGTGTGAGCGAGCACCCACAGGTGTGAGCGAGCACCCACAGGTCTGAGCGAGCACCCACAGGTGTGAGCGAGCACCCACAGGTCTGAGCGAGCACCCACAGGTCTGAGCGAGCACCCCAGGTCTGAGCGAGCACCCACAGGTCTGAGCGAGCACCCCAGGTGTGAGCGAGCACCCACAGTGTGAGCGAGCACCCACAGGTGTGAGCGAGCACCCACAGGTCTGAGCGAGCACCCACAGGTCTGAGCGAGCACCCACAGGTCTGAGCGAGCACCCACAGGTCTGAGCGAGCACCCACAGGTCTGAGCGAGCACCCACAGGTCTGAGCGAGCACCCACAGGTCTGAGCGAGCACCCACAGGTCTGAGCGAGCACCCACAGGTCTGAGCGAGCACCCACAGGTCTGACGAGCACCCACAGTCTGAGCAGCACCCACAGGTCTGACCGAGCACCCACAGGTGTGAGCGAGCACCACCACAGGTGTGAGCGAGCACCCACAGGTCTGAGCGAGCACCCACAGGTCTGAGCGAGCACCCACAGGTCTGAGCGAGCACCCACAGGTCTGAGCGAGCACCCACAGGTCTGACGAGCACCCACAGGTCTGACCGAGCACCCACAGGTCTGACAAGCACCCACAGTCTGACGAGCACCCCACAGGTGAGCGAGCACCCACAGTCTGAGCGAGCACCCACAGGTCTGAGCGAGCACCCACAGGTCTGAGCGAGCACCCACAGTCTGAGCGAGCACCCACAGGTCTGAGCGAGCACCCACAGGTCTGAGCGAGCACCCACAGGTCTGACGAGCACCCACAGGTCTGAACGAGCACCCACAGGTCTGACCGAGCACCCACAGGTGTGAGCGAGCACCCACAGTCTGAGCGAGCACCCACAGGTCTGAGCGAGCACCCACAGGTCTGAGCGAGCACCCACAGGTCTGAGCGAGCACCCACAGGTCTGAGCGAGCACCCACAGGTCTGAGCGAGCACCCACAGGTCTGAGCGAGCACCCACAGGTCTGAGCGAGCACCCACAGTTCTGAGCGAGCACCCACAGGTCTGAGCGAGCACCCACAGGTCTGAGCGAGCACCCACAGGTCTGAGCGAGCACCCACAGGTCTGAGCGAGCACCCACAGGTCTGAGCGAGCACCCAGGTGTGAGCGAGCACCCACAGGTGTGAGCGAGCACCCACAGGTGTGAGCGAGCACCCACAGGTGTGAGCGAGCACCCACAGGTGTGAGCGAGCACCCACAGGTGTGAGCGAGCACCCACAGGTGTGAGCGAGCACCCACAGGGTGAGCGAGCACCCACAGGTGAGCGAGCACCCACAGGTGTGAGCGAGCACCCCAGTTGAGCGAGCACCCACAGGTCTGAGCGAGCACCCACAGGTGTGAGCGAGCACCCACAGGTCTGAGCGAGCACCCACAGGTCTGAGCGAGCACCCACAGTCTGAGCGAGCACCCACAGGTCTGAGCGAGCACCCACAGGTCTGAGCGAGCACCCACAGGTCTGAGCGAGCACCCACAGGTCTGAGCGAGCACCCACAGGTGTGAGCGAGCACCCACAGTGTGAGCGAGCACCCACAGGTGTGAGCGAGCACCCACAGGTGTGAGCGAGCACCCACAGGTCTGAGCGAGCACCCACAGGTCTGAGCGAGCACCCACAGGTCTGAGCGAGCACCCACAGGTCTGCGAGCACCCACAGGTCTGAGCGAGCACCCACAGGTCTGAGCGAGCACCCACAGTCTGAGCGAGCACCCACAGGTCTGAGCGAGCACCCCAGGTGTGAGCGAGCACCCACAGGTCTGAGCGAGCACCCACAGGTCTGAGCGAGCACCCACAGGTCTGAGCGAGCACCCACAGGTGTGAGCGAGCACCCACAGGTCTGAGCGAGCACCCACAGGTCTGAGCGAGCACCCACAGGTGTGAGCGAGCACCCACAGGTGTGAGCGAGCACCCACAGGTGTGAGCGAGCACCCACAGGTGTGAGCGAGCACCCACAGGTCTGAGCGAGCACCCACAGGTCTGAGCGAGCACCCACAGGTCTGAGCGAGCACCCACAGGTCTGAGCGAGCACCCACAGGTCTGAGCGAGCACCCACAGGTCTGAGCGAGCACCCACAGGTCTGAGCGAGCACCCACAGGTCTGACGAGCACCCACAGGTCTGAACGAGCACCCACACTGGTCTGACGAGCACCCACAGGTCTGAGCGAGCACCCACAGGTCTGAGCGAGCACCCACAGGTCTGAGCGAGCACCCACAGGTCTGAGCGAGCACCCACAGGTCTGAACGAGCACCCACAGGTCTGAGCGAGCACCCACGGTCTGACGAGCACCCACAGGTCTGAGCGAGCACCCACAGGTCTGAGCGAGCACCCACAGGTCTGAGCGAGCACCCACAGGTCTGAGCGAGCACCCACAGGTCTGAGCGAGCACCCACAGGTCTGAGCGAGCACCCACAGGTCTGAGCGAGCACCCACAGGTCTGAGCGAGCACCCACAGGTCTGAGCGAGCACCCACAGGTCTGAGCGAGCACCCACAGGTCT
This sequence comes from Procambarus virginalis, assembly GCA_020271785.1. NCBI lineage: Eukaryota > Metazoa > Arthropoda > Malacostraca > Decapoda > Cambaridae > Procambarus > Procambarus virginalis. The sequence goes on from WNGS01169478.1 coordinate 179,996, forward strand.
GAGCGAGCACCCACAGGTCTGAGCGAGCACCCACAGGTCTGAGCAGCACCCACAGGTCTGAGCGAGCACCCACAGGTGTGAGCGAGCACCCACAGGTCTGAGCGAGCACCCACAGGTCTGAGCGAGCACCCACAGGTCTGAGCGAGCACCCACAGGTCTGAGCGAGCACCCACAGGTCTGAGCGAGCACCCACAGGTCTGAGCGAGCACCCACAGGTCTGAGCGAGCACCCACAGGTCTGAGCGAGCACCCACAGGTCTGAGCGAGCACCCACAGGTCTGAGCGAGCACCCACAGGTCTGAGCGAGCACCCACAGGTCTGAGCGAGCACCCACAGGTCTGAGCGAGCACCCACAGGTCTGACGAGCACCCACAGGTCTGAGCGAGCACCCACAGGTGTGAGCGAGCACCCACAGGTGTGAGCGAGCACCCACAGGTGTGAGCGAGCACCCACAGGTGTGAGCGAGCACCCACAGGTCTGAGCGAGCACCCACAGGTGTGAGCGAGCACCCACAGGTGTGAGCGAGCACCCACAGGTGTGAGCGAGCACCCACAGGTGAGCGAGCACCCACAGTGTGAGCGAGCACCCACAGGTCTGAGCGAGCACCCACAGGTCTGAGCGAGCACCCACAGGTCTGAGCGAGCACCCACAGGTCTGAGCGAGCACCCACAGGTGTGAGCGAGCACCCACAGGTGTGAGCGAGCACCCACAGGTGTGAGCGAGCACCCACAGGTGTGAGCGAGCACCCACAGGTGTGAGCGAGCACCCACAGGTGTGAGCGAGCACCCACAGGTGTGAGCGAGCACCCACAGGTGAGCGAGCACCCACAGGTCTGAGCGAGCACCCACAGGTCTGAGCGAGCACCCACAGGTCTGAGCGAGCACCCACAGGTCTGAGCGAGCACCCACAGGTCTGAGCGAGCACCCACAGGTCTGAGCGAGCACCCACAGGTCTGAGCGAGCACCCACAGGTCTGAGCGAGCACCCACAGGTCTGAGCGAGCACCCACAGGTCTGAGCGAGCACCCACAGGTCTGCGAGCACCCACAGGTCTGAGCGAGCACCCACAGGTCTGAGCGAGCACCCACAGGTGTGAGCGAGCACCCACAGGTCTGAGCGAGCACCCACAGGTCTGAGCGAGCACCCACAGGTGTGAGCGAGCACCCACAGGTCTGAGCGAGCACCCACAGGTCTGAGCGAGCACCCACAGGTCTGAGCGAGCACCCACAGGTCTGAGCGAGCACCCACAGGTCTGAGCGAGCACCCACAGGTCTGACGAGCACCCCAGTTCTGACGAGCACCCACAGGTCTGACCGCACCCACAGGTCTGACGAGCACCCACAGGTCTGAGCGAGCACCCACAGTCTGACGAGCACCCACAGGTGTGAGCGAGCACCCACAGTCTGAGCGAGCACCCACAGGTGTGAGCGAGCACCCACAGGTCTGAGCGAGCACCCACAGGTCGAGCGAGCACCCACAGGTCTGAGCGAGCACCCACAGGTCTGAGCGAGCACCCACAGGTCTGAGCGAGCACCCACAGGTCTGAGCGAGCACCCACAGGTCTGAGCGAGCACCCACAGGTCTGAGCGAGCACCCACAGGTCGAGCGAGCACCCACAGGTCTGAGCGAGCACCCACAGGTCTGAGCGAGCACCCACAGGTCTGAGCGAGCACCCACAGGTGTGAGCGAGCACCCACAGGTGTGAGCGAGCACCCACAGGTGTGAGCGAGCACCCACAGGTGTGAGCGAGCACCCACAGGTGTGAGCGAGCACCCACAGGTGTGAGCGAGCACCCACAGGTGTGAGCGAGCACCCACAGGTGTGAGCGAGCACCCACAGGTGTGAGCGAGCACCCACAGGTGTGAGCGAGCACCCACAGGTCTGAGCGAGCACCCACAGGTCTGAGCGAGCACCCACAGTCTGAGCGAGCACCCACAGGTCTGAGCGAGCACCCACAGTCTGAGCGAGCACCCACAGGTCTGACGAGCACCCACAGGTCTGAGCGAGCACCCACAGGTCTGAGCGAGCACCCACAGGTCTGAGCGAGCACCCACAGGTCTGAGCGAGCACCCACAGGTGTGAGCGAGCACCCACAGGTCTGAGCGAGCACCCACAGGTCTGAGCGAGCACCCACAGGTCTGAGCGAGCACCCACAGGTCTGAGCGAGCACCCACAGGTCGAGCGAGCACCCACAGGTCTGAGCGAGCACCCACAGGTCTGAGCGAGCACCCACAGGTCTGAGCGAGCACCCACAGGTCTGAACGAGCACCCACAGGTCTGAGCGAGCACCCACAGGTCTGAGCGAGCACCCACAGGTCTGAGCGAGCACCCACAGGTGTGAGCGAGCACCCACAGGTGTGAGCGAGCACCCACAGGTGTGAGCGAGCACCCACAGGTGTGAGCGAGCACCCACAGGTCTGACGAGCACCCACAGGTCTGAGCGAGCACCCACAGGTCTGAGCGAGCACCCACAGTCTGAGCGAGCACCCACAGGTCTGGCACGAGCACCCACAGGTCTGAGCGAGCACCCACAGTCTGAGCGAGCACCCACAGGTCTGAGCGAGCACCCACAGGTCTGAGCGAGCACCCACAGGTCTGAGCGAGCACCCACAGGTCTGAGCGAGCACCCACAGGTCTGAGCGAGCACCCACAGGTGTGAGCGAGCACCCACAGGTCTGAGCGAGCACCCACAGGTCTGAGCGAGCACCCACAGGTCTGAGCGAGCACCCACAGGTCTGAGCGAGCACCCACAGGTCTGAGCGAGCACCCACAGGTCTGAGCGAGCACCCACAGGTCTGAGCGAGCACCCACAGGTCTGAACAGCACCCACAGGTCTGACCGAGCACCCACAGGTCTGACAAGCACCCACAGTCTGACGAGCACCCACAGGTCTGAGCGAGCACCCACAGGTCTGAGCGAGCACCCACAGGTCTGAGCGAGCACCCACAGGTTGAGCGAGCACCCACAGTCGAGCGAGCACCCCCCACAGGTCTGACGAGCACCCACAGTCTGAGCGAGCACCCACAGGTGTGAGCGAGCACCCACAGGTCTGAGCGAGCACCCACAGGTCTGAGCGAGCACCCACAGGTCTGAGCGAGCACCCACAGGTCTGAGCGAGCACCCACAGGTCTGAGCGAGCACCCACAGGTCTGAGCGAGCACCCACAGGTCTGAGCGAGCACCCACAGGTGTGAGCGAGCACCCACAGGTCTGAGCGAGCACCCACAGGTGGCCGAGCACCCACAGGTCTGAGCGAGCACCCACAGGTGTGAGCGAGCACCCACAGGTCTGAGCGAGCACCCACAGGTTGAGCGAGCACCCACAGGTGTGAGCGAGCACCCACAGGTCTGAGCGAGCACCCACAGGTGTGAGCGAGCACCCACAGTGTGAGCGAGCACCCACAGGTGTGAGCGAGCACCCACAGGTGTGAGCGAGCACCCACAGGTGTGAGCGAGCACCCACAGGTGTGAGCGAGCACCCACAGGTGTGAGCGAGCACCCACAGGGTGAGCGAGCACCCACAGGTCTGAGCGAGCACCCACAGGTGTGAGCGAGCACCCACAGGTCTGAGCGAGCACCCACAGGTGTGAGCGAGCACCCACAGGTCTGAGCGAGCACCCACAGGTGTGAGCGAGCACCACAGGTGTGAGCGAGCACCCACAGGTGTGAGCGAGCACCCACAGGTGTGAGCGAGCACCCACAGGTGTGAGCGAGCACCCACAGGTCTGAGCGAGCACCCACAGGTCTGAGCGAGCACCCACAGGTCTGAGCGAGCACCCACAGGTCTGAGCGAGCACCCACAGGTCTGAGCGAGCACCCACAGGTCTGAGCGAGCACCCACAGGTCTGAGCGAGCACCCACAGGTCTGAGCGAGCACCCACAGGTCTGAGCGAGCACCCACAGGTCTGAGCGAGCACCCACAGGTCTGAGCGAGCACCCCAGGTCTGAGCGAGCACCCACAGGTCTGAGCGAGCACCCACAGGTCTGAGCGAGCACCCACAGGTCTGACGAGCACCCACAGGTCTGAGCGAGCACCCACAGGTGTGAGCGAGCACCCACAGGTGTGAGCGAGCACCCACAGGTGTGAGCGAGCACCCACAGGTGTGAGCGAGCACCCACAGTGTGAGCGAGCACCCACAGGTGTGAGCGAGCACCCACAGGTGTGAGCGAGCACCCACAGGTGTGAGCGAGCACCCACAGGTGTGAGCGAGCACCCACAGGTCTGAGCGAGCACCCACAGGTCTGAGCGAGCACCCACAGGTCTGAGCGAGCACCCACAGGTCTGAGCGAGCACCCCCAGGTCTGAGCGAGCACCCACAGGTCTGAGCGAGCACCCACAGGTCTGAGCGAGCACCCACAGGTCTGAGCGAGCACCCACAGGTCTGAGCGAGCACCCACAGGTGTGAGCGAGCACCCACAGGTGTGAGCGAGCACCCACAGGTCTGAGCGAGCACCCACAGGTCTGAGCGAGCACCCACAGGTCTGAGCGAGCACCCACAGTCTGAGCGAGCACCCACAGGTCTGAGCGAGCACCCACAGGTCTGAGCGAGCACCCACAGGTCTGAGCGAGCACCCACAGGTCTGAACGAGCACCCACAGGTCTGAGCGAGCACCCACAGGTCTGACGAGCACCCACAGGTGTGAGCGAGCACCCACAGGTGGAGCGAGCACCCACAGGTGTGAGCGAGCACCCACTGTGAGCGAGCACCCACAGGTGTGAGCGAGCACCCACAGTCTGAGCGAGCACCCACAGGTCTGAGCGAGCACCCACAGGTCTGAGCGAGCACCCACAGGTCTGAGCGAGCACCCACAGGTCTGAGCGAGCACCCACAGGTCTGAGCGAGCACCCACAGGTCTGAGCGAGCACCCACAGGTCTGAGCGAGCACCCACAGGTGTGAGCGAGCACCCACAGGTCTGAGCGAGCACCCACGGTCTGAGCGAGCACCCACAGGTGTGAGCGAGCACCCACAGGTGTGAGCGAGCACCCACAGGTCTGAGCGAGCACCCACAGTCTGAGCGAGCACCCACAGGTCTGAGCGAGCACCCACAGGTCTGAGCGAGCACCCACAGGTGTGAGCGAGCACCCACAGGTCTGAGCGAGCACCCACAGGTGTGACGAGCACCCACAGGTGTGAGCGAGCACCCACAGGTCTGAGCGAGCACCCACAGGTCTGAGCGAGCACCCACAGGTCTGAGCGAGCACCCACAGGTCTGAGCGAGCACCCACAGGTCTGAGCGAGCACCCACAGGTCTGAGCGAGCACCCACAGGTGTGAGCGAGCACCCACAGGTCTGAGCGAGCACCCACAGGTCTGAGCGAGCACCCACAGGTCTGAGCGAGCACCCACAGTCTGAGCGAGCACCCACAGGTCTGACGAGCACCCACAGGTCTGAGCGAGCACCCACAGGTCTGAGCGAGCACCCACAGGTCTGACGAGCACCCACAGGTGTGAGCGAGCACCCACAGGTGTGAGCGAGCACCCACAGGTCTGAGCGAGCACCCACAGGTCTGAGCGAGCACCCACAGGTCTGAGCGAGCACCCACAGGTCTGAGCGAGCACCCACAGGTCTGAGCGAGCACCCACAGGTCTGAGCGAGCACCCACAGGTCTGAGCGAGCACCCACAGGTGTGAGCGAGCACCCACAGTGTGAGCGAGCACCCACAGGTCTGAGCGAGCACCCAGGTCTGAGCGAGCACCCACAGGTCTGAGCGAGCACCCACAGGTCTGACGAGCACCCACAGTCTGACGAGCACCCACAGGTCTGAGCGAGCACCCACAGGTCTGACCGAGCACCCACAGGTCTGAGCGAGCACCCACAGGTCTGAGCGAGCACCCACAGGTCTGAGCGAGCACCCACAGGTGTGAGCGAGCACCCACAGGTCTGAGCGAGCACCCACAGGTCTGAGCGAGCACCCACAGGTCTGAGCGAGCACCCACAGGTCTGAGCGAGCACCCACAGGTCTGACGAGCACCCACAGGTCTGACGAGCACCCACAGGTCTGACGAGCACCCACAGTCTGACGAGCACCCACAGGTCTGAGCGAGCACCCACAGGTCTGAGCGAGCACCCACAGGTCTGAGCGAGCACCCACAGGTCTGAGCGAGCACCCACAGGTCTGAGCGAGCACCCACAGGTCTGAGCGAGCACCCACAGTGTGAGCGAGCACCCACAGGTGTGACGAGCACCCACAGGTGTGAGCGAGCACCCACAGGTGTGAGCGAGCACCCCCAGGTGTGAGCGAGCACCCACAGGTGTGAGCGAGCACCCACAGGTGTGAGCGAGCACCCACAGGTGTGAGCGAGCACCCACAGGTGTGAGCGAGCACCCACAGGTGTGAGCGAGCACCCACAGGTGTGAGCGAGCACCCACAGGTTGAGCGAGCACCCACAGGTGTGAGCGAGCACCCACAGGTTGAGCGAGCACCCACAGGTCTGAGCGAGCACCCACAGGTCTGAGCGAGCACCCACAGGTCTGAGCGAGCACCCACAGGTCTGAGCGAGCACCCACAGGTCTGAGCGAGCACCCACAGGTCTGAGCGAGCACCCACAGGTCTGAGCGAGCACCCACAGGTCTGAGCGAGCACCCACAGGTCTGACCGAGCACCCACAGGTCTGAGCGAGCACCCCAGGTCTGAGCGAGCACCCACAGGTCTGAGCGAGCACCCACAGTCTGAGCGAGCACCCACAGGTCTGAGCGAGCACCCACAGGTCTGAGCGAGCACCCACAGGTCTGAGCGAGCACCCACAGGTCTGAGCGAGCACCCACAGGTCTGAGCGAGCACCCACAGGTCTGAGCGAGCACCCACAGGTCTGAGCGAGCACCCACAGGTCTGAGCGAGCACCCACAGGTCTGAGCGAGCACCCACAGTGTGAGCGAGCACCCACAGGTCTGAGCGAGCACCCACAGGTGTGAGCGAGCACCCACAGGTGTGAGCGAGCACCCACAGGTCTGAGCGAGCACCCACAGGTGTGAGCGAGCACCCACAGGTTGAGCGAGCACCCACAGGTGTGAGCGAGCACCCACAGGTCTGAGCGAGCACCCACAGGTCTGAGCGAGCACCCACAGGTCTGAGCGAGCACCCACAGGTCTGAGCGAGCACCCACAGGTCTGAGCGAGCACCCACAGGTCTGAGCGAGCACCCACAGGTCTGAGCGAGCACCCACAGGTCTGAGCGAGCACCCACAGGTCTGAGCGAGCACCCACAGGTCTGAGCGAGCACCCACAGGTCTGAGCGAGCACCCACAGGTCTGAGCGAGCACCCACAGGTCTGAGCGAGCACCCACAGGTCTGAGCGAGCACCCACAGGTCTGACCGAGCACCCACAGGTCTGAGCGAGCACCCACAGGTCTGAGCGAGCACCCACAGGTCTGAGCGAGCACCCACAGGTCTGAGCGAGCACCCACAGGTTGACGAGCACCCCACAGGTCTGAGCGAGCACCCACAGGTCTGAGCGAGCACCCACAGTCTGAGCGAGCACCCACAGGTCTGAGCGAGCACCCACAGGTCTGAGCGAGCACCCACAGGTCTGAGCGAGCACCCACAGGTCTGAGCGAGCACCCACAGGTCTGAGCGAGCACCCACAGGTCTGAGCGAGCACCCACAGGTCTGAGCGAGCACCCACAGGTCTGAACGAGCACCCACAGGTCTGAGCGAGCACCCACAGGTCTGACGAGCACCCACAGGTCTGAGCGAGCACCCACAGGTCTGAGCGAGCACCCACAGGTCTGAGCGAGCACCCACAGGTCTGAGCGAGCACCCACAGGTCTGAGGAGCACCCACAGGTCTGAGCGAGCACCCACAGGTCTGAGCGAGCACCCACAGGTGTGAGCGAGCACCCACAGGTCGAGCGAGCACCCACAGGTCTGAGCGAGCACCCACAGGTGTGAGCGAGCACCCACAGGTCTGAGCGAGCACCCACAGTGTGAGCGAGCACCCACAGGTGTGAGCGAGCACCCACAGGTGTGAGCGAGCACCCACAGTGTGAGCGAGCACCCACAGGTGTGAGCGAGCACCCACAGGTGTGAGCGAGCACCCACAGGTCTGAGCGAGCACCCACAGGTGTGAGCGAGCACCCACAGTCTGACGAGCACCCACAGGTGTGAGCGAGCACCCACAGGTCTGAGCGAGCACCCACAGGTCTGAGCGAGCACCCACAGTTCTGAGCGAGCACCCACAGGTCTGAGCGAGCACCCACAGGTCTGAGCGAGCACCCACAGGTCTGAGCGAGCACCCACAGGTCTGAGCGAGCACCCACAGGTCTGAGCGAGCACCCACAGGTCTGAGCGAGCACCCACAGGTCTGAGCGAGCACCCACAGGTCTGAGCGAGCACCCACAGGTCTGAGCGAGCACCCACAGGTCTGAGCGAGCACCCACAGGTCTGAGCGAGCACCCACAGGTCTGACCAAGCACCCACAGGTGTGAGCGAGCACCCACAGGTCTGAGCGAGCACCCACAGTCTGAGCGAGCACCCACAGGTCTGAGCGAGCACCCACAGGTCTGAGCGAGCACCCACAGGTGTGAGCGAGCACCCACAGGTCTGAGCGAGCACCCACAGGTCTGAGCGAGCACCCACAGGTCTGAGCGAGCACCCACAGGTCTGAGCGAGCACCCACAGGTCTGAGCGAAGCACCCACAGGCTGAGCGAGCACCCACAGGTCTGAGCGAGCACCCACAGGTCTGAGCGAGCACCCACAGTTCTGAGCGAGCACCCACAGGTCTGACCAGCACCCACAGGTCTGAGCGAGCACCCACAGGTCTGACAAGCACCCACAGGTCTGAGCGAGCACCCACAGGTGTGAGCGAGCACCCACAGGTGTGAGCGAGCACCCACAGGTGTGAGCGAGCACCCACAGTTGTGAGCGAGCACCCACAGTGTGAGCGAGCACCCACAGGTCTGCGAGCACCCACAGGTGTGAGCGAGCACCCACAGGTCTGAGCGAGCACCCACAGGTCTGAGCGAGCACCCACAGGTCTGAGCGAGCACCCACAGGTCTGAGCGAGCACCCACAGGTCTGAGCGAGCACCCACAGGTCTGAGCGAGCACCCACAGCTGAGCGAGCACCCACAGGTCTGAACGAGCACCCACAGGTCTGAGCGAGCACCCACAGGTCTGAACGAGCACCCACAGGTGTGAGCGAGCACCCACAGGTGTGAGCGAGCACCCACAGGTGTGAGCGAGCACCCACAGGTGTGAGCGAGCACCCACAGGTGTGAGCGAGCACCCACAGGTGTGAGCGAGCACCACAGGTGTGAGCGAGCACCCACAGGTCTGAACGAGCACCCACAGGTCTGAACGAGCACCCACAGGTCTGAACGAGCACCCACAGGTCTGAACGAGCACCCACAGGTCTGAACGAGCACCCACAGGTCTGAACGAGCACCACACAGGTCTGAACGAGCACCCACAGGTCTGACCAAGCACCCACAGGTCTAACACAAGCACCAAAGGTCTGAACAAGCACCCCAGGTCTGACCAAGCACCCACATGGTCTACACAAGCACCCACAGGTGTGAGCGAGCACCCACAGGTGTGAGCGAGCACCACAGGTGTGAGCGAGCACCCACAGGTGTGAGCGAGCACCCACAGGTGTGAGCGAGCACCCACAGGTGTGAGCGAGCACCCACAGGTGTGAGCGAGCACCCACAGGTGTGAGCGAGCACCCACAGGTGTGAGCGAGCACCCACAGGTGTGAGAGCGAGCACCCACAGGTGTGAGCGAGCACCCACAGGTGTGAGCGAGCACCCACAGGTGTGAGCGAGCACCCACAGTGTAGCGAGCACCCACAGGTGTGAGCGAGCACCCACAGGTGTGAGCGAGCACCCACAGGTGTGAGCGAGCACCCACAGGTGTGAGCGAGCACCCACAGGTGTGAGCGAGCACCCACAGGTGTGAGCGAGCACCCACAGGTCTGAGCGAGCACCCACAGGTCTGAGCGAGCACCCACAGGTCTGAGCGAGCACCACAGGTCTGAGCGAGCACCCACAGGTCTGAGCGAGCACCCACAGGTCTGAGCGAGCACCCACAGGTCTGAGCGAGCACCCACAGGTGTGAGCGAGCACCCACAGGTGTGAGCGAGCACCCACAGGTCTGACGAGCACCCACAGGTCTGAGCGAGCACCCACAGGTGTGAGCGAGCACCCACAGGTGTGAGCGAGCACCCACAGGTGTGAGCGAGCACCCACAGGTCTGAACGAGCACCCACAGGTCTGAACGAGCACCCACAGGTGTGAGCGAGCACCCACAGGTCTGAACGAGCACCCACAGGTCTGAACGAGCACCCACAGGTCTGAACGAGCACCCACAGGTCTGACCAAGCACCCACAGGTCTGAGCGAGCACCACAGGTCTGAGCGAGACCCACAGGTGTGACGCGAGCACCACAGGTGTGAGCGAGCACCCACAGGTCTGAGCGAGCACCCACAGGTTCTGAGCGAGCACCCACAGGTCTGAGCGAGCACCCACAGGTCTGAGCGAGCACCCAAGGTCTGAACGAGCACCCACAGATCTGAACGAGCACCCACAGGTCTGAACGAGCACCCACAGGTGTGAGCGAGCACCCACAGGTCTGACCGAGCACCCACAGGTCTGACCGAGCACCCACAGGTCTGACCGAGCACCCACACGTCTAAACGAGCACCCACAGGTCTAAATGAGCACCCACAGGTCTACACAAGCACCCAAAGTCCAAACAAGCACCCACAGGTCCGACCAAGAACCCACTGGTCTACACAAGCACCCACAGGTGTGAGCGAGCACCCACAGGTGTGAGCGAGCACCCACAGGTGTGAGCGAGCACCCACAGGTGTGAGCGAGCACCCACAGGTGTGAGCGAGCACCCACAGGTCTGAGCGAGCACCCACAGGTGTGAGCGAGCACCCACAGGTGTGAGCGAGCACCCACTGGTCTGACCGAACACCCACAGGTCTGACCGAACACCCACAGGTCTGAACGAGCACCCACAGGTCTGACCGAGCACCCACACGTCTGACGAGCACCCACACGTCTGACCGAGCACCCACAGTCTAAACGAGCACCCACAGGTCTAAACGAGCACCCACAGGTCTGACCGAGCACCCACACGTCTAACGAGCACCCACAGGTCTAAACGAGCACCCACAGGTCTGAACGAGCACCCACAGGTCTGACCAAGCACCACAGGCCTACACAAGCACCCACAGGCCTACACAAGCACCCACAGGTGTGAGCGAGCCACACAGGTGTGAGCGAGCACCCACAGGTGTGAGCGAGCACCCACAGGTGTGAGCGAGCACCACAGGTGTGAGCGAGCACCCACAGGTCCGACCAAGAACCACTGGTCTACACAGCACCCACAGGTGTGAGCGAGCACCCACAGGTCTGACCTGTGGGTGCTGGGTCCTGACCTGTGGGTGCTGGGTCCTGACCTGTGGGTGCTGGGTCCTGACCTGTGGGTGCTGGGTCCTGACCTGTGGGTGCTGGGTCTGACCTGTGGGTGCTGGGTCCTGACTGTGGGTGCTGGGTCCTGACCTGTGGGTGCTGGGTCCTGACCTGTGGGTGCTGGGTCCTGACCTGTGGGTGCTGGGTCCTGACCTGTGGGTGCTGGGTCCTGACCTGGGGTGCTGGGTCCTGACCTGTGGGTGCTGGGTCCTGACCTGTGGGTGCTGGGTCCTGACCTGTGGGTGCTGGGTCCTGACCTGTGGGTGCTGGGTCCTGACCTGTGGGTGCTGGGTCCTGACCTGTGGGTGCTGGGTCCTGACCTGTGGGTGCTGGGTCCTGACCTGTGGGTGCTGGGTCCTGACCTGTGGGTGCTGGGTCCTGACCTGTGGGTGCTGGGTCCTGACCTGTGGGTGCTGGGTCCTGACTGTGGGTGCTGGGTCTGACCTGTGGGTGCTGGGTCCTGACCTGTGGGTGCTGGGTCCTGACCTGTGGGCGACCCAGCACCCACAGGTCCGACCCAGCACCCACAGGTCCGACCCAGCACCCACAGGTCCGACCCAGCACCCACAGGTCCGACCCAGCACCCACAGGTCCGACCCAGCACCCACAGGTCCGACTCAGCACCCACAGGTCCGACCCAGCACCCACAGGTCCGACCCAGCACCCACAGGTCCGACCCAGCACCCACAGGTCCGACCCAGCACCCACAGGTCCGACTCAGCACCCACAGGTCCGTGGACTCCATCAGTTGACCCTTGACCGTCAGAGGCGCTCAAGTCCCCGACTCGCTACCTCGTCAATCTTCTTGGAACAGAAAATCCAAGCAGGACGGGCTATGGCGATCCCGAATACATCGTATAGTGATTCCTCTCCCTATACCAATTCCATCTTATAGACGAGGATAGATATATAACCTTCCAAATTCTATAGTGTGTATATACAAGACAACTTCAGAAATTTGATTCGGTCTGGGTTCGTATCCTGGCCGGGGAGGATTGACTGGGCGCCAATCCATAACTATATGAAATGCTATGTATGGTAGTGGCTTTAAAAAAATGTAAGAATTCTTGAATAAAACAAATAAATAACAATTATACAAAAATCAGAAACATTCATCGCTTTAGCAGAGTCTACCATCTACCATTCTCCTACTTCAGATTATTGGCTACAAGAAAACGGTTGTAAGGGGCGTCTCAAGGAAACACGTCAAAAACCACTCTAGCCACAACAGAAGACAACAGACAGTGAACCAACAGAACACAGAGCTAAGGAGTCATGCCAAAAACAAAACACAAAGTCGCCAACAGAGGCATAAGAGTGCTAAATCGAAGCTGCTGCTTCGTCAATATCATTACGGACGAGAGGGAAAAACATCTCTGGTTCACTAGTAACATCTCGGTTCACCAGTAACATGACTGGTTCACCAGTAACATGACTGGTTCACCAGTAAACATGACTGGTTCACTAGTAACATCTCTGGTTCACCAGTAACATGACTGGTTCACCAACAACATCACTGGTTCACCAACAACATCACTGGTTCACCAACAACATCACTGGTTCACCAACAACATCACCGTTCACCAACAACATCACTGGTTCACCAACAACATCACTGGTTCACCAACAACATCACTGGTTCACCAACAACATCACTGGTTCACCAGTAACATCTCTGGTTCACCAAGTAACATCACGGTTCACCAGTAACATCACTGGTTCACCAGTAACATCACCGGTTCACCAGTAACATCATGGTTCACCAGTAACATCTCTGGTTCACCAACAACATCACTGGTTCACCAGTAACATCTCTGGTTCACCAGTAACATCACCGGTTCACCAGTAACATCACTGGTTCACCAGTAACATCACTGGTTCACCAGTAACATCTCTGGTTCACCAACAACATCACTGGTTCACCAACATCACTGGTTCACCAAATCATCACTGGTTCACCAACAACATCACTGGTTCACCAGTAACATCACTGGTTCACCAACAACATCACTGGTTCACCAGTAACATCTCTGGTTCACCAACATCATCACTGGGTCACCAACAACATCTCTGGTTCACCAACAACATCTCTAGTTCACCAACATCATCACTGGTTCACCAACAACATCACTGGTTCACCAAACAACATCTCTGGTTCACCAATAACATCACCGTTCACCAGTAACATCACTGGTTCACCAACAACATCACTGGTTCACAACAACAACATCACTGGTTCACCAGTAACATCACTGGTTCACCAACAACATCACTGGTTCACCAATAACATCACTGGTTCACCAACAACATCTCTGGTTCACCAACAACATCACTGGTTCACCAACAACATCTCTGGTTCACCAACAACATCTGGTTCACCAACAACATCACTGGTTCACCAACAACACTGGTTCACCAATAACAACCGGTTCACCAGTATCATCTCTGGTTCACCAATAACATCACCGGTTCACCAGTAAAATGACTGGTTCACCAGTAACATCTCTGGTTCACCAACAACATCACTGGTTCCCCAGCAACATCACTGGTTCACCAGTAACATCACTGGTTCACCAACAACAACACTGGTTCACCAGTAACATCACTGGTTCACCAACAACATCATGACCCTTCTCAATCCTTCATCGTAATCTCCTGCCGGTCAAAATAATGATTTTGTCAGAGCAATTGCATAAATAGGTGTAAAAGTTACCACAATTCCAATGCTCTGGTAATCCTTGGATGGGTGGATAAGATCGTTAAGATGTTCTTGTTAATTAGACCGAACGCCCTCTTCGGATGGATGTAACGAGCGATTCAGTGACACTTANAAGCACCCACAGGTGTGAGCAAGCACCCACAGGTGTGAGCGAGCACCCACAGGTGTGAGCGAGCACCCACAGGTGTGAGCGAGCACCCACAGGTGTGAGCGAGCACCACAGGTGTGAGCGAGCACCCACAGGTGTGAGCGAGCACCCACAGGTGTGAGCGAGCACCCACAGGTGTGAGCGAGCACCACAGGTGTGAGCGAGCACCCACAGGTGTGAGCGAGCACCACAGGTCTGAGCGAGCACCCACAGGTGTGAGCGAGCACCCCAGGTCTGAGCGAGCACCCACAGGTGTGAGCAAGCACCCACAGGTGTGAGCGAGCACCCACAGGTGTGAGCGAGCACCCACAGGTGTGAGCGAGCACCCACAGGTCTGAGCGAGCACCCACAGGTGTGAGCGAGCACCCACAGGTCTGAACGAGCACCCACAGGTCTGAGCGAGCACCACAGGTCTGAACGAGCACCACAGGTCTGAACGAGCACCCACAGGTCTGAACGAGCACCCACAGGTCTGAACGAGCACCCACAGGTCTGACCAAGCACCCACAGGCTGACCAAGCACCCACAGGGTGACCAAAACCCACAGGTCTAAACGAGCACCCACAGGTGTGAGCCAGCACCCACAGGTGTGAGCGAGCACCCACAGGTGTGAGCAAGCACCCACAGGTGTGAGCAAGCACCACAGGTGTGAGCAAGCACCCACAGGTGTGAGCAAGCACCCACAGGTGTGAGCGAGCACCCACAGGTGTGAGCAAGCACCACAGGTGTGAGCGAGCACCACAGGTGTGAGCGAGCACCCACAGGTGTGAGCGAGCACCCACAGGTGTGAGCGAGCACCCACAGGTGTGAGCAAGCACCCACAGGTGGAGCGAGCACCACAGGTGTGAGCGAGCACCCACAGGTGTGAGCGAGCACCCACAGGTGTGAGCGAGCACCCACAGGTGTGAGCGAGCACCCACAGGTGTGAGCGAGCACCCACAGGTGTGAGCGAGCACCACAGGTGTGAGCGAGCACCCACAGGTGTGAGCGAGCACCCACAGGTGTGAGCGAGCACCCACAGGTGTGAGCGAGCACCCACAGGTGTGAGCGAGCACCCAGGTGTGAGCGAGCACCACAGGTGTGAGCGAGCACCCACAGGTGTGAGCGAGCACCCACAGGTGTGAGCGAGCACCCACAGGTGTGAGCGAGCACCACAGGTGTGAGCGAGCACCACAGGTGTGAGCGAGCACCCACAGGTGTGAGCGAGCACCCACAGGTGTGAGCGAGCACCCACAGGTGTGAGCGAGCACCCACAGGTGTGAGCGAGCACCCACAGGTGTGAGCGAGCACCCACAGGTGTGAGCGAGCACCCACAGGTGTGAGCGAGCACCCACAGGTGTGAGCGAGCACCCACAGGTGTGAGCGAGCCCACAGGTGTGAGCGAGCACCCACAGGTGTGAGCGAGCACCCACAGGTGTGAGCGAGCACCCACAGGTGTGAGCGAGCACCCACAGGTGTGAGCGAGCACCCACAGGTGTGAGCGAGCACCCACAGGTGTGAGCGAGCACCCACAGGTCTGAGCGAGCACCCACAGGTCTGAGCGAGCACCCACAGGTCTGAGCGAGCACCCACAGGTCTGAGCGAGCACCCACAGGTGTGAGCGAGCACCCACAGGTCTGAGCGAGCACCCACAGGTCTGAGCGAGCACCCACAGGTCTGAGCGAGCACCACAGGTCTGAACGAGCACCCACAGGTCTGAACGAGCACCCACAGGTCTGAACGAGCACCCACAGGTCTGAAGCGAGCACCCACAGGTCTGAACGAGCACCCACAGGTCTGAACGAGCACCCACAGGTCTGACGAGCACCCACAGGTCTGACCAAGCACCCACAGGTCTGAGCGAGCACCCACAGGTGTGAGCGAGCACCCACAGGTGTGAGCGAGCACCCACAGGTGTGAGCGAGCACCCACAGGTGTGAGCGAGCACCCACAGGTGTGAGCGAGCACCCACAGGTGTGAGCGAGCACCCACAGGTGTGAGCGAGCACCCACAGGTGTGAGCGAGCACCCACAGGTGTGAGCGAGCACCCACAGGTGTGAGCGAGCACCCACAGGTGTGAGCGAGCACCCACAGGTGTGAGCGAGCACCCACAGGTGTGAGAGCACCCACAGGTGTGAGCGAGCACCCACAGGTGTGAGCGAGCACCCACAGGTGTGAGCGAGCACCCACAGGTGTGAGCGAGCACCCACAGGTGTGAGCGAGCACCCACAGGTGTGAGCGAGCACCCACAGGTGTGAGCGAGCACCCACAGGTGTGAGCGAGCACCCACAGGTGTGAGCGAGCACCCACAGGTGTGAGCGAGCACCCACAGGTGTGAGCGAGCACCCACAGGTGTGAGCGAGCACCCACAGGTGTGAGCGAGCACCCACAGGTGTGAGCGAGCACCCACAGGTGTGAGCGAGCACCCACAGGTGTGAGCGAGCACCCACAGGTGTGAGCGAGCACCCACAGGTGTGAGCGAGCACCCACAGGTGTGAGCGAGCACCCACAGGTGTGAGCGAGCACCCACAGGTGTGAGCGAGCACCCACAGGTGTGAGCGAGCACCCACAGGTGTGAGCGAGCACCCACAGGTGTGAGCGAGCACCCACAGGTGTGAGCGAGCACCCACAGGTGTGAGCGAGCACCCACAGGTGTGAGCGAGCACCCACAGGTGTGAGCGAGCACCCACAGGTGTGAGCGAGCACCCACAGGTGTGAGCGAGCACCCACAGGTGTGAGCGAGCACCCACAGGTGTGAGCGAGCACCCACAGGTGTGAGCGAGCACCCACAGGTGTGAGCGAGCACCCACAGGTGTGAGCGAGCACCCACAGGTGTGAGCGAGCACCCACAGGTGTGAGCGAGCACCCACAGGTGTGAGCGAGCACCCACAGGTCTGAGCGAGCACCCACAGGTCTGAGCGAGCACCACAGGTCTGAGCGAGCACCCACAGGTCTGAGCGAGCACCCACAGGTCTGAGCGAGCACCCACAGGTCTGAGCGAGCACCCACAGGTCTGAGCGAGCACCACAGGTCTGAGCGAGCACCCACAGGTCTGAGCGAGCACCCACAGGTCTGAGCGAGCACCCACAGGTCTGAGCGAGCACCCACAGGTGTGAGCGAGCACCCACAGGTGTGAGCGAGCACCCACAGGTCTGAGCGAGCACCCACAGGTGTGAGCGAGCACCCACAGGTGTGAGCGAGCACCCACAGGTGTGAGCGAGCACCCACAGGTGTGAGCGAGCACCCACAGGTGTGAGCGAGCACCCACAGGTGTGAGCGAGCACCCACAGGTGTGAGCGAGCACCCACAGGTGTGAGCGAGCACCCACAGGTGTGAGCGAGCACCCACAGGTGTGAGCGAGCACCCACAGGTGTGAGCGAGCACCCACAGGTGTGAGCGAGCACCCACAGGTGTGAGCGAGCACCCACAGGTGTGAGCGAGCACCCACAGGTGTGAGCGAGCACCCACAGGTGTGAGCGAGCACCCACAGGTGTGAGCGAGCACCCACAGGTGTGAGCGAGCACCCACAGGTGTGAGCGAGCACCCACAGGTGTGAGCGAGCACCCACAGGTGTGAGCGAGCACCCACAGGTGTGAGCGAGCACCCACAGGTGTGAGCGAGCACCCACAGGTGTGAGCGAGCACCCACAGGTCTGAGCGAGCACCCACAGGTGTGAGCGAGCACCCACAGGTCTGAGCGAGCACCCACAGGTGTGAGCGAGCACCCACAGGTCTGAGCGAGCACCCACAGGTGTGAGCGAGCACCCACAGGTGTGAGCGAGCACCCACAGGTGTGAGCGAGCACCCACAGGTGTGAGCGAGCACCCACAGGTGTGAGCGAGCACCCACAGGTGTGAGCGAGCACCCACAGGTGTGAGCGAGCACCCACAGGTGTGAGCGAGCACCCACAGGTGTGAGCGAGCACCCACAGGTGTGAGCGAGCACCCACAGGTGTGAGCGAGCACCCACAGGTGTGAGCGAGCACCCACAGGTGTGAGCGAGCACCCACAGGTCTGAGCGAGCACCCACAGGTCTGAGCGAGCACCCACAGGTCTGAGCGAGCACCCACAGGTCTGAGCGAGCACCCACAGGTCTGAGCGAGCACCCACAGGTCTGAGCGAGCACCCACAGGTCTGAGCGAGCACCCACAGGTCTGAGCGAGCACCCACAGGTCTGAGCGAGCACCCACAGGTCTGACGAGCACCCACAGGTCTGAGCGAGCACCCACAGGTGTGAGCGAGCACCCACAGGTGTGAGCGAGCACCCACAGGTCTGAGCGAGCACCCACAGGTGTGAGCGAGCACCCACAGGTGTGAGCGAGCACCCACAGGTGTGAGCGAGCACCCACAGGTGTGAGCGAGCACCCACAGGTGTGAGCGAGCACCCACAGGTGTGAGCGAGCACCCACAGGTGTGAGCGAGCACCCACAGGTGTGAGCGAGCACCCACAGGTGTGAGCGAGCACCCACAGGTGTGAGCGAGCACCCACAGGTGTGAGCGAGCACCCACAGGTGTGAGCGAGCACCCACAGGTGTGAGCGAGCACCCACAGGTGTGAGCGAGCACCCACAGGTGTGAGCGAGCACCCACAGGTGTGAGCGAGCACCCACAGGTGTGAGCGAGCACCCACAGGTGTGAGCGAGCACCCACAGGTGTGAGCGAGCACCCACAGGTGTGAGCGAGCACCCACAGGTGTGAGCGAGCACCCACAGGTGTGAGCGAGCACCCACAGGTGTGAGCGAGCACCCACAGGTCTGAGCGAGCACCCACAGGTGTGAGCGAGCACCCACAGGTCTGAACGAGCACCCACAGGTCTGAACGAGCACCCACAGGTCTGAACGAGCACCACAGGTTGACCGAGCAACCACAGGTCTGACCGAGCACCCACAGGTCTGACGAGCACCCACAGGTCTGAACGAGCACCCACAGGTGTGAGCGAGCACCCACAGGTGTGAGCGAGCACCCACAGGTGTGAGCGAGCACCCACAGGTGTGAGCGAGCACCCACAGGTGTGAGCGAGCACCACAGGTGTGAGCGAGCACCCACAGGTCTGAGCGAGCACCCACAGGTGTGAGCGAGCACCCACAGGTGTGAGCGAGCACCCACAGGTGTGAGCGAGCACCCACAGGTGTGAGCGAGCACCCACAGGTGTGAGCGAGCACCCACAGG
>WNGS01169478.1:207496-249565 GCA_020271785.1 Procambarus virginalis
CCTTCGCCAGCGTCTCCCACGCTACCTGCAATCACACCCAACACCATATAATAACATTCAAATGTAAAACAGTTTTAGTGTGCTGTTTCTGTTAATTCCTAGCGACATGCTGAGAGTTCATTTCGCATATTTCCAGTATGTATAAAAGGGATGCAGAATCAGAGGGAGAAAGGATGTAGAATTGGGAGAGAGAGAAAAACTGACAATAGTGCAATGCATAATTATACATGAAATGTATTGTATAATACGAGTGTACATTAAGAACAAACCCTTTATTATGTCAAAATTATGAATGCGTGTGGGGGGCATTCATCTAACGAGCCTGTAACTAGAGGAGCGGCCCTGTCCCCCAGACACATTACTCATACTGTGTAATAAAAATCAGTTTATCATATACTGCAGACATCAGTATCATGCAGGCGATGAGTCACAATAACGTGGCTAAAGTATGTTAACCAGACCACACACTAGAAGGTGAAGGGACGACGACGTTTCGGTCCGTCCTGGACCATTCTCAAGTCGATTGTGACAAGACCATTCTCAAGACAATCGACTTGAGAATGGTCCAGGACGGACCGAAACGTCGTCGTCCCTTCAGCTTCTAGTGTGTGGTCTGGACAACATCAATATCATAGAATACAAATCAATATAAAGTTATTTGTTTAACTTCTCTTGGTGACTTATATGTAGTTGAAGCATTTACGGACTTGTGATGGGAGGAGAGGACGTGAGCGAGGCAGCACTCTAAGAAAAGTACACACTACACGTCCAAAGATGAGAGTTATGTGTATACATAGGTACCTGGCAGTGTCATGGGTACTGTGGGTTAAATCCTTGGCGTGTGAATGCATCACACATGTGTAGTAGATATAATAGAGAACATTAGGTCGCGAGTCAGCACATTAGAAAAATGGGACCCAAAACCTAAGGCCTCGATCCTGCAGACACAAATAGTAAATACCTCCTTGTAGAATGTCACAACTTCATGATGATCATATATCTTGCTCTCCTCGTGTCTCTCCCAGTCGCTTCTCCCTCGATAGAATATTTCATGAATCCAAAAACCTTTCATGTCACTCGCCTTATGTCCTTTGGTTCTCATATCGGCATCCAGTGTGATAGAGACTTTTTGAATACCCAGCAACACTTTGCTACATACACTTCCCTGCTTAGCACCCTCTTAATGTAGTTAGTTTAGGTCATTTATTATGCACCCCATACCCATCTTGTGGGCGGTAGTGGAAAGGGTTACAAAGGCATATAATGGGCTCAGGGACTGAACCCCACAATTCATTTAGCTAAGCAAGTTACAATCTTGATGAGCTAGTTTGAAAATTCAGTTAGTCGTCACATCATAAATGGGTTCGAGATCGACCTCAAGTACAGTTTCTAAATTAAGCAACTGACATATGTGGAGAGCTAGTGTCACAATTGATATGTTTGTCCTGCCCACCGACCCCCCATCCAGTGGGCAGCGGCGGATAGGTTACAATCACTCAGTTACTACCTACAGTTAGCAAACTGCCCCTAGACACAATCCAATCCTTTCAGACACCCTCTCCTCTGGTCACGAACGCTTTGCTGATATAATAATTATATTAAATTTTTGTAACTAGCTTATCAAGACTGTAACTTGCTTAGCTAAATGAATTTCGGGGTTCAATCCCTAAGATGATTATGTGATTCTGTAACCCTTTCCAATAACAGCCCAGGATGGGTATAGGGTGCATCATAATAAATGCACTAAACTAACTAGACTTTCCCTGAACTCCATGCACTCTACCTTACTATGCTTGACTCCTCACTTCCAAAAGCTGACGACACTTTTCACGCACCTAAAAATTTAATATTTTTCGTTAGTATACATAAAACCTGTATTTCAACCACAAACAATTAACTATATGTATGTAAATAACATGACATTCAAGAACAATGGAACCAAACACAGGAGAGGTGACAATTTAATAAGGATTAATTACAGAAATATGTATAATATTTGTAATTTATGTTGGGCTGACGACTGACCAGAGAATGTCTCATTAAGACCACCTTAAGAGCCTCATATATTATACCTTTCATGGATGTAGCTGACAATCTCGACTAATTTTGCCCAAATGTATATATAAAATACCAAGAATAAGGCATTATTAAGTTCACACAGCATCACGTCTTAGGGTATTTTTGTTTTCTAAACAATTATAGCTTTAACAGTGGTTTATACTCACAAACAAAATTTCCACCTGCCTGGCAGCCTCATACACTTCAAATGGCTGCTTGTTTATTTTATTCAATAGGAGACCGGACAATTATCAAATTAAATTTAATAAGATTAATAATAATATATAGATAATAAAATACAATGAAATTGTATAATAAAATATAAATATTTATAATACAAATTTTTATAAATAAATTATGGTAAATAATATAAATTAAGTCAATGTTAAACACAGTTCAGACAGGGGACTGCAGGTGGCTCCGAAGACTGCATAGAGTGCAGCAAAGTCCATATCGCTATGCAGCGGGGAGATATTAAGGTACGCCAACAGTCCAAGGAAAGAGGGTGTTAAGTGGAATCGAACTGCGGAACCATTTACGCTCAACAAGACGTATGAGAACTGTAACAATTATTATTAAAAAGGAGAGAAAATGCGTTCTCCCCTTCTTCTCTCGTGAAGAACCTCGGCTGGGACACGTCTTCTGGAGCCTCGACAGCTGGACCTTTGTAGCTGCGGGAAACTTCGGCCAGGACATCCGGAGCTGGGCTTGGCCCCAGGGGGCATGCTCAGCTGAAACACCACCAGCTGTGCCAACAGCTGCTGGATCGTCGGCTGGGACCCCAGCAGCTGTGCTTGAATATAATGAATGACAAAATGTAAAGAGCAGCAAACGCATAAAATTAAAGAGGGTTACTGTGCGTGACCACCAGCTGTGCCCTCAGCTGCTGGATCATCGGCTGGGACCTCATCAGCCGGGACAACGGCAGCTGTGCCTGGCCCCCCAGGAGCGTGCTCAGCTGGAACACCACCAGCTGTGCCCTCAGCTGCTGGATCGTCGGCTGGGACCTCATCAGCCGGGACAACGGCAGCTGTGCCTGGCCCCCAAGGGTAAGCGGGTAAGTACT
This sequence comes from Procambarus virginalis, assembly GCA_020271785.1. Classification (NCBI taxonomy): domain Eukaryota; kingdom Metazoa; phylum Arthropoda; class Malacostraca; order Decapoda; family Cambaridae; genus Procambarus; species Procambarus virginalis. The sequence goes on from WNGS01169478.1 coordinate 210,621, forward strand.
AAGGAACGCCAATAGGCCAAGGCAAGAGGGTGTTAAGTGGCAACCCCCCTGCAGTTTTCAAAATATCTAAAAACATCCCAAATTCGATACCTGAGCCATATTTTGGAGTCAAATTCTGGCTCTCTGCAGACCTGTGAGTGTTGTTTAGACCTGGGGTGCTTGTTTAGACCTGTGGGTGCTTGTTCAGACCTGTGGGTGCTTGGTCAGACGTGTGGGAGCTTGTTCAGACGTGTGGGAGCTTGTTTAGACCTGTGGGTGCTTCGTCAGACCTCACAAGCACCCGCAGGCCTGACCAAGCACCACAGGTCTGAACAAGCACCCACAGGTCTAAGCACGCGCCCACAGGTCTAAACAAGCGCCCACAGTCTAAACAAGCGCCACAGGTCTACACAAGCGCCCACAGGTCTAAGCAAGCGCCATAGGTCTAAGCAAGCGCCCACAGGTCTAAGCAAGCGCCACAGGTCTAAACAAGCGCCCACAGGACTAAACAAGCGCCCACAGGTGTGAGCAAGCACCCACAGGTGTGAGCAAGCACCCACAGGTGTGAGCAAGCACCCACAGGTGTGAGCAAGCACCCACAGGTGTGAGCATGCACCCACAGGTGTGAGCAAGCACCCACAGGTGTGAGCAAGCACCCACAGGTGTGAGCAAGCACCCACAGGTGTGAGCAAGCACCCACAGGTGTGAGCAAGCACCCACAGGTGTGAGCAAGCACCCACAGGTGTGAGCAAGCACCCACAGGTCTGACCAAACTCCCACAGGTTTGACCAAACTCCCACAGGTCTGACAAAGCACCCACAGGTCTGACCGAGCACCCACAGGTCTGACCGAGCACCCACAGGTCTGACCGAGCACCCACAGGTCTGACCGAGCACCCACAGGTCTGACCGAGCACCCACAGGTCTGACCGAGCACCCACAGGTCTACACAAGCACCCAAAGGTCCAAACAAGAACCCACTGGTCTACACAAGCACCCACAGGTGTGAGCGAGCACCCACAGGTGTGAGCGAGCACCCACAGGTGTGAGCGAGCACCCACAGGTGTGAGCGAGAACCCACAGGTGTGAGCGAGCACCCACAGGTGTGAGCGAGCACCCACAGGTCTGAACGAGCTCCCACAGGTCTGAACGAGCACCCACAGGTCTGAACGAGCACCCACAGGTCTGAACGAGCTCCCACAGGTCTGAACGAGCACCCACAGGTCTGAACGAGCACCCACAGGTCTGAACAAGCACCCACAGGTGTGAGCGAGCACCCACAGGTGTGAGCGAGCACCCACAGGTGTGAGCGAGCACCCACAGGTGTGAGCGAGCACCCATAGGTCTGAACGAGCACCCACAGGTGTGAGCGAGCACCCACAGGTGTGAGCGAGCACCCACAGGTGTGAGCGAGCACCCACAGGTGTGAGCGAGCACCCACAGGTCTGAACGAGCACCCACAGGTCTGAACGAGCACCCACAGGTCTGAACGAGCACCCACAGGTCTGAACGAGCACCCACAGGTCTGAACGAGCACCCACAGGTCTGAACGAGCACCCACAGGTCTGAACGAGCACCCACAGGTCTGAACGAGCACCCACAGGTCTGAACGAGCACCCACAGGTCTGAACGAGCACCCACAGGTCTGAACGAGCTCCCACAGGTCTGACCGAGCACCCACAGGTCTGACCAAACTCCCACAGGTCTAACCGAGCACCCACAGGTGTGAGCCAGCACCCACAAGTGTGAGCAAGCACCCACAGGTGTGAGCAAGCACCCACAGGTGTGAGCAAGCACCCACAGGTGTGAGCGAGCACCCACAGGTGTGAGCAAGCACCCACAGGTGTGAGCAACCCACAGGTGTGAGCAAGCACCCACAGGTGTGAGCAAGCACCCACAGGTGTGAGCAAGCACCCACAGGTGTGAGCAAGCACCCACAGGTGTGAGCAAGCACCCACAGGTGTGAGCAAGCACCCACAGGTGTGAGCAAGCACCCACAGGTGTGAGCAAGCACCCACAGGTGTGAGCAAGCACCCACAGGTGTGAGCAAGCACCCACAGGTGTGAGCAAGCACCCACAGGTGTGAGCAAGCACCCACAGGTGTGAGCAAGCACCCACAGGTCTGACCGAGCACCCACAGGTCTGACCGAGCACCCACAGGTCTGACCGAGCACCCACAGGTCTGACCGAGCACCCACAGGTCTGACCGAGCACCCACAGGTCTGACCGAGCACCCACAGGTCTGACCGAGCACCCACAGGTCTGACCGAGCACCCACAGGTCTGACCGAGCACCCACAGGTCTGACCGAGCCCCCACAGGTCTGACCGAGCACCCACAGGTCTGACCGAGCACCCACAGGTCTGAACGAGCACCCACAGGTCTGACCAAGCACCCACAGGTCTGACCAAGCACCCACAGGGCTGACCAAGCACCCACAGGTCTGACCAAGCACCCACAGGTCTGACCGAGCACCCACAGGTCTAAACGAGCGCCCACAGGTCTAAACGAGCACCCACAGGTCGAAACGAGCACCCACAGGTCTAAACGAGCACCCACAGGTCCAAACAAGCACCCACAGGTCTGACCAAGAACCCACAGGTGTGAGCGAGCACCCACAGGTGTGAGCGAGCACCCACAGGTGTGAGCGAGCACCCACAGGTGTGAGCGAGCACCCACAGGTGTGAGCGAGCACCCACAGGTGTGAGCGAGCACCCACAGGTGTGAGCGAGCACCCACAGGTGTGAGCGAGCACCCACAGGTGTGAGCGAGCACCCACAGGTGTGAGCGAGCACCCACAGGTGTGAGCGAGCACCCACAGGTCTGAGCGAGCACCCACAGGTCTGAGCGAGCACCCACAGGTCTGAGCGAGCACCCACAGGTCTGAGCGAGCACCCACAGGTGTGAGCGAGCACCCACAGGTCTGAACGAGCACCCACAGGTGTGAGCGAGCACCCACAGGTCTGAACGAGCACCCACAGGTCTGAACGAGCACCCACAGGTCTGAACGAGCACCCACAGGTCTGAACGAGCACCCACAGGTCTGAACGAGCACCCACAGGTCTGAACGAGCACCCACAGGTCTGAACGAGCACCCACAGGTGTGAGCGAGCACCCACAGGTGTGAGCGAGCACCCACAGGTGTGAGCGAGCACCCACAGGTGTGAGCGAGCACCCACAGGTGTGAGCGAGCACCCACAGGTGTGAGCGAGCACCCACAGGTCTGAACGAGCACCCACAGGTCTGAACGAGCACCCACAGGTGTGAGCGAGCACCCACAGGTCTGAACGAGCACCCACAGGTCTGAACGAGCACCCACAGATCTGAACGAGCACCCACAGGTCTGACCAGCACCCACAGGTCTGACCAAGCACCCACAGGTCTGACCAAACACCCACAGGTCTGAGCGAGCACCCACAGGTGTGAGCGAGCACCCACAGGTCTGAACGAGCACCCACAGGTGTGAGCGAGCACCCACAGGTCTGAACGAGCACCCACAGGTCTGAACGAGCACCCACAGGTCTGACCAAGCACCCACAGGTCTGACCAAGCACCCACAGGTCTGACCAAGCACCCACAGGTCTGAACGAGCACCCACAGGTGTGAGCGAGCACCCACAGGTGTGAGCAAGCACCCACAGGTCTGAGCGAGCACCCACAGGTCTGAGCGAGCACCCACAGGTCTGAACGAGCACCCACAGGTCTGACGAGCACCCACAGGTGTGAGCGAGCACCCACAGGTGTGAGCGAGCACCCACAGGTGTGAGCGAGCACCCACAGGTGTGAGCGAGCACCCACAGGTGTGAGCGAGCACCCACAGGTGTGAGCGAGCACCCACAGGTGTGAGCGAGCACCACAGGTGTGAGCGAGCACCCACAGGTGTGAGCGAGCACCCACAGGTGTGAGCGAGCACCCACAGGTGTGAGCGAGCACCCACAGGTGTGAGCGAGCACCCACAGGTGTGAGCGAGCACCCACAGGTCTGAACGAGCACCCACAGGTGTGAGCGAGCACCCACAGGTCTGAACGAGCACCCACAGGTCTGAACGAGCACCCACAGGTCTGAACGAGCACCCACAGGTCTGACCAAGCACCCACAGGTCTGACCAAGCACCCACAGGGCTGACCAAACTCCCACAGGTCTGAGCGAGCACCCACAGGTGTGAGCGAGCACCCACAGGTCTGAACGAGCACCCACAGGTGTGAGCGAGCACCCACAGGTCTGAACGAGCACCCACAGGTCTGAACGAGCACCCACAGGTCTGACCAAGCACCCACAGGTCTGACCAAGCACCCACAGGGCTGACCAAACTCCCACAGGTCTGAACGAGCACCCACAGGTGTGAGCCAGCACCCACAGGTGTGAGCAAGCACCCACAGGTCTGAGCAAGCACCCACAGGTATGAACAAGCACCACAGGTATGAACGAGCACCCACAGGTATGAACGAGCACCCACAGGTCTGAACGAGCACCCACAGGTATGAACGAGCACCCACAGGTCTGAACGAGCACCCACAGGTCTGAACGAGCACCCACAGGTCTGAACGAGCACCCACAGGTGTGAGCGAGCACCCACAGGTGTGAGCGAGCACCCACAGGTGTGAGCGAGCACCCACAGGTGTGAGCGAGCACCCACAGGTCTGAACGAGCACCCACACGTCTGAACGAGCTCCCACAGGTCTGACCAAGCACCCACAGGTCTGACCAAACTCCCACAGGTCTAAACGAGCACCCACAGGTGTGAGCCAGCACCAACAAGTGTGAGCCAGCACCCACAGGTGTGAGCCAGCACCCCTAGGTGTGAGCAAGCACCCACAGGTGTGAGCAAGCACCCACAGGTGTGAGCAAGCACCCACAGGTGTGAGCAAGCACCCACAGGTGTGAGCAAGCACCCACAGGTGTGAGCAAGCACCCACAGGTTTGAGCAAGCACCCACAGGTCTGAGCGAGCACCCACAGGTGTGAGCGAGCACCCACAGGTGTGAGCGAGCACCCACAGGTCTGATCGAGCACCCAAAGGTCTGACCGAGCACCCACAGGTCTGACCGAGCACCCACAGGTCTGACCGAGCACCCACAGGTCTAAATGAGCACCCACAGGTCTGACCAAGCACCCACAGGTATGACCAAGCACCCACAGGTCTGACCCGAACACAGGGTGTTCGGGTTCGCGGGTTAGGGGACAGACGTGTCGTCGTCGCGCTCCGTGAAAACACTGGAATAAACCGGGATTTTTTAGGATTACAACTATGGATTACGGCCACAGTGATCACCCAGTGCATAGTGACCCGTAGGAAAGTTGAATACAGAAATTAAAAATGGAACTTTGAGTTAAATACAGAATAAACGTGGTCCCACGTGGTGAGCCAGTGCCACCAGGCTCATGTGTACAGGCAAAAGCGATATATATCAAATATAGCGAGCAGTGATACGGTGAACAGTGAAGTGGAACGTGTAACATAACATATAAATAAGTGAATAGTGTTAGAGTATTGTCATAGAAAAATTATAAATGTAAAGTTGTGGAGGAGGCATCACATTTGTGTTTACACCACAGTCACGAGGCCTACACAGTGTAAGGGAGTCCCTCAGTAACAGTATACTCCCTCAGTGAATATACCAGCAAATATACTGTAATACGGGCAAGTAGGTTTAGGAACTAGTAATAGAGTAAGTTAATAACATGTAAGCCGGAAGAAAGCAGAAATTCCCTTAGGAAAATACAGGCAAATAATCAGTGTATAAATCAAGTAACTGGCAACCGGTGACATCCTGCCCCAGACCTGGACAACAACGGTCAACTATACGGTCCCAAGAGGACCATATTTTCTCCACAAGGCGATAAGNGCGAGCACCCACAGGTGTGAGGAGCACCCACAGGTGTGAGCGAGCACCCACAGGTGTGAGCGAGCACCCACAGGTGTGAGCGAGCACCACAGGTGTGAGCAGCACCCACAGGTGTGAGTGCAGCACCCACAGGTGTGAGCGAGCACCCACAGGTGTGAGCGAGCACCCACAGGTGTGAGCAGCACCACAGGTCTGAGCAAGCACCCACAGGTCTGACGACACCCACAGGTCTGAGCGAGCAACACAGGTGTGAGCGAGCACCCACAGGTCTGAGCGAGCACCCACAGGGTGGAGCGAGCACCCACAGGTGTGACGAGCACCCACAGGTCTGAGCGAGCACCCACAGGTTGAGCGAGCACCCACAGGTCTGAGCGAGCACCCACAGGTCTGAACGAGCACCCACAGGTCTGACCGAGCACCCAAGGTCTGACCGAGCACCCACAGGTCTGACCCGAGCACCCACAGGTGTGGCGAGCACCCACAGGTGTGAGCGAGCACCCACAGGTGTGAGCGAGCACCCACAGGGTGAGCGAGCACCCACAGGTGTGAGCGAGCACCCACAGGTGTGAGCGAGCACCCACAGGTGTGAGCGAGCACCCACAGGTGTGAGCGAGCACCCACAGGTGGAGCGAGCACCACAGGTGCTGAGCGAGCACCCACAGGTCTGAGCGAGCACCCACAGGTCTGAGCGAGCACCCACAGGTCTGAGCGAGCACCCACAGGTGTGAGCGAGCACCCACAGGTGTGAGCGAGCACCCACAGGTGTGAGCGAGCACCCACAGGTGTGAGCGAGCACCCACAGGTCTGAGCGAGCACCCACAGGTCTGAGCGAGCACCCACAGGTCTGAGCGAGCACCCACAGGTCTGAACGAGCACCCACAGGTCTGAACGAGCACCCACAGGTCTGAACGAGCACCCACAGGTCTGACCGAGCACCCACAGGTCTGAGCGAGCACCCACAGGTGTGAGCGAGCACCCACAGGTGTGAGCGAGCACCCACAGGTGTGAGCGAGCACCACAGGTGAGCGAGCACCCACAGGTGTGAGCGAGCACCCACAGGTGTGAGCGCACCCACAGGTGTGAGCGAGCACCCACAGGTGTGAGCGAGCACCCACAGGTGTGAGCGAGCACCCACAGGTGTGAGCGAGCACCCACAGGTGTGAGCGAGCACCCACAGGTGTGAGCGAGCACCCACAGGTGTGAGCGAGCACCCACAGGTGTGAGCGAGCACCCACAGGTGTGAGCGAGCACCCACAGGTCTGAGCGAGCACCCACAGGTGTGAGCGAGCACCCACAGGTGTGAGCGAGCACCCACAGGTGTGAGCGAGCACCCACAGGTGTGAGCGAGCACCCACAGGTGTGAGCGAGCACCCACAGGTGTGAGCGAGCACCCACAGGTGTGAGCGAGCACCCACAGGTGTGAGCGAGCACCCACAGGTCTGAGCGAGCACCCACAGGTGTGAGCGAGCACCCACAGGTGTGAGCGAGCACCCACAGGTCTGAGCGAGCACCCACAGGTCTGAGCGAGCACCCACAGGTCTGAGCGAGCACCCACAGGTCTGACCGAGCACCCACAGGTCTGACGAGCACCCACAGGTCTGACCGAGCACCCACAGGTCTGACCGAGCACCCACAGGTCTGACCGAGCACCCACAGGTCTGACCGAGCACCCACAGGTCTGACCGAGCACCCACAGGTCTGACCGAGCACCCACAGGTCTGAGCGAGCACCCACAGGTGTGAGCGAGCACCCACAGGTGTGAGCGAGCACCACAGGTGTGAGCGAGCACCCACAGGTGTGAGCGAGCACCCACAGGTGTGAGCGAGCACCCACAGGTGTGAGCGAGCACCCACAGGTGTGAGCGAGCACCCACAGGTGTGAGCGAGCACCCACAGGTGTGAGCGAGCACCCACAGGTGTGAGCGAGCACCACAGGTGTGAGCGAGCACCCACAGGTGTGAGCGAGCACCCACAGGTCTGAGCGAGCACCCACAGGTGTGAGCGAGCACCCACAGGTGTGAGCGAGCACCCACAGGTGTGAGCGAGCACCCACAGGTGTGAGCGAGCACCCACAGGTCTGAGCGAGCACCCACAGGTCTGAGCGAGCACCCACAGGTCTGAGCGAGCACCCACAGGTCTGAGCGAGCACCCACAGGTCTGAGCGAGCACCCACAGGTCTGACGAGCACCCACAGGTTGAACGAGCACCCACAGGTCTGAGCGAGCACCCACAGGTCTGAGCGAGCACCCACAGGGTGACCGAGCACCCACAGGTCGAGCGAGCACCCACAGGTGTGAGCGAGCACCCACAGGTGTGAGCGAGCACCCACAGGTGTGAGCGAGCACCCACAGGTGTGAGCGAGCACCCACAGGTCTGAGCGAGCACCCACAGGTGTGAGCGAGCACCCACAGGTGTGAGCGAGCACCCACAGGTGGTGTGAGCGAGCACCACAGGTGTGAGCGAGCACCCACAGGTGTGAGCGAGCACCCACAGGTGTGAGCGAGCACCCACAGGTGTGAGCGAGCACCCACAGGTGTGAGCGAGCACCCACAGGTGTGAGCGAGCACCCACAGGTGTGAGCGAGCACCCACAGGTGTGAGCGAGCACCCACAGGTTGAGCGAGCACCCACAGGTGTGAGCGAGCACCCACAGGTGTGAGCGAGCACCCACAGGTGTGAGCGACGAGCCCCACAGGTGTGAGCGAGCACCACAGGTGTGAGCGAGCACCCACAGGTGTGAGCGAGCACCCACAGGTGTGAGCGAGCACCCACAGGTGTGAGCGAGCACCCACAGGTGTGAGCGAGCACCCACAGGTGTGAGCGAGCACCCACAGGTGTGAGCGAGCACCCACAGGTGTGAGCGAGCACCCACAGGTCTGAGCGAGCACCCACAGGTCTGAGCGAGCACCCACAGGTCTGAGCGAGCACCCACAGGTCTGAGCGAGCACCCACAGGTCTGAGCGAGCACCCACAGGTCTGAGCGAGCACCCACAGGTCTGAGCGAGCACCCACAGGTCTGAGCGAGCACCCACAGGTCTGAGCGAGCACCCACAGGTCTGAGCGAGCACCCACAGGTCTGAGCGAGCACCCACAGGTGTGAGCGAGCACCCACAGGTCTGAGCGAGCACCCACAGGTCTGAGCGAGCACCCACAGGTCTGAGCGAGCACCCACAGGTCTGACCGAGCACCCACAGGTCTGAGCGAGCACCCACAGGTGTGAGCGAGCACCCACAGGTGTGAGCGAGCACCCACAGGTGTGAGCGAGCACCCACAGGTGTGAGCGAGCACCCACAGGTGTGAGCGAGCACCCACAGGTGTGAGCGAGCACCCACAGGTGTGAGCGAGCACCCACAGGTGTGAGCGAGCACCCACAGGTGTGAGCGAGCACCCACAGGTGTGAGCGAGCACCCACAGGTGTGAGCGAGCACCCACAGGTGTGAGCGAGCACCCACAGGTCTGAGCGAGCACCCACAGGTGTGAGCGAGCACCCACAGGTCTGAGCGAGCACCCACAGGTGTGAGCGAGCACCCACAGGTGTGAGCGAGCACCCACAGGTGTGAGCGAGCACCCACAGGTCTGAGCGAGCACCCACAGGTCTGAGCGAGCACCCACAGGTCTGAGCGAGCACCCACAGGTCTGAGCGAGCACCCACAGGTCTGAGCGAGCACCCACAGGTCTGACCGAGCACCCACAGGTCTGACCGAGCACCCACAGGTCTGAGCGAGCACCCACAGGTGAGCGAGCACCCACAGGTGTGAGCGAGCACCCACAGGTGTGAGCGAGCACCCACAGGTGTGAGCGAGCACCCACAGGTGTGAGCGAGCACCCACAGGTGTGAGCGAGCACCCACAGGTGTGAGCGAGCACCCACAGGTGTGAGCGAGCACCCACAGGTGTGAGCGAGCACCCACAGGTGTGAGCGAGCACCCACAGGTGTGAGCGAGCACCCACAGGTCTGAGCGAGCACCCACAGGTCTGAGCGAGCACCCACAGGTCTGAGCGAGCACCCACAGGTCTGAGCGAGCACCCACAGGTCTGAGCGAGCACCCACAGGTCTGAGCGAGCACCCACAGGTCTGAGCGAGCACCCACAGGTCTGAGCGAGCACCCACAGGTCTGAGCGAGCACCCACAGGTCTGAGCGAGCACCCACAGGTCTGAGCGAGCACCCACAGGTGAGCGAGCACCCACAGGTCTGAGCGAGCACCCACAGGTGTGAGCGAGCACCCACAGGTGTGAGCGAGCACCCACAGGTGTGAGCGAGCACCCACAGGTGTGAGCGAGCACCCACAGGTGTGAGCGAGCACCCACAGGTGTGAGCGAGCACCCACAGGTGTGAGCGAGCACCCACAGGTGTGAGCGAGCACCCACAGGTCTGAGCGAGCACCCACAGGTCTGAGCGAGCACCCACAGGTCTGAGCGAGCACCCACAGGTGTGAGCGAGCACCCACAGGTGTGAGCGAGCACCCACAGGTGTGAGCGAGCACCCACAGGTGTGAGCGAGCACCCACAGGTCTGAGCGAGCACCCACAGGTCTGAGCGAGCACCCACAGGTCTGAGCGAGCACCCACAGGTGTGAGCGAGCACCCACAGGTGTGAGCGAGCACCCACAGGTCTGAGCGAGCACCCACAGGTGTGAGCGAGCACCCACAGGTGTGAGCGAGCACCCACAGGTCTGAGCGAGCACCCACAGGTGTGAGCGAGCACCCACAGGTGTGAGCGAGCACCCACAGGTCTGAGCGAGCACCCACAGGTGTGAGCGAGCACCCACAGGTGTGAGCGAGCACCCACAGGTGTGAGCGAGCACCCACAGGTGTGAGCGAGCACCCACAGGTGTGAGCGAGCACCCACAGGTGTGAGCGAGCACCCACAGGTGTGAGCGAGCACCCACAGGTGTGAGCGAGCACCCACAGGTGTGAGCGAGCACCCACAGGTGTGAGCGAGCACCCACAGGTGTGAGCGAGCACCCACAGGTCTGAGCGAGCACCCACAGGTCTGAGCGAGCACCCACAGGTCTGAGCGAGCACCCACAGGTCTGAGCGAGCACCCACAGGTCTGACGAGCACCCACAGGTCTGAGCGAGCACCCACAGGTCTGAGCGAGCACCCACAGGTCTGAGCGAGCACCCACAGGTCTGAGCGAGCACCCACAGGTCTGAGCGAGCACCCACAGGTCTGAACGAGCACCCACAGGTGTGAGCGAGCACCCACAGGTCTGAGCGAGCACCCACAGGTGTGAGCGAGCACCCACAGGTCTGAACGAGCACCCACAGGTCTGACGAGCACCCACAGGTCTGAACGAGCACCCACAGGTCTGAGCGAGCACCCACAGGTCTGACCGAGCACCCACAGGTCTGACCAAGCACCCACAGGTCTGAGCAAGCACCCACAGGTGTGAGCGAGCACCCACAGGTGTGAGCGAGCACCCACAGGTGTGAGCGAGCACCCACAGGTGTGAGCAAGCACCCACAGGTGTGAGCGAGCACCCACAGGTGTGAGCAGCACCCACAGGTGTGAGCGAGCACCCACAGGTGTGAGCGAGCACCCACAGGTGTGAGCGAGCACCCACAGGTGTGAGCGAGCACCCACAGGTGTGAGCGAGCACCCACAGGTCTGACCAAGCACCACAGGTCTGACCGAGCACCCACAGGTCTGACCGAGCACCCACAGGTCTGAGCGAGCACCCACAGGTCTGACCGAGCACCCACAGGTCTGACCGAGCACCCACAGGTCTGACGAGCACCCACAGGTCTGACCGAGCACCCACAGGTCTGACCGAGCACCCACAGGTCTGACCGAGCACCCACAGGTCTGACCGAGCACCCACAGGTCTGACCGAGCACCCACAGGTCTGACCGAGCACCCACAGGTCTGAGCGAGCACCCACAGGTGTGAGCGAGCACCCACAGGTCTGAACGAGCACCCACAGGTGTGAGCGAGCACCCACAGGTGTGAGCGAGCACCCACAGGTGTGAGCGAGCACCCACAGGTGTGAGCGAGCACCCACAGGTGTGAGCGAGCACCCACAGGTGTGAGCGAGCACCCACAGGTGTGAGCGAGCACCCACAGGTCTGAGCGAGCACCCACAGGTCTGAGCGAGCACCCACAGGTCTGAGCGAGCACCCACAGGTCTGAGCGAGCACCCACAGGTGTGAGCGAGCACCCACAGGTGTGAGCGAGCACCCACAGGTCTGAGCGAGCACCCACAGGTCTGAGCGAGCACCCACAGGTCTGAGCGAGCACCCACAGGTCTGAGCGAGCACCCACAGGTCTGAGCGAGCACCCACAGGTCTGAGCGAGCACCCACAGGTCTGAACGAGCACCCACAGGTCTGAACGAGCACCCACAGGTCTGAACGAGCACCCACAGGTCTGACCAAGCACCCACAGGTCTGACCAAGCACCCACAGGGCTGACCAAGCACCCACAGGTCTGAACGAGCACCCACAGGTGTGAGCAGCACCCACAGGTGTGAGCCGCACCCACAGGTGTGAGCCAGCACCCACAGGTGTGAGCGAGCACCCACAGGTGTGAGCGAGCACCCACAGGTGTGAGCCAGCACCCACAGGTGTGAGCCAGCACCCACAGGTGTGAGCCAGCACCCACAGGTGTGAGCCAGCACCCACAGGTGTGAGCGAGCACCCACAGGTGTGAGCCAGCACCCACAGGTGTGAGCGAGCACCCACAGGTGTGAGCGAGCACCCACAGGTGTGAGCAGCACCCACAGGTGTGAGCGAGCACCCACAGGTGTGAGCGAGCACCCACAGGTGTGAGCGAGCACCCACAGGTGTGAGCGAGCACCCACAGGTGTGAGCGAGCACCCACAGGTGTGAGCGAGCACCCACAGGTGTGAGCGAGCACCCACAGGTGTGAGCGAGCACCCACAGGTGTGAGCGAGCACCCACAGGTGTGAGCGAGCACCCACAGGTGTGAGCGAGCACCCACAGGTGTGAGCGAGCACCCACAGGTCTGAGCGAGCACCCACAGGTGTGAGCGAGCACCCACAGGTCTGAGCGAGCACCCACAGGTCTGACCGAGCACCCACAGGTCTGACCGAGCACCCACAGGTCTGACCGAGCACCCACAGGTCTGAACGAGCACCCACAGGTCTGACCGAGCACCCACAGGTCTGACCGAGCACCCACAGGTCTGACCGAGCACCCACAGGTCTGAACGAGCACCCACAGGTCTGAACGAGCACCCACAGGTCTGAACGAGCACCCACAGGTGTGAGCGAGCACCCACAGGTGTGAGCGAGCACCCACAGGTGTGAGCGAGCACCCACAGGTGTGAGCGAGCACCCACAGGTGTGAGCGAGCACCCACAGGTGTGAGCGAGCACCCACAGGTGTGAGCGAGCACCCACAGGTGTGAGCGAGCACCCACAGGTGTGAGCGAGCACCCACAGGTGTGAGCGAGCACCCACAGGTGTGAGCGAGCACCCACAGGTGTGAGCGAGCACCCACAGGTGTGAGCGAGCACCCACAGGTGTGAGCGAGCACCCACAGGTGTGAGCGAGCACCCACAGGTGTGAGCGAGCACCCACAGGTGTGAGCGAGCACCCACAGGTGTGAGCGAGCACCCACAGGTGTGAGCGAGCACCCACAGGTGTGAGCGAGCACCCACAGGTCTGAGCGAGCACCCACAGGTCTGAGCGAGCACCCACAGGTCTGACGAGCACCCACAGGTCTGAGCGAGCACCCACAGGTCTGACCGAGCACCCACAGGTCTGACCGAGCACCCACAGGTCTGACCGAGCACCCACAGGTCTGACCGAGCACCCACAGGTCTGAGCCGAGCACCCACAGGTCTGACCGAGCACCCACAGGTCTGACCGAGCACCCACAGGTCTGACCGAGCACCCACAGGTGTGAGCGAGCACCCACAGGTGTGAGCGAGCACCCACAGGTGTGAGCGAGCACCCACAGGTCTGAGCGAGCACCCACAGGTGTGAGCGAGCACCCACAGGTGTGAGCGAGCACCCACAGGTGTGAGCGAGCACCCACAGGTGTGAGCGAGCACCCACAGGTGTGAGCGAGCACCCACAGGTGTGAGCGAGCACCCACAGGTGTGAGCGAGCACCCACAGGTGTGAGCGAGCACCCACAGGTGTGAGCGAGCACCCACAGGTCTGAACGAGCACCCACAGGTGTGAGCGAGCACCATTATTTCTTCTTCTGAAATAAAATGTGGCCAGGCATTTCTGTCCTGGCCGGGAATCGAATCCGGAACTCTCGGTTGTGCGTCGAGAACGCGCCCGACTGTACTACCGGTAACCTAAACATCTAAAAAGGCGTAAATACTGTTTAAGGTTAAAATCTAGCCTAATAAATTATCTGGACAAATAGAGGGATCTTTGACAATCTGCTGGCTTTCCGTCCACATCCTCAGGTAAATTCTCGTACGGGTCCTTTGTATCAGTTTCCCCTAAGTCTACCATATTTTAGTTTTCTTTGACGTGTTTTTGAACAGTTTTCTTTGACAGTGCTTTGTCTCCTCACTTTTGATTGCTGGTATTTGAACTAAATGCGTCAATTTAATACGAAACACCTCAATTAGTTGGAGAGAAGGCTAAAATATACTTGACCTAAACTACACAATGACATTCTTGGTATATTGACCGGTGTTAGAGGGTTGAAAGTAATCGATATTTATCCTATTGCTTTATTTTCATTTCTCTTCTTGACCGACTTATTTTTATGCAAGATCATCCATGACCATTGATATTTATATACAAGGTACAATGTGCTTGTTTTATTTGATATATGTGAAGTAATGATTAAGAACATTGGCGTTCTTTCCAGTAACAGGGTTTCAGACAGAAAAAGCTACTATAGTTTAATAATTAAATTATTATTATAGGTAATATGCCTTAACTGTTCTTAGCGTCATCTATATTTTTAATTTGGTTATAATGGCCATACTCTAAACGCCATCTATATGTAGATAGCTTCAGCGAAAGTACGAGCTATCGCCGTTGTCAGTAATTTATGTTTTCGGTATAAGAAGTAATTTCAAAGTACAAATATGTGTAGCGAGTCTGAATTTGACTTAAAGGTCATGAGTCACGCACATTAATAGTTTTAAATAGCGTCATAAAGTTATTTGCTTAGCTAAACGAACTAGAGGGTTCAGTTGTTTGATAATGTGCTTTAATCCTTCACACCACCGCCCACGGGATGGGTTATAGGGTATACAAGAAAAATTTAAACTATGGATGTAGGATCCCTCGATTGTTTCAAGCATAGGTTAGACATATGAAATGAATTTTGTGAATGTAAATAGGAGTCGTCTCGTATGGGACAATTGGCATTCTGCAATGTTTCCAACCCTTCCGTAACTGGGTTCTTTTAAAACTAATCTTACGCTAGATCAAAGGTCCCTAACGTTTATGGAAATAGTGCAATGTTAAAGGATATGAAGTTAAAAACCTACTCAAAATAACAGTTATTATTCATTAACATGTACAATTTAGTATGAAAGGTCATCCAGAATATCACCAGCCCCCACACTAGCTGGCTTCGAAGATGAAAGACACCATTTCTCTGACGAAGTCTTCTCGGCCCACATGTTAGTTGCAGTTATGGAGGCTTGTTAAAGCGTTCCCCCTCTTCATTGCACTCACAACGAAGCCTACAGCGCTCAACTAGCCCCCAATAGCTGGCATCTTCCAAGAGTAAAGGCCACAACGCTCAAGTAGCCCCACTGGGTAGCTTGTCTTAAGGTAAAGCACAGTACTGCTTCGCTCTCGCCGCTTCACTGAGGTTCGTGTCGTGTCGCTGGTGGCTGGTCACCTCCCAGCACACCAGACTAGAGGATGGGAAACTAAAATTAATGGCAGGGTCAACTGTTGGAGTTCGAAACCTGGATCATAGATGGCGCTGAGGTCCGTCGCATGCGGTTCCCTGTATTCTTATGTTGTTATTGGGTGAATGTAAATAGGAGCTGCCTCGTATGGGCCAATAGGAGCTACCTCGTATGGGTCAATAGGAGCTGCTTCGTATGGGCCAATAGGAGCTGCCTCGTATGGTCCAATAGGAGCTGCCTCGTATGGTCCAATAGGAGCTGCCTCGTATGGTCCAATAGGAGCTGCCTCGTATGGACCAATAGGAGCTGCCTCGTATGGGCCAATAGGAGCTGCCTCGTATAGACCAATAGGAGCTGCCTCCAATGGGCCAATAGGAGCTGCCTCGTATGGGCCAATAGGAGCTGCCTCGTATGGGTCAATAGGAGCTGGCTCGTATGGGTCAATAGGAGCTGCCTCGTATGGGCCAATAGGAGCTGCCTCGTATGGACCAATAGGAGCTGCCTCGTATGGACCAATAGGAGCTGCCTCGTATGGACCAATAGCCCTTCTGTTGCTACCTTCATTGTTACGTTATTAATGAATATTATAACATTAGCATATTCACAAATAAAAATCATAAACCACCAACACTTGTAATGTCTTCCAGACTCAATATCACAGTGAACAATAACATAGCAAGGCCTGAAATATATAAAGTTAAGTGCTCAAGTTCTGTTGGGAATAATATGTATTTGCATATCGTCATCAGTGGTGTTGCACATACATCAGGGTCATTCCATCCAGCGGTCGACCCCCAAAGACGTATTCATCAATTTTAACATGGCGTTCATTCATAATAGGAGTCATCTTAACTATAAATAATGTTATATATTACTATACTGTGCATATTTAGCCATTGATTATGTTCGGTTGACGATTATTTGCAATCAACCTGTCCTTAGATCAAGTCCATTCCATCCAGCGGTCGACCCCAAAGACGCGATCATCAATTTTAACATGCTGTTCATTCCTAATAGGAATGTTGTCAAATGCAAAGAAATAATGTTATATTTTAGCATTTTGTGCATATTTAGGCACTGGTTCTGTTCACGTGGTTGAAGCATTTTAGCGTTGGTGTTCGAACAATAGTAGTCGGGAAGTGTTCGAAAATCATCAGTTGTGAGTCGAGCAGCCCGTCCTGCAAACAAAGACCCGCAACATTGTTCCATGCACCCGCCAAACCTCAGCTGTTTATGAATGATAAACGGTTTACACACGATTGGCAACCAATAGTCCACTACGGGCTCACCATAGCCCGTGCTACCTAGAACGTTTTGTTCCAGGTAGCGAATCTTAAACAACAACGATTGACAACCGATTTGGTTCGAACACTTCCGAACAAATGCTTCACTGCCGAATTTTGTTCGAAGCACAACGCTGTAAATATTAAATTAAAAATCTTTATATTAATAATTGCTATTTGAGAAAATTTCCAATTTGAATGAACAGCAAGAAAAAATGTTTGAATGTGTCTGTGGGGTCGACCGCTGGATGGAATGGATTTGAGTCGAATGTAAACCATTGTTTTTCATACAAATGTGCGTTATATTGAATGAACATTTGGCTTTCATTTATAAGGACGGGCAGCGTAATATAGTGAAGAAATAGTCAGAAATTCCGTAAAGGGTGTTGTCCATAATATAGCGGATGGTTAGTAACGTCACTACAATAGTTTACCACGCAGCAGGGATACTTTTAGGCCTATGACCAAAGTGAACTCTATGACCAATAGTCTATGACCAAAGTAAACTCAAGTGTCTTGACACCGAGAAGCGGATAATATACCTTTTCATGTATAATAAATCAGTTTCAATAAATAATTATCATGAATTACTGGGGTATCCAATTAGGTGGAGGCGACCAATGAAAATACAGGTAGCGAGAATGTTGAGGTCATCTGAAAATGGGAAACGGGATTGGCTGTTGAGTCCCCCCCCCCCCCGCACCCCCCGTTGCTCGTTGAGGATTGGTTGTTGAGTCGACGTGCTCAGAGAGGAGGAACGGAACGTTATTTTGCCCCTAAAATTACGTGAGGTATGGTGTACAGGTGTAGTGTTAAGGCGTCTTGTTTCTCTGGTTTTGACCCCGTGGTGGACCTTTGGGGGGTCACCAGGCGTGACAGACACCCTGTTACAGTCACTTTGTACACCAACACGCTATAACTAGAGGCAAAAAAAAATTAAGTATATATCATCTTTGGTGGTATAAACGCTTATTTTAGTACCGACCCATAATCAGTACTAAAATATATTTATAAATCTTCACTACGTACTGTATTGATAACATTGTACTAATTATTGTTTTTGTTTTCCAGAACTAATCAGGTCTACTACTGGAGGTGTGGTTCCAGTCTGGACTGCTGAGCCGAGGCTGGTGGCCCGACAGATGGGCTAGTCGGGTGACCAACGGTGACTTATCCGTCACAAGGTACGTAAAAGTTTTAAGTTGGCGCAAACTATTAATAATTTACTAGCCTAGCATTATAAAGTAAGGCGTTAAGTCATCAGTGGTTGTCAAGTGTTTTAAATGGTATAAAGGCGATAATATATTGACTAAGTTCTTCTACCACCTCAGGGTGCTAAGTGACAGATCAAAAACTAGTGACAGGCTCTAAGTATACCTTTTGATTTTTATTTAAATTACCAGTTTCAGAGTAGCTTGCATCAGAAATAGCTTTAAATTAAAGCTTTCAAGTTAGTGTCTATGGTATAGTGGTAAATAATTTATGTATTACCTTACAGGTATTAGTTAACATGACTGACTGGAAACTGCCCTAGGGCGTCTGACAGAACGAGCGTTAACTGCGTAAAGATTATTACATGGAAGAGTTCGCGTCCCATGCGTCGTCTGGTGCGGTAGCAGAAGTGTACGTTCCCGGCTGTACTACATACTATAAAGATGCCCGTGTTAATGTTGTGGAAGCTTGAATGTGACGGCAAGCTAGTTGTGAATGAAATAATCTTCACGCTGTTAAGGAGTTAGAGTTGAAATGTTAGGAAGTTTTGCCGAAATTGTAACCTATAAAAACTAACACGTATCACGTATCAGCGACTCTCCGTAGTAGTAATGGAGTGTGTGCACTGCAGGACAATGTTATGTAAAAGGCGAGCCTGGTATCCTCATTTGCACACTTCACGTAAACCATTCTTTGGAAAGTTAAGTAAAGTTCGTAACGCATTACCATATAGTACTATCAGTTTGAGCATTACCCAGCCTTACTAGTGGAAAATGTAAATTTAATATCTGTACTAGGCTACGCATTGGTGTTGCTCAGGAAGCATCCTCCGTCCCCATGAATTACACAGCCTCGTGTGAGTCATTTTGAAATAGGAGAAAAAAATGGTTAAAAAATATATTCAAATGAAGCGAATGGTAAAGAACAAAGGTGAATTTAGAAAGGAATGTCAGAAAATAAATAGAAATGTATGACAAATTTATCAATGCAATCGTAAACCTTGAAAATGAATTAACATTTTGAAGTGCATGTGTTTACATGCAACAGATGTCGCGTTAAAAACAAAGGACGTTTTGACCTCTCATAGATGTCACATGTACATAAAAACACCTTGTATGGGAAAGGAACGTTGTCAAAAAATTAAAGAAATAGGTGAATAACTTTGAGAACAGCGACTTAGTAGAAAGGAAAATTGACAGCCTATTGTATTACTTAGAAATCTACAAGAGAACATAATGTGTGGACGCATGGTTGTGTGTGGATATTTGAATGTTACACGGTATTCCTCTATAGACGCTGGAATACATGTGAAGAACCTCTCACAATCATTGCTCCCCGACTAGATAGATTAGGTGGCAACAGGTACACACGGTGTTACCAAAGAAGCCGGGGAACGTGGTTTAAAAATAAATATTGACCGATTTGTAAATATCTGTTCACCATTTCCTGTGTTAAACCCCCCCCCCCCCAAATGTCTGCAGGTGTTGGAACAGTGTGTATTTGAGATACGAATGTTGATAAGGCATGTTTATTGTGTATGTTCAGAATGTTTAATATAATGTACTTCCGCAGGTGAGATGCTTCAGTATGTTTAAGGTGGTCAGAGGAGGATACTATAGCGTGTAGGTGCGGCAAGGGGACCGACATGCAGGTGTTGAAGATTGAGTTGCATATAAGGTATGACACTGTTGTGTGGTTGTAAATGAAGTTTTGTGCAGTGTCGTTTGATGGTTATTAACCCCTCCGTGTGTGGCTCCCGGAGTGTGAGGCGTCCCCTGTCCTTTTACGTCCGGGTGTTTGGGAGGCGGTCTTGCACCCGTAGAACTGTAGTACCGAACCTCTCGAGCGAGGGGACTGTTTTATTGTCAGTGCAAGTTTCGTGACAACCCGATCTCGGACTGAAGGTTAAGGTGGTGTATACTTAAGATGCAACATGTCTTACAGGCAGGACATCTAAGAATTGTTGCTCTGGTGGGGGCACATTCGTGGAGTCTTCCCTGGTTTTGTACCTTCTCAGGCTTGTTGGTCCCCCATGCAGTCCCCTGAGTGGGACTGTTGCAAGAGCAGGCTCTGTAGCCCCCCCCCCCCCCCCCCGCTGCATTGGATCCCGACCTTGCTGCTCCCCTCAGGTAGGGTCGACTTCCCAGCAGAGTGGTGACCAGCGCGGCCCCTGACACGGCTCCGTGTCTTGTGAGTGTACGTTTTGGCCCCCTCACTATGTGGGTTCTGAATGCTGTCCCCGCCACCACTCGCAGGATCGCTTCTTATACTAATCCTTACAACGCCTTGTTTTGACCCGCTACATGGTGTAAATACTTTCTTTTGCAGCATCTGGACTCTACTCCTGACGATTTTTCCCTCCATACACACCTTGAATAGGTAGATGCCTCTATTAGTTTTAACCCCCGCCAGTTACGGTATGTGTGTCGTTGTTGGTATTTCTCAGGATGCAGGTACTCCCTTCGCCGTTTCGTTCTGCATTGGGGGCGACCCCATGTTGGGGGGGGGGAGATCGTCGTGTGGCCCCCTTTCGCCGGTGTATCCTACGCTCGCGTGTTGCCTCTGCTCGTCCTTGCCACCTTAGTGTCCGAACCGTTTCCAGCCTTTACATCGGAACAGTACGCTGACACTGGCTGTCTCTCCGGGGTGGTTGCAGCATCCTTTCTAGCGCTTTGACTGTAACCCTTCCTGTTCCTCTTGACCACGTTGCTGTTTGTGTCCGTTTGTCGCTTACAAGAATGATTCGGTTCGTCTTAGCGATGTTTTTCGTCGTGTTCCGTCCTTGGCCCTGTGGTTGGGTCCCCATTCGCAAATGTTGTAATTGTGCGATGTGCATCACTATATGTTTGACTTCTCGAAGGGTCTTGAAGTGGCTTTTCCCTTGAGCACTTTTGTTAACAGTGCCTTTCAGTTTCCATCTTCACCGATGGGTGTAAGTGTGCGGGGTACTGTGTTGTTTTTCCGAACCATACTTGTCGCCTCCCTCCGGAGGATAGCATCTTCACAGCAGAACTCTATGCTATTCTCTATGCTCTTCGTCTCCTGCTTTCCCGGGGGCAGTCCTCCTTCGTGGTAGTAGTTGGCTCTCGTAGTGCCCTCATGGCTTTGGGGTCCTTTAACCCAGTCCACCCTGTGGTCATCGAGATTCAACATTGGCTGTTTCTTATCTCCAGTAAATTTAAGTCGGTTGCATTTTGCTGGGTTCCCAGCCATGTTGGTGTCTCTTTAAATGAGCGTGCGGGTACTGCCACTAAGGACGCTATCCGCACTTGTCCCATCTCCCATAAGGGTGTTCCTTATTCCGACTTTTACCCAGTTACTCATGCCTCCATCCTTGCCCGTTGGCAGCGTTGTTGGTCTTCTGTTCTTGGTAACAAACTGCGTGCTCTCAAAAGTGTGTCCCAGTGGCCTTCCTCCTGCCACCGTAACTGACGGTGGGAAACGGCTCTGGCTAGATTACGTCTTGGCCATACTCGTTTAACTCGGTCACTTAATGGAGCGCCGCCCTGCTCCTTATTGTCCAAATTGCATTGTCCCTCTTACGGTCGTACATATCCTTGTTGAATGTCCTGACTTCCAGGACGAGCGTGTGTCTTGTTTTTCGACTGTCCCCCGCGGTCGCTTGTCCCTCGATAGAATTCTTGGTGACTCGGATACTTTTGATATCGTTCGCCTTAAGAGTTTTTGTTCTCGTATTGGCATCCTTGGTGATATTTAGCGCCCTCTGATTATCCCGCACATTTGATGGTGCTACATAGCCTTCCCAGGTTTGGTGCCTTCTATTGATAATTACCTACCTAGCCCTGTAGTCCAGATGTACATTCATATTTCTCCGGAAAGTCTGCCTTCGGAAGCCGGACGCAATACCCCTCCCAAAGACTCGCAATAGCAGGATTAATAAGCGCACAAGGACGCGCCAACACATCCGGAAATCGTCATAAATGAATGGGAACCCACACAATATCTGGGCACAGGGAGCATCAACACCCGCTACTAGATTTGTATTAGGATTAGGTGATTTCTAGTAGGATTTCTAGGGGTTCCTAGTAGGATTTGTAGTAGGACTCCTAGTAGGATTTCTAATAGGATATCTAGGTGATTTCTAGTAGGATTTCTAATAATTGCCATATTTTTGGTAGAAAATCTCTGAATTTCAAACTGCGAATACGGGCAGAGAGCCAGAATTTGGCTACAAAACATGGGTCACGTATCAGATTTGGGATGTGGGTGCTTGTTCGGACCTGTGGGTGCTTGTTCGGACCTGTGGGTGCTTGTTCGGACCTGTGGGTGCTTGTTCGGACCTGTGGGTGCTTGTTCGGACCTGTGGGTGCTTGTTCGGACCTGTGGGTGCTTGTTCGGACCTGTGGGTGCTTGTTCGGACCTGTGGGTGCTTGTTCGGACCTGTGGGTGCTTGTTCGGACCTGTGGGTGCTTGTTCGGACCTGTGGGTGCTTGTTCGGACCTGTGGGTGCTTGTTCGGACCTGTGGGTGCTTGTTCGGACCTGTGGGTGCTTGTTCGGACCTGTGGGTGCTTGTTCGGACCTGTGGGTGCTTGTTCGGACCTGTGGGTGCTTGTTCGGACCTGTGGGTGCTTGTTCGGACCTGTGGGTGCTTGTTCGGACCTGTGGGTGCTTGTTCGGACCTGTGGGTGCTTGTTCGGACCTGTGGGTGCTTGTTCGGACCTGTGGGTGCTTGTTCGGACCTGTGGGTGCTTGTTCGGACCTGTGGGTGCTTGTTCGGACCTGTGGGTGCTTGTTCGGACCTGTGGGTGCTTGTTCGGACCTGTGGGTGCTTGTTCGGACCTGTGGGTGCTTGTTCGGACCTGTGGGTGCTTGTTCGGACCTGTGGGTGCTTGTTCGGACCTGTGGGTGCTTGTTCGGACCTGTGGGTGCTTGTTCGGACCTGTGGGTGCTTGTTCGGACCTGTGGGTGCTTGTTCGGACCTGTGGGTGCTTGTTCGGACCTGTGGGTGCTTGTTCGGACCTGTGGGTGCTTGTTCGGACCTGTGGGTGCTTGTTCGGACCTGTGGGTGCTTGTTCGGACCTGTGGGTGCTTGTTCGGACCTGTGGGTGCTTGTTCGGACCTGTGGGTGCTTGTTCGGACCTGTGGGTGCTTGTTCGGACCTGTGGGTGCTTGTTCGGACCTGTGGGTGCTTGTTCGGACCTGTGGGTGCTTGTTCGGACCTGTGGGTGCTGTTCGGACCTGTGGGTGCTTGTCGGACCTGTGGGNGATATTTCAGATATTTTGAAAACTGTAGGGGGGTTTGGGCAAAATATGACCCATCGCCGTTTTCAGTAATTGGCATATTTTTCGGTATAAAAAGTCGTAATTTGAAAATGAAAGTGCTGGGTCGGACCTGTGGGTGCTTGGTCGGACCTGTGGGTGCTTGGTCGGACCTGTGGGTGCTGGGTCGGACCTGTGGGTGCTGGGTCGGACCTGTGGGTGCTGGGTCGGACCTGTGGGTGCTGGGTCGGACCTGTGGGTGCTGGGTCGGACCTGTGGGTGCTGGGTTGGACCTGTGGGTGCTGGGTCCTGACCTGTGGGTGCTGGGTCGGACCTGTGGGTGCTGGGTCCTGACCTGTGGGTGCTGGGTCCTGACCTGTGGGTGCTGGGTCGGACCTGTGGGTGCTGGGTCGGACCTGTGGGTGCTGGGTCGGACCTGTGGGTGCTGGGTCGGACCTGTGGGTGCTGGGTCGGACCTGTGGGTGCTGGGTCCTGACCTGTGGGTGCTGGGTCGGACCTGTGGGTGCTGGGTCCTGACCTGTGGGTGCTGGGTCGGACCTGTGGGTGCTGGGTCGGACCTGTGGGTGCTGGGTCCTGACCTGTGGGTGCTGGGTCCTGACCTGTGGGTGCTGGGTCCTGACCTGTGGGTGCTGGGTCCTGACCTGTGGGTGCTGGGTCGGACCTGTGGGTGCTGGGTCCTGACCTGTGGGTGCTGGGTCCTGACCTGTGGGTGCTGGGTCGGACCTGTGGGTGCTGGGTCCTGACCTGTGGGTGCTGGGTCCTGACCTGTGGGTGCTGGGTCCTGACCTGTGGGTGCTGGGTCCTGACCTGTGGGTGCTGGGTCCTGACCTGTGGGTGCTGGGTCCTGACCTGTGGGTGCTGGGTCCTGACCTGTGGGTGCTGGGTCCTGACCTGTGGGTGCTGGGTCCTGACCTGTGGGTGCTGGGTCCTGACCTGTGGGTGCTGGGTCCTGACCTGTGGGTGCTGGGTCCTGACCTGTGGGTGCTGGGTCCTGACCTGTGGGTGCTGGGTCCTGACCTGTGGGTGCTGGGTCCTGACCTGTGGGTGCTGGGTCCTGACCTGTGGGTGCTGGGTCCTGACCTGTGGGTGCTGGGTCCTGACCTGTGGGTGCTGGGTCCTGACCTGTGGGTGCTGGGTCCTGACCTGTGGGTGCTGGGTCCTGACCTGTGGGTGCTGGGTCCTGACCTGTGGGTGCTGGGTCCTGACCTGTGGGTGCTGGGTCCTGACCTGTGGGTGCTGGGTCCTGACCTGTGGGTGCTGGGTCCTGACCTGTGGGTGCTGGGTCCTGACCTGTGGGTGCTGGGTCCTGACCTGTGGGTGCTGGGTCCTGACCTGTGGGTGCTGGGTCCTGACCTGTGGGTGCTGGGTCCTGACCTGTGGGTGCTGGGTCCTGACCTGTGGGTGCTGGGTCCTGACCTGTGGGTGCTGGGTCCTGACCTGTGGGTGCTGGGTCCTGACCTGTGGGTGCTGGGTCCTGACCTGTGGGTGCTGGGTCCTGACCTGTGGGTGCTGGGTCCTGACCTGTGGGTGCTGGGTCCTGACCTGTGGGTGCTGGGTCCTGACCTGTGGGTGCTGGGTCCTGACCTGTGGGTGCTGGGTCCTGACCTGTGGGTGCTGGGTCCTGACCTGTGGGTGCTGGGTCCTGACCTGTGGGTGCTGGGTCCTGACCTGTGGGTGCTGGGTCCTGACCTGTGGGTGCTGGGTCCTGACCTGTGGGTGCTGGGTCCTGACCTGTGGGTGCTGGGTCCTGACCTGTGGGTGCTGGGTCCTGACCTGTGGGTGCTGGGTCCTGACCTGTGGGTGCTGGGTCCTGACCTGTGGGTGCTGGGTCCTGACCTGTGGGTGCTGGGTCCTGACCTGTGGGTGCTGGGTCCTGACCTGTGGGTGCTGGGTCCTGACCTGTGGGTGCTGGGTCCTGACCTGTGGGTGCTGGGTCCTGACCTGTGGGTGCTGGGTCCTGACCTGTGGGTGCTGGGTCCTGACCTGTGGGTGCTGGGTCCTGACCTGTGGGTGCTGGGTCCTGACCTGTGGGTGCTGGGTCCTGACCTGTGGGTGCTGGGTCCTGACCTGTGGGTGCTGGGTCCTGACCTGTGGGTGCTGGGTCCTGACCTGTGGGTGCTGGGTCCTGACCTGTGGGTGCTGGGTCCTGACCTGTGGGTGCTGGGTCCTGACCTGTGGGTGCTGGGTCCTGACCTGTGGGTGCTGGGTCCTGACCTGTGGGTGCTGGGTCCTGACCTGTGGGTGCTGGGTCCTGACCTGTGGGTGCTGGGTCCTGACCTGTGGGTGCTGGGTCCTGACCTGTGGGTGCTGGGTCCTGACCTGTGGGTGCTGGGTCCTGACCTGTGGGTGCTGGGTCCTGACCTGTGGGTGCTGGGTCCTGACCTGTGGGTGCTGGGTCCTGACCTGTGGGTGCTGGGTCCTGACCTGTGGGTGCTGGGTCCTGACCTGTGGGTGCTGGGTCCTGACCTGTGGGTGCTGGGTCCTGACCTGTGGGTGCTGGGTCCTGACCTGTGGGTGCTGGGTCCTGACCTGTGGGTGCTGGGTCCTGACCTGTGGGTGCTGGGTCCTGACCTGTGGGTGCTGGGTCCTGACCTGTGGGTGCTGGGTCCTGACCTGTGGGTGCTGGGTCCTGACCTGTGGGTGCTGGGTCCTGACCTGTGGGTGCTGGGTCCTGACCTGT
The DNA here is from genome assembly GCA_020271785.1 of Procambarus virginalis. Taxonomy (NCBI): domain Eukaryota; kingdom Metazoa; phylum Arthropoda; class Malacostraca; order Decapoda; family Cambaridae; genus Procambarus; species Procambarus virginalis. Next base: position 236,657 of record WNGS01169478.1, read on the forward strand.
GGGTGCTGGGTCCTGACCTGTGGGTGCTGGGTCCTGACCTGTGGGTGCTGGGTCCTGACCTGTGGGTGCTGGGTCCTGACCTGTGGGTGCTGGGTCCTGACCTGTGGGTGCTGGGTCCTGACCTGTGGGTGCTGGGTCCTGACCTGTGGGTGCTGGGTCCTGACCTGTGGGTGCTGGGTCCTGACCTGTGGGTGCTGGGTCCTGACCTGTGGGTGCTGGGTCCTGACCTGTGGGTGCTGGGTCCTGACCTGTGGGTGCTGGGTCCTGACCTGTGGGTGCTGGGTCCTGACCTGTGGGTGCTGGGTCCTGACCTGTGGGTGCTGGGTCCTGACCTGTGGGTGCTGGGTCCTGACCTGTGGGTGCTGGGTCCTGACCTGTGGGTGCTGGGTCCTGACCTGTGGGTGCTGGGTCCTGACCTGTGGGTGCTGGGTCCTGACCTGTGGGTGTGAGCGAGCACCCACAGGTCTGAGCGAGCACCCACAGGTGTGAGCGAGCACCCACAGGTGTGAGCGAGCACCCACAGGTGTGAGCGAGCACCCACAGGTGTGAGCGAGCACCCACAGGTGTGAGCGAGCACCCACAGGTGTGAGCGAGCACCCACAGGTGTGAGCGAGCACCCACAGGTCTGACCGAGCACCCACAGGTCTGACCGAGCACCCACAGGTCTGACCGAGCACCCACAGGTCTGAACGAGCACCCACAGGTCTGACCGAGCACCCACAGGTCTGACCGTGCACCCACAGGTCTGACCGAGCACCCACAGGTCTAAACGAGCACCCACAGGTCTGAACGAGCACCCACAGGTGTGAACGAGCACCCACAGGTCTGAACGAGCACCCACAGGTGTGAGCGAGCACCCACAGGTGTGAGCGAGCACCCACAGGTGTGAGCGAGCACCCACAGGTGTGAGCGAGCACCCACAGGTGTGAGCGAGCACCCACAGGTGTGAGCGAGCACCCACAGGTGTGAGCGAGCACCCACAGGTGTGAGCGAGCACCCACAGGTGTGAGCGAGCACCCACAGGTGTGAGCGAGCACCCACAGGTGTGAGCGAGCTCCCACTGGTGTGAGCGAGCACCCACAGGTGTGAGCGAGCTCCCACTGGTGTGAGCGAGCACCCACAGGTGTGAGCGAGCACCCACAGGTCTGAACGAGCACCCACAGGTCTGAACGAGCACCCACAGGTCTGAACGAGCACCCACAGGTCTGAACGAGCACCCACAGGTCTGACCAAGCACCCACAGGTCTGACCAAGCACCTACAGGTCTGACCAAACTCCCACAGGTCTAAACGAGCACCCACAGGTGTGAGCCAGCACCCACAGGTGTGAGCCAGCACCCACAGGTGTGAGCAAGCACCCACAGGTGTGAGCAAGCACCCACAGGTGTGAGCAAGCACCCACAGGTGTGAGCAAGCACCCACAGGTGTGAGCAAGCACCCACAGGTGTGAGCAAGCACCCACAGGTGTGAGCAAGCACCCACAGGTGTGAGTAAGCACCCACAGGTGTGAGCAAGCACCCACAGGTGTGAGCAAGCACCCACAGGTCTGACCAAACTCCCACAGGTCTGACCAAACTCCCACAGGTCTGACCGAGCACCCACAGGTCTGACCGAGCACCCACAGGTCTGACCGAGCACCCACAGGTCTGACCGAGCACCCACAGGTCTGACCGAGCACCCACAGGTCTGAACGAGCACCCACAGGTCTGACCGAGCACCCACAGGTCTGACCGAGCACCCACAGGTCTGACCGAGCACCCACAGGTCTGACCGAGCACCCACAGGTCTGACCGAGCACCCACAGGTCTGACCGAGCACCCACAGGTGTGAGCGAGCACCCACAGGTCTGAACGAGCACCCACAGGTGTGAGCGAGCACCCACAGGTGTGAGCGAGCACCCACAGGTGTGAGCGAGCACCCACAGGTGTGAGCGAACACCCACAGGTGTGAGCGAGCACCCACAGGTGTGAGCGAGCACCCACAGGTGTGAGCGAGCACCCACAGGTGTGAGGGAGCACTCACAGGTGTGAGCGAGCACCCACAGGTCTGAGCGAGCACCCACAGGTCTGAACGAGCACCCACAGGTCTGAGCGAGCACCCACAGGTCTGAACGAGCACCCACAGGTGTGAACGAGCACCCACAGGTGTGAGCGAGCACCATTATTTCTTCTTCTGAAATAAAATGTGGCCAGGCATTTCTGTCCTGGCCGGGAATCGAATCCGGAACTCTCGGTTGTGCGTCGAGAACGCGCCCGACTGTACTACCGGTAACCTAAACATCTAAAAAGGCGTAAATACTGTTTAAGGTTAAAATCTAGCCTAATAAATTTCTGGACAAATAGAGGGATCTTTGACAATCTGCTGGCTTTCCGTCCACATCCTCAGGTAAATTCTCGTACGGGTCCTTTGTATCAGTTTCCCCTAAGTCTACCATATTTTAGTTTTCTTTGACGTGTTTTTGAACAGTTTTCTTTGACAGTGCTTTGTCTCCTCACTTTTGATTGCTGGTATTTGAACTAAATGCGTCAATTTAATACGAAACACCTCAATTAGTTGGAGAGAAGGCTAAAATATACTTGACCTAAACTACACAATGACATTCTTGGTATATTGACCGGTGTTAGAGGGTTGAAAGTAATCGATATTTATCCTATTGCTTTATTTTCATTTCTCTTCTTGACCGACTTATTTTTATGCAAGATCATCCATGACCATTGATATTTATATACAAGGTACAATGTGCTTGTTTTATTTGATATATGTGAAGTAATGATTAAGAACATTGGCGTTCTTTCCAGTAACAGGGTTTCAGACAGAAAAAGCTACTATAGTTTAATAATTAAATTATTATTATAGGTAATATGCCTTAACTGTTCTTAGCGTCATCTATATTTTTAATTTGGTTATAATGGCCATACTCTAAACGCCATCTATATGTAGATAGCTTCAGCGAAAGTACGAGCTATCGCCGTTGTCAGTAATTTATGTTTTCGGTATAAGAAGTAATTTCAAAGTACAAATATGTGTAGCGAGTCACGCACATTAATAGTTTTAAATAGCGTCATAAAGTTATTTGCTTAGCTAAACGAACTAGAGGGTTCAGTTGTTTGATAATGTGCTTTAATCCTTCACACCACCGCCCACGGGATGGGTTATAGGGTATACAAGAAAAATTTAAACTATGGATGTAGGATCCCTCGATTGTTTCAAGCATAGGTTAGACATATGAAATGAATTTTGTGAATGTAAATAGGAGTCGTCTCGTATGGGACAATTGGCATTCTGCAATGTTTCCAACCCTTCCGTAACTGGGTTCTTTTAAAACTAATCTTACGCTAGATCAAAGGTCCCTAACGTTTATGGAAATAGTGCAATGTTAAAGGATATGAAGTTAAAAACCTACTCAAAATAACAGTTATTATTCATTAACATGTACAATTTAGTATGAAAGGTCATCCAGAATATCACCAGCCCCCACACTAGCTGGCTTCGAAGATGAAAGACACCATTTCTCTGACGAAGTCTTCTCGGCCCACATGTTAGTTGCAGTTATGGAGGCTTGTTAAAGCGTTCCCCCTCTTCATTGCACTCACAACGAAGCCTACAGCGCTCAACTAGCCCCCAATAGCTGGCATCTTCCAAGAGTAAAGGCCACAACGCTCAAGTAGCCCCACTGGGTAGCTTGTCTTAAGGTAAAGCACAGTACTGCTTCGCTCTCGCCGCTTCACTGAGGTTCGTGTCGTGTCGCTGGTGGCTGGTCACCTCCCAGCACACCAGACTAGAGGATGGGAAACTAAAATTAATGGCAGGGTCAACTGTTGGAGTTCGAAACCTGGATCATAGATGGCGCTGAGGTCCGTCGCATGCGGTTCCCTGTATTCTTATGTTGTTATTGGGTGAATGTAAATAGGAGCTGCCTCGTATGGGCCAATAGGAGCTACCTCGTATGGGTCAATAGGAGCTGCTTCGTATGGGCCAATAGGAGCTGCCTCGTATGGTCCAATAGGAGCTGCCTCGTATGGTCCAATAGGAGCTGCCTCGTATGGACCAATAGGAGCTGCCTCGTATGGGCCAATAGGAGCTGCCTCGTATAGACCAATAGGAGCTGCCTCCAATGGGCCAATAGGAGCTGCCTCGTATGGGCCAATAGGAGCTGCCTCGTATGGGTCAATAGGAGCTGGCTCGTATGGGTCAATAGGAGCTGCCTCGTATGGGCCAATAGGAGCTGCCTCGTATGGACCAATAGGAGCTGCCTCGTATGGACCAATAGGAGCTGCCTCGTATGGACCAATAGCCCTTCTGTTGCTACCTTCATTGTTACGTTATTAATGAATATTATAACATTAGCATATTCACAAATAAAAATCATAAACCACCAACACTTGTAATGTCTTCCAGACTCAATATCACAGTGAACAATAACATAGCAAGGCCTGAAATATATAAAGTTAAGTGCTCAAGTTCTGTTGGGAATAATATGTATTTGCATATCGTCATCAGTGGTGTTGCACATACATCAGGGTCATTCCATCCAGCGGTCGACCCCAAAGACGTATTCATCAATTTTAACATGGCGTTCATTCATAATAGGAGTCATCTTAACTATAAATAATGTTATATATTACTATACTGTGCATATTTAGCCATTGATTATGTTCGGTTGACGATTATTTGCAATCAACCTGTCCTTAGATCAAGTCCATTCCATCCAGCGGTCGACCCCAAAGACGCGATCATCAATTTTAACATGCTGTTCATTCCTAATAGGAATGTTGTCAAATGCAAAGAAATAATGTTATATTTTAGCATTTTGTGCATATTTAGGCACTGGTTCTGTTCACGTGGTTGAAGCATTTTAGCGTTGGTGTTCGAACAATAGTAGTCGGGAAGTGTTCGAAAATCATCAGTTGTGAGTCGAGCAGCCCGTCCTGCAAACAAAGACCCGCAACATTGTTCCATGCACCCGCCAAACCTCAGCTGTTTATGAATGATAAACGGTTTACACACGATTGGCAACCAATAGTCCACTACGGGCTCACCATAGCCCGTGCTACCTAGAACGTTTTGTTCCAGGTAGCGAATCTTAAACAACAACGATTGACAACCGATTTGGTTCGAACACTTCCGAACAAATGCTTCACTGCCGAATTTTGTTCGAAGCACAACGCTGTAAATATTAAATTAAAAATCTTTATATTAATAATTGCTATTTGAGAAAATTTCCAATTTGAATGAACAGCAAGAAAAAATGTTTGAATGTGTCTGTGGGGTCGACCGCTGGATGGAATGGATTTGAGTCGAATGTAAACCATTGTTTTTCATACAAATGTGCGTTATATTGAATGAACATTTGGCTTTCATTTATAAGGACGGGCAGCGTAATATAGTGAAGAAATAGTCAGAAATTCCGTAAAGGGTGTTGTCCATAATATAGCGGATGGTTAGTAACGTCACTACAATAGTTTACCACGCAGCAGGGATACTTTTAGGCCTATGACCAAAGTGAACTCTATGACCAATAGTCTATGACCAAAGTAAACTCAAGTGTCTTGACACCGAGAAGCGGATAATATACCTTTTCATGTATAATAAATCAGTTTCAATAAATAATTATCATGAATTACTGGGGTATCCAATTAGGTGGAGGCGACCAATGAAAATACAGGTAGCGAGAATGTTGAGGTCATCTGAAAATGGGAAACGGGATTGGCTGTTGAGTCCCCCCCCCCCCCGCACCCCCCGTTGCTCGTTGAGGATTGGTTGTTGAGTCGACGTGCTCAGAGAGGAGGAACGGAACGTTATTTTGCCCCTAAAATTACGTGAGGTATGGTGTACAGGTGTAGTGTTAAGGCGTCTTGTTTCTCTGGTTTTGACCCCGTGGTGGACCTTTGGGGGGGTCACCAGGCGTGACAGACACCCTGTTACAGTCACTTTGTACACCAACACGCTATAACTAGAGGCAAAAAAAATTAAGTATATATCATCTTTGGTGGTATAAACGCTTATTTTAGTACCGACCCATAATCAGTACTAAAATATATTTATAAATCTTCACTACGTACTGTATTGATAACATTGTACTAATTATTGTTTTTGTTTTCCAGAACTAATCAGGTCTACTACTGGAGGTGTGGTTCCAGTCTGGACTGCTGAGCCGAGGCTGGTGGCCCGACAGATGGGCTAGTCGGGTGACCAACGGTGACTTATCCGTCACAAGGTACGTAAAAGTTTTAAGTTGGCGCAAACTATTAATAATTTACTAGCCTAGCATTATAAAGTAAGGCGTTAAGTCATCAGTGGTTGTCAAGTGTTTTAAATGGTATAAAGGCGATAATATATTGACTAAGTTCTTCTACCACCTCAGGGTGCTAAGTGACAGATCAAAAACTAGTGACAGGCTCTAAGTATACCTTTTGATTTTTATTTAAATTACCAGTTTCAGAGTAGCTTGCATCAGAAATAGCTTTAAATTAAAGCTTTCAAGTTAGTGTCTATGGTATGGTATAGTGGTAAATAATTTATGTATTACCTTACAGGTATTAGTTAACATGACTGACTGGAAACTGCCCTAGGGCGTCTGACAGAACGAGCGTTAACTGCGTAAAGACTAGTGAAGATTATTACATGGAAGAGTTCGCGTCCCATGCGTCGTCTGGTGCGGTAGCAGAAGTGTACGTTCCCGGCTGTACTACATACTATAAAGATGCCCGTGTTAATGTTGTGGAAGCTTGAATGTGACGGCAAGCTAGTTGTGAATGAAATAATCTTCACGCTGTTAAGGAGTTAGAGTTGAAATGTTAGGAAGTTTTGCCGAAATTGTAACCTATAAAAACTAACACGTATCAGCTGTAATCGTTAATTATCAACTGTAACCGTTAATTGTAAACAAATACATGTTCAGTCAGATACTGGCATCTTGCACAGAAGTGGGTGCAATGGCACGAAGTAGGAAGTAATAGCGTATGGTAGTAACAAGGGAAAAGAATGTGAAATATAATAGAGCGCGCACGTAGTGTGAAAGCCTCATAATGGCAAGATATTAAGTGTACCGGGCCCGAACAGTCTATTAGAAGAGTATTAGAAGCTGCGGCCACTAGAGCTGTAGCTAAGCCCATTTAAGATAGCCTATGGTGGACAGGTGTTTAGTAAAGTTAAAATAACAGATAAAACCAGAAGATTGGAATCTATGGCCAAAGTGTCAGGTTAATAACCCCGTAGGGTTGACAATCACCTAGCAAGGGGACCTGGAAGCTACTTTGAGTGTGGAGGAGTGAATGTTTGATCACATGTTACTACAGCCGTATCAGAACCAGATAGCGAGTTTAGTTTGTAAATTGAAAACCGTTTGCATAATACGAACTGCCTTAGACCAGTTCGATTAGTTGATTAAGAAGAAACTAATTAAACAATTAAAATCCAGTTTGATAAGAGGATGGTGCTTCCGGAAATTGTTTAAGACTTAAAAGGTAGCTCGATAGAGCTTTGACCGCCCGAGTGGTATACGGTTAGTGTCATAGTTAGCGTGTGGTGTTTTAAGTTTGGTAGTGCCGTTCTCCCCCCCCCCACCAAAACTCTAACTTCAAGACAGAGCTCAGATTAAATAGGTTTGACCCATATGACAGATGGGGGAACGTTTGACAATACGTGGGCTTGCTGACCTTGAGGAACGTAGACGTAAATATAGCTGAGGGTAGCTTGAGGTAAAAAAGTTTCAGGTTACTGACAACATTGATTACTGGCAGTAATCATAAAATGTTATTTATAACGAATAAAGTGTAAATAAGCACGACCTTGGTCCTATCACTAACAGCTCGTAAAATCTGTAACACGAAATGTTAATGTTTCCGGTCTACGTGCTGCACATAGTTCCACTAGATGTGACCGTATTCTGAATACCTGTGTTAGGAGGCAGAGGATGACGATACGTATTTTGTAGGGAGGAAGCAATAGCCTAAGCTACTCTATCCCTTTGAGATGTATTTTAACTTGATACACATTTGTGGGGACATGGTGATATTGGTGTAGGGAGCAGGAGAGGGCTCGCTCTGCTAGTACTGTAGGTGGAGGTAACAGGGAAGACGTTCTGGATCGTCATGGGTAAAGCCTTACACATGTGCATTTCTTAAATTAGGGGTGAGCTTCAGCTATTGGTCCACGGGCTGTTATCAGTCTAGGAGCAAGTATACGGCGTGGACTTGATTGTGTAGGGTTAATAGAGAAATTGTACTGGGAGAAGGCAGCTATCTTTTCCGTGTAAGACATTAACCGGCAATCTGTCGTCATACACACACACACAAGTTCTGCTGGTAGGTAATTAATGTTGGCTAGCGTGAGGTGTACTAGGTACGAGTACACCCCAAGAACTGTAACTGTTCTCGTGTAGTGTGGAAGTGTCTACACACACGTTTCAGGGCTGTGCTTTGGTGTATTGTATGAAAAAATGAAGTGTATAAGAGCTGCAACACGTGTTTTGGTTTTACTCGTATAATGTTTTAGGAATTGATAATAAGGGAAAGAAAAAGTACCTGCGGGCTCACCATAGCCCGTGCTACTTGGAGCTGTTTGTTCCAAGTAGCGAATCTTTAACAACAACGGTAAAGAGAATGTAATAAGATGTTAAATGATACAATAATACTGAATGTGTTGGCTATAAGAGAAATGTGTAATGAGTTTTGACAAATTATTGTAAGGTTGGCAACATTTCATGTTTATGGTTAACAGGATGGATATTATGTAATGCCTTCCATGAAGGGCAGAGTGTGGCGAAGTTGCGTGGTGACCACCGGCCAGGTCGGACGCTCCTGAGGTCTCTCCGCACTGGCTAGTGTTTACGTTGGGTGATTGCTGGTTTGCCCTGCTGGTGGTGGTCTGCCACTGACAGGGTGACGTTTGCTTAGCCATGGGGACTTCTCGCCTCCCAGTGAAGAGGACATTGTCGGCTGGTCTGGCGTTTACGGTACCAGTAGACCATCCATTGGTTGGTGTCGCCCTGGTGGACGTGCTTCATGTGCAGCTGTCGGACCTGGTGGGCATCCAGCTGCTTCAGGGCAACCGTGCTGTGGTAAAGTTCCGCCTCCAGGCTGCCTTTCAGGCGTTTCTCGAGCGGTGTGAGGGGCGTGTTTACCCTCTCCCTGATACTGCTGGCTCCGTTAAGGTAGTGAATCTTAGTGTCACCTTGACGTCTGTGGCGGTGCATGGCGCCCCCTTCGAATTTCAGGACGGCTTTTTGACCTCCTGTTTCGAACGGTTTGGGACAGTGTTAAGTGTTCGTTGGAACAGGGTCGTTGCCGGGCACTGTGTTGGTATGCTTGACGGCTCCCGCACCCTGACGATGTCGCTGAAGTGTAGTGTACCGTCGTCGATATCCGTGTTGGGATACACGCTCCACTGCCAGTATCGGGGTCAACCGCGCACCTGTTATCGGTGTGGTCACGAGGGTCATCTGGCTGCAGCGTGCGACGTGGGAGCAGCTGGTCGGGTGCATGTTTTTCGTGCGGAGGATTTCCCACCCTTGTTACTTCCGGACGGTTCTGAGGATGGAGTGGGTACTGTGCCTGCGGCGCCTGGTTGCCTGTCTGCTGCTCCGCCTGTTGAGGTGAATTCTACGGCCTGCACGACCCGTCTGGTGCCTGCTGTGGCCCCTGGGGATGTTGAGCCGGTGTGTGTGGGTGTTGGGCCGTCGCCTGAGCTGCGTGTTGTGCAGGATGTCCCGGTGGAGGTCCATGTCCCGCCTGTGGATGTGATACCGGCTCCCGGGAATACGGGTTCTGCTGTTTTAGAGGGGGTGCTTCGGCAGGGAGAGGTGCCTGCCGTGCCTGTGTGTGCTGACAACTGTAGTTCTGCTCTTTCCATCCCTTTGCAGAAGCGTGCGCGTCGGTGTTCTGAGGCTGTTTCCCAGGATGATGTGGACAGTGTGGGTGATGTGGCCTCTGTGGACTCTTCGGACAGTGCTGGTGTGACCTGTGTGGATGTGAAGATGGTGGCCGTGCCTGCGGCGGGGCCTGCTGGGCGTGGTGTGGTGCGACCTGTCTCGAAGCGTTCACGGCGGGCTCGGAGTGTGTCTCCCCCTCGTGGTGTGCCTTGGGAGGAGGTGGGGGAGTATGATGATCTGGCGCCGCCCTCCGAGGATGTTGGTGCTGTGCGAGACTCCGAGGATGCTGTGCGAGACTCCGAGGATGTTGGTGCTGTGCGAGACTCCGAGGATGTTGGTGCTGTGCGAGACTCCGAAGTTGCTACCTGTGCCTCTCCTCCTGCGTCTCCTGCTGTTGGATCTCCGCAGTGGGGGGTTGTCCCTGATGATCGGGACCTCGTCGTGATGTTGCGGAAAGATGTGTGCCGGGGGGCCTCGGGTCCTGTGCCCGGTGGTGGGGTCGGTGCCGCGCCTGCATCCCTGCTGTATCCCCTGCTGTATCCCTCCTTCCTTGCTCCGGTCTGGGGATTGCCTGGTTCCGTCTGCTGGAGTCGTGCCCTGTGAGGGTCCGGAGTTGGGCCCTTATCGAGATGCCCGGGTGCTTCCGATCCCGTGGTGCTCGTCCACTATCTGGGTGTCGCGGGTGAAGGAGTTTGTGTATCGGGTGCCGGATAGGATGTCTCAGCCGAGGGCGCTGCCTAGTGGCCGGCTGCCCGTTGACGAGCGGGTGATTTGGGAAGCGTACTGCTTGCGCTTTCCGATATACAAGTTTCCGGAGAAGTATTAGTTCCCGTCTTGCACACACTGCTAAGCCGTGCGTGGCTGCCACCGTGACCGCCACCGTGACCGCGACACCCCGCCCTCGGTGCGAGGTGTCTCCCTCTAACGTTCGACTCAGTTTTCGCCGCCTCTCCTCTCTCTACGGCCCATCACATCTACCGCTTTTGACTTTCTTCTCATCCTAACCGTCAACGCATCTCCTTACGTCTGTCCTGGTGCAGTCATCGGGAGGGTTAACCCTTCATGCAAACTGCACCTATTCTCAAGAAGAAGAAGAATATGCCGAGCGGTACATTTGTCGGTGCGTCTGGGTCAACCGGCGAGCCACGGCAGTGTGCGGGCTCGGGTACTGTAAAGTGGGAGTTGTGTTGTTGAATCTTTATGTTGTGCATGTTAAGTAAGTAGGCTGTAATGAACAGGCAAGATCAACTGCTAGCAGGAGATTAACCATAACAGCTCCTCCCCGAAGCCTGTTCTATCGCCTGAGATGCTGCGGTGGAGGGGAGAGTTGAAGTGGAGGTCCACTTCGTTGCTCGTGCTTGCGTGCCTATAGTGTGTGTGCAATTGCGTGCCTATATTGTGTGTGCTCTTGCGTGCCTATAGTGTGTGTGTGCTTGCGTGCCTGTAGTGTGTGTGTGCGCTTGCGTGCTGTATGTGTGTGCGCTTGCGTGCCTATAGTATGTGTGTGCTTGCGTGCCTGTAGTGTGTGTGTTCGCTTGCGTGCCTATAGTGTGTGTGTGCTTGCGTGCCTGTAGTGTGTGTGTGCGCTTGCGTGCCTATAGTGTGTGTGTGCGCTTGCGTGCCTATAGTGTGTGTGCGCTTGCGTGCCTGTAGTGTGTGTGTGCGCTTGCGTGCCTATAGTGTGTGTGCGCTTGCGTGCCTGTAGTGTGTGTGTGCTTGCGTGCCTATAGTGTGTGTGCGCTTGCGTGCCTATAGTGTGTGTGCATGCGTGCCTATAGTGTGTGTGTGCGCTTGCGTGCCTATAGTGTGTGTGCAATTGTGTGCCTATAGTGTGTGTGCGCTTGCGTGCCTATAGTGTGTGTGCGCTTGCGTGCCTGTAGTGTGTGTGTGCTTGCGTGCCTATAGTGTGTGTGCGCTTGCGTGCCTATAGTGTGTGTGCATGCGTGCCTATAGTGTGTGTGTGCGCTTGCGTGCCTATAGTGTGTGTGTGCGCTTGCGTGCCTATAGTGTGTGTGCGCTTGCGTGCCTGTAGTGTGTGTGCTTGTGTGCCTATAGTGTGTGTGCGCTTGCATGCCTATAGTGTGTGTGTGCTTGCGTGCCTATAGTGTACTCACCTAATTGTACTCACCTAATTGTGCTTGCGGGGGTTGAGCTTTGGCTCTTTGGTCTCGCCTCTCAACTGTCAATCAACTGGTGTACAGTTTCCTAAGCCTACTGGGCTCTATCATATCTACATTTGAAACTGTGTATGGAGTCAGCCTCCACCACATCACTGCCTAGTGCATTCCATTTACTAACTACTCTGACACTGAAAAAGTTCTTTCTAATGTCTCTGTGGCTCATTTGGGTACTCGGCTTCCACCTGTGTCCCCTTGTTCGCGCCCCTCCAGTGTTGAATAGTTAGTATCTTGTTTACCCCGGTCAATTCCCCTGAGGATTTTGTAGGTTGTGATCATGTCCCCCCTTACTTCGTAGTCTTCCAGTGTCGTAAGTTGCATTTCCCGCAGCCAAGCGCAGTGTGTGTGCGCTTGCGTGCCTGTAGTGTGTGTGCTTGTGTGCCTATAGTGTGTGTGCGCTTGCGTGCCTGTAGTATGTGTGCGCTTGCGTGCCTATAGTGTGTGTGTGCGCTTGCGTGCCTATAGTGTGTGTGCGCTTGCGTGCCTGTAGTGTGTGTGCGCTTGCGTGCCTATAGTGTGTGTGCATGCGTGCCTATAGTGTGTGTGTGCGCTTGCGTGCCTATAGTGTGTGTGCAATTGTGTGCCTATAGTGTGTGTGCGCTTGCGTGCCTATAGTGTGTGTGCGCTTGCGTGCCTGTAGTGTGTGTGTGCTTGCGTGCCTATAGTGTGTGTGCGCTTGCGTGCCTATAGTGTGTGTGCATGCGTGCCTATAGTGTGTGTGTGCGCTTGCGTGCCTATAGTGTGTGTGTGCGCTTGCGTGCCTATAGTGTGTGTGCGCTTGCGTGCCTGTAGTGTGTGTGCTTGTGTGCCTATAGTGTGTGTGCGCTTGCATGCCTATAGTGTGTGTGTGCCTTGCGTGCCT
>WNGS01169478.1:249590-269933 GCA_020271785.1 Procambarus virginalis
ACAGGTGTGAGCGAGCACCCACAGGTGTGAGCGAGCACCCACAGGTGTGAGCGAGCACCCACAGGTCTGAGCGAGCACCACCAGGTCTGAGCGAGCACCCACAGGTGTGAGCGAGCACCCACAGGTCTGAGCGAGCACCCACAGGTGTGAGGGAGCACCCACAGGTCTGACGAGCACCCACAGGTCTGAACGAGCACCACAGTCTGAGCGAGCACCCACAGGTCTGACGAGCACCCACAGGTCTGAGCGAGCACCCACAGGTCTGAACGAGCACCCACAGGTCTGACGAGCACCCACAGGTCTGAACGAGCACCACAGGTCTGAACGAGCACCCACAGGTCTGAACGAGCACCCACAGGTGTGAGCGAGCACCCACAGGTGTGAGCGAGCACCCACAGGTGTGAGCGAGCACCCACAGGTGTGAGCGAGCACCCACAGGTGTGAGCGAGCACCCACAGGTGTGAGCGAGCACCCACAGGTGTGAGCGAGCACCCACAGGTGTGAGCGAGCACCCACAGGTGTGAGCGAGCACCACAGGTGTGAGCGAGCACCCACAGGTGTGAGCGAGCACCCACAGGTGTGAGCGAGCACCCACAGGTGTGAGCGAGCACCCACAGGTGTGAGCGAGCACCCACAGGTGTGAGCGAGCACCCACAGGTGTGAACGAGCACCCACAGGTCTGACCGAGCACCCACAGGTCTGACCGAGCACCCACAGGTCTGAGCGAGCACCCACAGGTCTGACCGAGCACCCACAGGTCTGACCGAGCACCCACAGGTCTGAGCGAGCACCCACAGGTCTGACCGAGCACCCACAGGTCTGACCGAGCACCCACAGGTCTGAGCGAGCACCCACAGGTCTGACGAGCACCCACAGGTCTGAACGAGCACCCACAGGTCTGACAAGCACCCAAAGGTCTGCCGAGCACCCACAGGTGGAGCGAGCACCCACAGGTGTGAGCGAGCACCACAGGTGTGAGCGAGCACCCACAGGTGTGAGCGAGCACCCACAGGTGTGAGCGAGCACCCACAGGTGTGAGCGAGCACCCACAGGTGTGAGCGAGCACCCACAGGTGTGAGCGAGCACCCACAGGTCTGAACGAGCACCCACAGGTCTGAACGAGCACCCACAGATCTGAACGAGCACCCACAGATCTGAACGAGCACCCACAGGTGTGAGCGAGCAGCCACAGGTCTGAACGAGCACCCACAGGTGTGAGCGAGCACCCACAGGTCTGAACGAGCACCCACAGGTCTGAACGAGCACCCACAGGTCTGAACGAGCACCCACAGGTCTGAACGAGCACCCACAGGTCTGAACGAGCACCCACAGGTGTGAGCGAGCACCCACAGGTGTGAGCGAACACCCACAGGTCTGAACGAGCACCCACAGGTCTGAACGAGCACCCACAGGTTGAACGAGCACCCACAGGTCTGAACGAGCACCCACAGGTCTGAACGAGCACCCACAGGTCTGACCAAGCACCCACAGGTCTGACCAAACTCCCACAGGTCTAAACGAGCACCCACAGGTGTGAGCCAGCACCCACAGGTGTGAGCAAGCACCCACAGGTGTGAGCAAGCACCCACAGGTGTGAGCAAACACCCACAGGTGTGAGCAAGCACCCACAGGTGTGAGCAAGCACCCACAGGTGTGAGCAAGCACCCACAGGTGTGAGCAAGCACCCACAGGTGTGAGTAAGCACCCACAGGTGTGAGCAAGCACCCACAGGTGTGAGCAAGCACCCACAGGTGTGAGCAAGCACCCATAGGTCTGACCAAACTCCCACAGGTCTGACCAAACTCCTACAGGTCTGACCGAGCACCCACAGGTCTGACCGAGCACCCACAGGTCTGACCGAGCACCCACAGGGCGGACCGAGCACCCAGAGGTCTGACCGAGCACCCACAGGTATGACCGAGCACCCACAGGTCTGACCGAGCACCCACAGGTCTGACCGAGCACCCACAGGTCTGACCGAGCACCCACAGGTCTGACCGAGCACCCACAGGTCTGACCGAGCACCCACAGGTCTGACCGAACACCCACAGGTGTGAGCGAGCACCCACAGGTCTGAACGAGCACCCACAGGTGTGAGCGACACCCACAGGTGTGAGCGAGCACCCACAGGTGTGAGCGAACACCACAGGTGTGAGCGAGCACCCACAGGTGTGAGCGAGCACCCACAGGTGTGAGCGAGCACCCACAGGTGTGAGCGAGCACCCACAGGTGTGAGCGAGCACCCACAGGTGTGAGCGAGCACCCACAGGTCTGAGCGAGCACCCACAGGTCTGAGCGAGCACCCACAGGTCTGAGCGAGCACCCACAGGTGTGAGCGAGCACCCACAGGTGTGAGCGAGCACCCACAGGTGTGAGCGAGCACCCACAGGTGTGAGCGAGCACCACAGGTCTGAGCGAGCACCCACAGGTCTGAGCGAGCACCCACAGGTCTGAGCGAGCACCCACAGGTCTGAGCGAGCACCCACAGGTCTGAACGAGCACCCACAGGTCTGAACGAGCACCCACAGGTCTGAACGAGCACCCACAGGTCTGACCAAGCACCCACAGGCCTGACCAAGCACCCACAGGTCTAAACGAGCACCCACAGGTGTGAGCCAGCACCCACAGGTGTGAGCCAGCACCCACAGGTGTGAGCCAGCACCCACAGGTGTGAGCCAGCACCCACAGGTGTGAGCCAGCACCCACAGGTGTGAGCCAGCACCCACAGGTGTGAGCCAGCACCCACAGGTGTGAGCCAGCACCCACAGGTGTGAGCCAGCACCCACAGGTGTGAGCCAGCACCCACAGGTGTGAGCCAGCACCCACAGGTGTGAGCAAGCACCCACAGGTGTGAGCAAGCACCCACAGGTGTGAGCAAGCACCCACAGGTGTGAGCGAGCACCCACAGGTGTGAGCGAGCACCCACAGGTGTGAGCGAGCACCCACAGGTGTGAGCGAGCACCCACAGGTGTGAGCGAGCACCCACAGGTGTGAGCGAGCACCCACAGGTGTGAGCGAGCACCCACAGGTGTGAGCGAGCACCCACAGGTGTGAGCGAGCACCACAGGTCTGAGCGAGCACCCACAGGTCTGACCGAGCACCCACAGGTCTGACCGAGCACCCACAGGTCTGAACGAGCACCCACAGGTCTGACCGAGCACCCACAGGTCTGACCGAGCACCCACAGGTCTGACCGAGCACCCACAGGTCTGAACGAGCACCCACAGGTCTAAACGAGCACCCACAGGTCTGAACGAGCACCCACAGGTCTGAACGAGCACCCACAGGTCTGAGCGAGCACCCACAGGTGTGAGCGAGCACCCACAGGTGTGAGCGAGCACCCACAGGTGTGAGCGAGCACCCACAGGTGTGAGCGAGCACCCACAGGTGTGAGCGAGCACCCACAGGTGTGAGCGAGCACCCACAGGTGTGAGCGAGCACCCACAGGTGTGAGCGAGCACCCACAGGTGTGAGCGAGCACCCACAGGTGTGAGCGAGCACCCACAGGTGTGAGCGAGCACCCAGGTGTGAGCGAGCACCCACAGGTGTGAGCGAGCCCCACTGGTGTGAGCGAGCACCCACAGGTGTGAGCGAGCACCCACAGGTGTGAGCGAGCACCCACAGGTGTGAGCGAGCACCCACAGGTCTGAACGAGCACCCACAGGTCTGAACGAGCACCCACAGGTCTGAACGAGCACCCACAGGTCTGAACGAGCACCCACAGGTCTGACCAAGCACCCACAGGTCTGACCAAGCACCTACAGGTCTGACCAAACTCCCACAGGTGTGAGCCAGCACCCACAGGTGTGAGCCAGCACCCACAGGTGTGAGCAAGCACCCACAGGTGTGAGCAATCACCCACAGGTGTGAGCAAGCACCCACAGGTGTGAGCAAGCACCCACAGGTGTGAGCAAGCACCCACAGGTGTGAGCAAGCACCCACAGGTGTGAGCAAGCACCCACAGGTGTGAGCAAGCACCCACAGGTGTGAGCAAGCACCCACAGGTGTGAGCAAGCACCCACAGGTGTGAGCAAGCACCCACAGGTCTGACCAAACTCCCACAGGTCTGACCAAACTCCTACAGGTCTGACCGAGCACCCACAGGTCTGACCGAGCACCCACAGGTCTGACCGAGCACCCACAGGTCTGACCGAGCACCCACAGGTCTGACCGAGCACCCACAGGTCTGACCGAGCACCCACAGGTCTGACCGAGCACCCACAGGTCTGACCGAGCACCCACAGGTCTGACCGAGCACCCACAGGTGTGAGCGAGCACCCACAGGTCTGAACGAGCACCCACAGGTGTGAGCGAGCACCCACAGGTGTGAGCGAGCACCCACAGGTGTGAGCGAGCACCCACAGGTGTGAGCGAGCACCCACAGGTGTGAGCGAGCACCCACAGGTGTGAGCGAGCACCCACAGGTGTGAGCGAGCACCACAGGTCTGAGCGAGCACCCACAGGTCTGACGAGCACCCACAGGTGTGAGCGAGCACCCACAGGTGTGAGCGAGCACCATTATTTCTTCTTCTGAAATAAAATGTGGCCAGGCATTTCTGTCCTGGCCGGGAATCGAATCCGGAACTCTCGGTTGTGCGTCGAGAACGCGCCCGACTGTACTACCGGTAACCTAAACATCTAAAAAGGCGTAAATACTGTAAGGTTAAAATCTAGCCTAATAAATTATCTGGACAAATAGAGGGATCTTTGACAATCTGCTGGCTTTCCGTCCACATCCTCAGGTAAATTCTCGTACGGGTCCTTTGTATCAGTTTCCCCTAAGTCTACCATATTTTAGTTTTCTTTGACGTGTTTTTGAACAGTTTTCTTTGACAGTGCTTTGTCTCCTCACTTTTGATTGCTGGTATTTGAACTAAATGCGTCAATTTAATACGAAACACCTCAATTAGTTGGGGAGAAGGCTAAAATATACTTGACCTAAACTACACAATGACATTCTTGGTATATTGACCGGTGTTAGAGGGTTGAAAGTAATCGATATTTATCCTATTGCTTTATTTTCATTTCTCTTCTTGACCGACTTATTTTTATGCAAGATCATCCATGACCATTGATATTTATATACAAGGTACAATGTGCTTGTTTTATTTGATATATGTGAAGTAATGATTAAGAACATTGGCGTTCTTTCCAGTAACAGGGTTTCAGACAGAAAAAGCTACTATAGTTTAATAATTAAATTATTATTATAGGTAATATGCCTTAACTGTTCTTAGCGTCATCTATATTTTTAATTTGGTTATAATGGCCATACTCTAAACGCCATCTATATGTAGATAGCTTCAGCGAAAGTACGAGCTATCGCCGTTGTCGGTAATTTATGTTTTCGGTATAAGAAGTAATTTCAAAGTACAAATATGTGTAGCGAGTCTGAATTTGACTTAAAGGTCATGAGTCACGCACATTAATAGTTTTAAATAGCGTCATAAAGTTATTTGCTTAGCTAAACGAACTAGAGGGTTCAGTTGTTTGATAATGTGCTTTAATCCTTCACACCACCGCCCACGGGATGGGTTATAGGGTATACAAGAAAAATTTAAACTATGGATGTAGGATCCCTCGATTGTTTCAAGCATAGGTTAGACATATGAAATGAATTTTGTGAATGTAAATAGGAGTAGTCTCGTATGGGACAATTGGCATTCTGCAATGTTTCCAACCCTTCCGTAACTGGGTTCTTTTAAAACTAATCTTACGCTAGATCAAAGGTCCCTAACGTTTATGGAAATAGTGCAATGTTAAAGGATATGAAGTTAAAATCCTACTCAAAATAACAGTTATTATTCATTAACATGTACAATTTAGTATGAAAGGTCATCCAGAATATCACCAGCCCCCACACTAGCTGGCTTCGAAGATGAAAGACACCATTTCTCTGACGAAGTCTTCTCGGCCCACATGTTAGTTGCAGTTATGGAGGCTTGTTAAAGCGTTCCCCCTCTTCATTGCACTCACAACGAAGCCTACAGCGCTCAACTAGCCCCCAATAGCTGGCATCTTCCAAGAGTAAAGGCCACAACGCTCAAGTAGCCCCACTGGGTAGCTTGTCTTAAGGTAAAGCACAGTACTGCTTCGCTCTCGCCGCTTCACTGAGGTTCGTGTCGTGTCGCTGGTGGCTGGTCACCTCCCAGCACACCAGACTAGAGGATGGGAAACTAAAATTAATGGCAGGGTCAACTGTTGGAGTTCGAAACCTGGATCATAGATGGCGCTGAGGTCCGTCGCATGCGGTTCCCTGTATTCTTATGTTGTTATTGGGTGAATGTAAATAGGAGCTGCCTCGTATGGGCCAATAGGAGCTACCTCGTATGGGTCAATAGGAGCTGCTTCGTATGGGCCAATAGGAGCTGCCTCGTATGGTCCAATAGGAGCTGCCTCGTATGGTCCAATAGGAGCTGCCTCGTATGGACCAATAGGAGCTGCCTCGTATGGGCCAATAGGAGCTGCCTCGTATAGACCAATAGGAGCTGCCTCCAATGGGCCAATAGGAGCTGCCTCGTATGGGCCAATAGGAGCTGCCTCGTATGGGTCAATAGGAGCTGGCTCGTATGGGTCAATAGGAGCTGCCTCGTATGGGCCAATAGGAGCTGCCTCGTATGGACCAATAGGAGCTGCCTCGTATGGACCAATAGGAGCTGCCTCGTATGGACCAATAGCCCTTCTGTTGCTACCTTCATTGTTACGTTATTAATGAATATTATAACATTAGCATATTCACAAATAAAAATCATAAACCACCAACACTTGTAATGTCTTCCAGACTCAATATCACAGTGAACAATAACATAGCAAGGCCTGAAATATATAAAGTTAAGTGCTCAAGTTCTGTTGGGAATAATATGTATTTGCATATCGTCATCAGTGGTGTTGCACATACATCAGGGTCATTCCATCCAGCGGTCGACCCCAAAGACGTATTCATCAATTTTAACATGGCGTTCATTCATAATAGGAGTCATCTTAACTATAAATAATGTTATATATTACTATACTGTGCATATTTAGCCATTGATTATGTTCGGTTGACGATTATTTGCAATCAACCTGTCCTTAGATCAAGTCCATTCCATCCAGCGGTCGACCCCAAAGACGCGATCATCAATTTTAACATGCTGTTCATTCCTAATAGGAATGTTGTCAAATGCAAAGAAAAAATGTTATATTTTAGCATTTTGTGCATATTTAGGCACTGGTTCTGTTCACGTGGTTGAAGCATTTTAGCGTTGGTGTTCGAACAATAGTAGTCGGGAAGTGTTCGAAAATCATCAGTTGTGAGTCGAGCAGCCCGTCCTGCAAACAAAGACCCGCAACATTGTTCCATGCACCCGCCAAACCTCAGCTGTTTATGAATGATAAACGGTTTACACACGATTGGCAACCAATAGTCCACTACGGGCTCACCATAGCCCGTGCTACCTAGAACGTTTTGTTCCAGGTAGCGAATCTTAAACAACAACGATTGACAACCGATTTGGTTCGAACACTTCCGAACAAATGCTTCACTGCCGAATTTTGTTCGAAGCACAACGCTGTAAATATTAAATTAAAATCTTTATATTAATAATTGCTATTTGAGAAAATTCCAATTTGAATGAACAGCAAGAAAAAATGTTTGAATGTGTCTGTGGGGTCGACCGCTGGATGGAATGGATTTGAGTCGAATGTAAACCATTGTTTTTCATACAAATGTGCGTTATATTGAATGAACATTTGGCTTTCATTTATAAGGACGGGCAGCGTAATATAGTGAAGAAATAGTCAGAAATTCCGTAAAGGGTGTTGTCCATAATATAGCGGATGGTTAGTAACGTCACTACAATAGTTTACCACGCAGCAGGGATACTTTTAGGCCTATGACCAAAGTGAACTCTATGACCAATAGTCTATGACCAAAGTAAACTCAAGTGTCTTGACACCGAGAAGCGGATAATATACCTTTTCATGTATAATAAATCAGTTTCAATAAATAATTATCATGAATTACTGGGGTATCCAATTAGGTGGAGGCGACCAATGAAAATACAGGTAGCGAGAATGTTGAGGTCATCTGAAAATGGGAAACGGGATTGGCTGTTGAGTCCCCCCCCCCCCCGCACCCCCCGTTGCTCGTTGAGGATTGGTTGTTGAGTCGACGTGCTCAGAGGAGGAACGGAACGTTATTTTGCCCCTAAAATTACGTGAGGTATGGTGTACAGGTGTAGTGTTAAGGCGTCTTGTTTCTCTGGTTTTGACCCCGTGGTGGACCTTTGGGGGGGTCACCAGGCGTGACAGACACCCTGTTACAGTCACTTTGTACACCAACACGCTATAACTAGAGGCAAAAAAAATTAAGTATATATCATCTTTGGTGGTATAAACGCTTATTTTAGTACCGACCCATAATCAGTACTAAAATATATTTATAAATCTTCACTACGTACTGTATTGATAACATTGTACTAATTATTGTTTTTGTTTTCCAGAACTAATCAGGTCTACTACTGGAGGTGTGGTTCCAGTCTGGACTGCTGAGCCGAGGCTGGTGGCCCGACAGATGGGCTAGTCGGGTGACCAACGGTGACTTATCCGTCACAAGGTACGTAAAAGTTTTAAGTTGGCGCAAACTATTAATAATTTACTAGCCTAGCATTATAAAGTAAGGCGTTAAGTCATCAGTGGTTGTCAAGTGTTTTAAATGGTATAAAGGCGATAATATATTGACTAAGTTCTTCTACCACCTCAGGGTGCTAAGTGACAGATCAAAAACTAGTGACAGGCTCTAAGTATACCTTTTGATTTTTATTTAAATTACCAGTTTCAGAGTAGCTTGCATCAGAAATAGCTTTAAATTAAAGCTTTCAAGTTAGTGTCTATGGTATGGTATAGTGGTAAATAATTTATGTATTACCTTACAGGTATTAGTTAACATGACTGACTGGAAACTGCCCTAGGGCGTCTGACAGAACGAGCGTTAACTGCGTAAAGACTAGTGAAGATTATTACATGGAAGAGTTCGCGTCCCATGCGTCGTCTGGTGCGGTAGCAGAAGTGTACGTTCCCGGCTGTACTACATACTATAAAGATGCCCGTGTTAATGTTGTGGAAGCTTGAATGTGACGGCAAGCTAGTTGTGAATGAAATAATCTTCACGCTGTTAAGGAGTTAGAGTTGAAATGTTAGGAAGTTTTGCCGAAATTGTAACCTATAAAAACTAACACGTATCAGCTGTAATCGTTAATTATCAACTGTAACCGTTAATTGTAAACAAATACATGTTCAGTCAGATACTGGCATCTTGCACAGAAGTGGGTGCAATGGCACGAAGTAGGAAGTAATAGCGTATGGTAGTAACAAGGGAAAAGAATGTGAAATATAATAGAGCGCGCACGTAGTGTGAAAGCCTCATAATGGCAAGATATTAAGTGTACCGGGCCCGAACAGTCTATTAGAAGAGTATTAGAAGCTGCGGCCACTAGAGCTGTAGCTAAGCCCATTTAAGATAGCCTATGGTGGACAGGTGTTTAGTAAAGTTAAAATAACAGATAAAACCAGAAGATTGGAATCTATGGCCAAAGTGTCAGGTTAATAACCCCGTAGGGTTGACAATCACCTAGCAAGGGGACCTGGAAGCTACTTTGAGTGTGGAGGAGTGAATGTTTGATCACATGTTACTACAGCCGTATCAGAACCAGATAGCGAGTTTAGTTTGTAAATTGAAAACCGTTTGCATAATACGAACTGCCTTAGACCAGTTCGATTAGTTGATTAAGAAGAAACTAATTAAACAATTAAAATCCAGTTTGATAAGAGGATGGTGCTTCCGGAAATTGTTTAAGACTTAAAAGGTAGCTCGATAGAGCTTTGACCGCCCGAGTGGTATACGGTTAGTGTCATAGTTAGCGTGTGGTGTTTTAAGTTTGGTAGTGCCGTTCTCCCCCCCCCCCCTCCACCAAAACTCTAACTTCAAGACAGAGCTCAGATTAAATAGGTTTGACCCATATGACAGATGGGGGAACGTTTGACAATACGTGGGCTTGCTGACCTTGAGGAACGTAGACGTAAATATAGCTGAGGGTAGCTTGAGGTAAAAAAGTTTCAGGTTACTGACAACATTGATTACTGGCAGTAATCATAAAATGTATTTATAACGAATAAAGTGTAAATAAGCACGACCTTGGTCCTATCACTAACAGCTCGTAAAATCTGTAACACGAAATGTTAATGTTTCGGTCTACGTGCTGCACATAGTTCCACTAGATGTGACCGTATTCTGAATACCTGTGTTAGGAGGCAGAGGATGACGATACGTATTTTGTAGGGAGGAAGCAATAGCCTAAGCTACTCTATCCCTTTGAGATGTATTTTAACTTGATACACATTTGTGGGGACATGGTGATATTGGTGTAGGGAGCAGGAGAGGGCTCGCTCTGCTAGTACTGTAGGTGGAGGTAACAGGGAAGACGTTCTGGATCGTCATGGGTAAAGCCTTACACATGTGCATTCTTAAATTAGGGGTGAGCTTCAGCTATTGGTCCACGGGCTGTTATCAGTCTAGGAGCAAGTATACGGCGTGGACTTGATTGTGTAGGGTTAATAGAGAAATTGTACTGGGAGAAGGCAGCTATCTTTTCCGTGTAAGACATTAACCGGCAATCTGTCGTCATACACACACAAGTTCTGCTGGTAGGTAATTAATGTTGGCTAGCGTGAGGTTTACTAGGTACGAGTACACCCCAAGAACTGTAACTGTTCTCGTGTAGTGTGGAAGTGTCTACACACACGTTTCAGGGCTGTGCTTTGGTGTATTGTAGGAAAAAAAATGAAGTGTATAAGAGCTGCAACACGTGTTTTGGTTTTACTCGTATAATGTTTTAGGAATTGGTAATAAGGGAAAGAAAAAGTACCTGCGGGCTCACCATAGCCCGTGCTACTTGGAGCTGTTTGTTCCAAGTAGCGAATCTTTAACAACAACGGTAAAGAGAATGTAATAAGATGTTAAATGATACAATAATACTGAATGTGTGGCTATAAGAGAAATGTGTAATGAGTTTTGACAAATTATTGTAAGGTTGGCAACATTTCATGTTTATGGTTAACAGGATGGATATTATGTAATGCCTCCATGAAGGGCAGAGTGTGGCGAGATGTGGGACGGCCGGAACAGTTGAATATTATATATGGAGAAGCGGGCATTGGTGGAGACGAACGCGACTCTCCATAGTAGTAATGGAGTGTGTGCACTGCAGGACAATGTTATGTAAAAGGCGAGTCTGGTATCCTCATTTGCACACTTCACGTAAACAATTCTTTGGAAAGTTAAGTAAAGTTCGTAACGCATTACCATATAGTACTATCAGTTTGAGCATTACCCAGCCTACTAGTGGAAAATGTAAATTTAATATCTGTACTAGGCTACGCATTGGTGTTGCTCAGGAAGCATCCTCCGTCCCCATGAATTACACAGCCTCGTGTGAGTCATTTTGAAATAGGAGAAAAAAATGGTTAAAAAATATATTCAAATGAAGCGAATGGTAAAGAACAAAGGTGAATTTAGAAAGGAATGTCAGAAAATAAATAGAAATGTATGACAATTTATCAATGCAATCGTAAACCTTGAAAATGAATTAACATTTTGAAGTGCATGTGTTTACATGCAACAGATGTCGCGTTAAAAACAAAGGACGTTTTGACCTCTCATAGATGTCACATGTACATAAAAACACCTTGTATGGGAAAGGAACGTTGTCAAAAAATTAAAGAAATAGGTGAATAACTTTGAGAACAGCGACTTAGTAGAAAGGAAAATTGACAGCCTATTGTATTACTTAGAAATCTACAAGAGAACATAATGTGTGGACGCATGGTTGTGTGTGGATATTTGAATGTTACACGGTATTCCTCTATAGACGCTGGAATACTGTGAAGAACCTCTCACAATCATTGCTCCCCGACTAGATAGATTAGGTGGCAAACAGGTACACATGGTGTTACCAAAGAAGCCGGGGAACGTGGTTTAAAAATAAATATTGACCGATTTGTAAATATCTGTTCACCATTTCCTGTGTTAAACCCCCCCCCCCCCAAATGTCTGCAGGTGTTGGAACAGTGTGTATTTGAGATACGAATGTTGATAAGGCATGTTATTGTGTGTGTTCAGAATGTTTAATATAATGTACTTCCGCAGGTGAGATGCTTCAGTATGTTTAAGGTGGTCAGAGGAGGATACTATAGCGTGTAGGTGCGGCAAGGGGACCGACATGCAGGTGTTGAAGATTGAGTTGCATATAAGGTATGACACTGTTGTGTGGTGTAAATGAAGTTTGTGCAGTGTCGTTTGATGGTTATTAACCCCTCCGTGTGGGCTCCCGGAGTGTGAGGCGTCCCCTGTCCTTTTACGTCCGGGTGTTTGGGAGGCGGTCTTGCACCCGTAGAACTGTAGTACCGAACCTCTCGAGCGAGGGGACTGTTTATTGTCAGTGCAAGTTTCGTGACAACCCGATCTCGGACTGAAGGTTAAGGTGGTGTATACTTAAGATGCAACATGTCTTACAGGCAGGACATCTAAGAATTGTTGCTCGGGTGGGGGCACATTCCTGGTTTTGTACCTTCTCAGGCTTGTTGGTCCCCCATGCAGTCCCCTGAGTGGGACTGTTGCAAGAGCAGGCTCTGTAGCACCCCCCCCCCCCCCCCACCCCCCCCCCGCTGCATGGATCCCGACCTTGCTGCTCCCCTCAGGTAGGGTCGACTTTCCAGCAGAGTGGTGACCAGCGCGGCCCCTGACACGGCTCCGTGTCTTGTGACCAGTGTACGTTTTGGCCCCTCACTATGTGGGTTCTGAATGCTGTCCCCGCCACCACTCGCAGGATCGCTTTTATACTAATCCTTACAACGCCTTGTTTTGACCCGCTACATGGTGTAAATACTTTCTTTTGCAGCATCTGGACTCTACTCCTGACGATTTTTCCCTCCATACACACTTGAATAGGTAGATGCCTCTATAGTTTTAACCCCCGCCAGTTACGGTATGTGTGTCGTTGTTGGTATTTCTCAGGATGCAGGTACTCCCTCGCCGTTTCGTTCTGCATGGGGGCGACCCCATGTTGGGGGGGGGGAGATCGTCGTGTGGCCCCCTTTCGCCGGTGTATCCTACGCTCGCGTGTTGCCTCTGCTCGTCCTGCCACTTAGTGTCCGAACCGTTTCCAGCCTTTACATCGGAACAGTACGCTGACACTGGCTGTCTCTCCGGGTGGTTGCAGCATCCTTCTAGCGCTTTGACTGTAACCCTTCCTGTTCCTCTGACACGTTGCTGTTTGTGTCCGTTTGTCGCTTACAAGAATGATTCGGTTCGTCTTAGCGATGTTTTTCGTCGTNGCGAGCACCCACAGGTGTGAGCGAGCACCCACAGGTGTGAGCGAGCACCCACAGGTGTGAGCGAGCACCCACAGGTCTGAACGAGCAGCACCACAGGTCTGAACGAGCACCCACAGGTCTGAACGAGCACCACAGGTCTGACCAAGCCCCACAGGTCTGACAAGCACCCACAGGTCTGACCAAGCACCACAGGGCTGACCAAACTCCCACAGGTCTAAACGAGCACCCACAGGTGTGAGCCAGCACCCACAGGTGTGAGCAAGCACCCACAGGTGTGAGCAAGCACCCACAGGTGTGAGCAAGCACCCACAGGTGTGAGCAAGCACCCACAGGTGTGAGCAAGCACCCACAGGTGTGAGCAAGCACCCACAGGTGTGAACAAGGACCCACAGGTGTGAACGAGCACCACAGGTGTGAGCGAGCACCCACAGGTGTGAGCGAGCACCCACAGGTGTGAGCGAGCACCCACAGGTGTGAGCGAGCACCCACAGGTGTGAGCGAGCACCCACAGGTCTGACCGAGCACCCACAGGTCTGACCGAGCACCCACAGGTCTGAACGAGCACCCCACAGGTCTGACCGAGCACCCACAGGTCTGACCGAGCACCCACACGTCTAAACGAGCACCCACAGGTCTAAATGAGCACCCACAGGTCTACACAAGCACCCAAGGTCCAAACAAGCACCCACAGGTCGACCAATACCCACTGGTCTAAACAAGCACCCAAAGGTCCAAACAAGCACCCACTGGTGTAAGCGAGCACCCACAGGTGTGAGCGAGCACCCACAGGTGTGAGCGAGCACCCACAGGTGTGAGCGAGCACCCACAGGTGTGAGCGAGCACCCACAGGTGTGAGCGAGCACCCACAGGTGTGAGCGAGCACCGACAGGTGTGAGCGAGCACCCCACAGGTGTGAGCGAGCACCCACAGGTCTGAGCGAGCACCCACAGGTCTGAGCGAGCACCCACAGGTCTGAGCGAGCACCCACAGGTCTGAGCGAGCACCCACAGGTCTGAACGAGCACCCACAGGTCTGAACGAGCACCCACAGGTGTGAGCGAGCACCCACAGGTGTGAGCGAGCACCCACAGGTGTGAGCGAGCACCACAGGTGTGAGCGAGCACCCACATGTGTGAGCGAGCACCCACAGGTGTGAGCGAGCACCCACAGGTCTGAACGAGCACCCACAGGTCTGAACGAGCACCCACAGGTCTGAACGAGCACCCACAGGTCTGACCAAGCACCCACAGGTCTGACCAAACTCCCACAGGTCTAAACGAGCACCCACAGGTGTGAGCAGCACCCACAGGTGTGAGCCAGCACCCACAGGTGTGAGCAAGCACCCACAGGTGTGAGCAAGCACCCACAGGTGTGAGCAAGCACCCACAGGTGTGAGCAAGCACCTACAGGTGTGAGCAAGCACCACATGTGTGAGCAAGCACCCACAGGTCTGACCAAACTCCCACAGGTCTGACCAAACTCCCACAGGTCTGACCAAGCACCCACAGGTCTGACCAAGCACCCACAGGTCTGGCCAAGCACCCACAGGTCTGACGAGCACCCACAGGTCTGACCAAGCACCCACAGGTCTGACCAAGCACCCACAGGTCTGACCGAGCACCCACAGGTCTGACCGAGCACCCACAGGTCTGACCGAGCACCCACAGGTGTGAGCGAGCACCCACAGGTGTGAGAGAGCACCCACAGGTGTGAGCGAGCACCCACAGGTGTGAGCGAGCACCCACAGGTGTGAGCGAGCACCCACAGGTGTGAGCGAGCACCCACAGGTGTGAGCGAGCACCCACAGGTCTGAGCGAGCACCCACAGGTCTGAGCGAGCATCCACAGGTCTGAGCGAGCACCCACAGGTCTGAGCGAGCACCCACAGGTCTGAACGAGCACCCACAGGTCTGAACGAGCACCCACAGGTCTGACCAAGCACCCACAGGTCTGACCAAGCACCCACAGGGGACCAAACTCCCACAGGTCTAAACGAGCACCCACAGGTGTGAGCCAGCACCCACAGGTGTGAGCCAGCACCCACAGGTGTGAGCAAGCACCCACAGGTGTGAGCAAGCACCCACAGGTGTGAGCAAGCACCCACAGGTGTGAGCAAGCACCCACAGGTGTGAGCGAGCACCCACAGGTGTGAGCGAGCACCCACAGGTGTGAGCGAGCACCCACAGGTCTGAGCGAGCACCCACAGGTCTGACCGAGCACCCACAGGTCTGACCGAGCACCCACAGGTCTGAACGAGCACCCACAGGTCTGACCGAGCACCCACAGGTCTGACCGAGCACCCACACGTCTAAACGAGCACCCACAGGTCTAAATGAGCACCCACAGGGTCTACCAAGCACCAAAGGTCCAAACAAGCACCCACAGGTCCGACCAAAACCCACTGGTCTAAACAAGCACCCAAAGGTCCAAACACAAGCACCCACAGGTGTGAGTGAGCACCCACAGGTGTGAGCGAGCACCCACAGGTGTGAGCGAGCACCCACAGGTGTGAGCGAGCAAACAGGTGTGAGCGAGCACCACAGGTGTGAGCGAGCACCCACAGGTGTGAGCGAGCACCCACAGGTCTGAGCGAGCACCCACAGGTCTGAGCGAGCACCCACAGGTCTGAGCGAGCACCCACAGGTCTGAGCGAGCACCCACAGGTCTGAGCGAGCACCCACAGGTCTGAACGAGCACCACAGGTCTGAACGAGCCCACAGGTGTGAGCGAGCACCCACAGGTGTGAGCGAGCACCCTCACACTCAGGTGTGAGGGTGCTCGCTGACTGGATATATATTCATTCTCTCATTGAACAAAATATCAAACGAAACTCCAAACGAATCCAATTACCACACATCTATTCATCAGCATAAACATATCATCACCTACAGGTATTTATTCACACGGCAGAGTTCAACTTTAATCCAGGAGGTGTATGACAAGTACTGCACGAGTCCTCACAGTATACAACAACCCCGCCCCACTGGGGTCTGTGTTGCAAGTGCTGAACGAGTCCTCACAGTATACAACAACCCCCGCCCCACTGGGGTCTGTGTTGCAAGTGCTGAACGAGTCCTCACAGTATACAACCCCCGCCCCACTGGGGTCTGTGTTGCAAGTGCTGAACGAGTCCTCACAGTATACAACAACCCCCGCCCCACTGGGGTCTGTGTTGCAAGTGCTGAACGAGTCCTCTCACTCGTATTCCTATCTAATAATCTTATATGTGTAGTGCCATGTCCCCTCCTCCCCTCTGCTTCCTATCTCTTCTAGCTATTTAGTATTGTCTGGGAGAATAATACATTGCAGTTATTTTAGTTTCTACTATTGCTATTACATCTGTGTTTGTGTTATCAGTTCTTTCCTTGGGTTCATCCACTTTATTTGGCATTCCATTAGTATTAGTTTACCAGATTGTTAGGCTCTTCATTGTTTCTTTGGCCTTTGCATGCCTGCTACCACCTAGGGGTGCCTACCTAACAGTGTCTATGGGAGAGTGAGCTCTAGCTTTTTATGTCTAGCCTACTAGCCTTGTACTAGCCTGGAGTACTGAGTTAGCTCAGGTGGTGAAGATAGAGAAAGGGTGGGAGTGAATACAGGAGTAGGAGTAGATGGTAGTGAAGTACTTGGGGTTTGTGGAGTAAGTGGTGAGGAGGCAGCGGGTCTTGTTGGCGGAGAGTGCGACAGGAATAGATGAATTGGAGAAGGGATGGTTATGGAGGAGTGCGAGGATGGGTTAAGTGGTAAATGGTTGTTAGGGGGTAGTTAGATTTTACTAGCTGATGATATTGTTGTGGAACCTTGATTTATAATGTAAAGTGTTTTCCTGGTCGCTCTTGTTGCATTCTGTCATTCTCTCGTCTCTTTGTGGTATCATCTTGGACTAGTTGCTCTTAAGGCTGCTTGGAAATGATGTAGAGTCATTCCCATGCTGCACTCTTCTCTTTCATCTTCACTTCCAACTCCACGTTGTCCATCCTTCCTCCCTCCTCTTCCTTTCCTTCTTCCTTTTCATTTTCTCTATATTCAAGTCGTTTTCAAGGTATACACTTGTGTAGCGTTCAGTATCACTTAGGGTACCTTTGTGTATCCTCAAGATTAGAATTCCCTCAGTCATGACCAATCTACAAGCAATCTTCAGCAACAATCACAACCAGGAAGTATTCCATGATTAAATTTACAGTGGGTCCTGCGACCTCGCTGGTCACAAGTTGGATCCTTCGACTTGTCTTTGCTGGTAATGAGTTGGATCATTCATCTTCGCTGGTCACCAGTAGTATCCTCAGTGTTCGGTGGTAGTGAGTTGGATCGTTCATGTTCGGTGGTAGTGAGTTGGATCGTTCATCTTCGGTGGTAGTGAGTTGGATCGTTCATCTTCGGTGGTAGTGAGTTGGATCGTTCATCTTCGCTGGTAGTGAGTTGGATCGTTCATCTTCGCTGGTAGTGAGTTGGATCGTTCATCTTCGCTGGTAGTGAGTTGGATCGTTCATCTTCGCTGGTAGTGAGTTGGATCGTTCATCTTCGCTGGTAGTGAGTTGGATCATCGGTGTTCGCTGGTAGTGAGTTGGATCGTTCATGTTCGCTGGTACTGAGTTGGATCATCGGTGTTCGCTGATAGTGAGTTGGATCAAACATCTTAATGGTCAGTGGTTGCATGGTACGTCCTGGCTGGTGCGGAGCTGGACCCATCGTCCTCACTAATCAGGAGTTGTGTTCCAAACAACTTTACGAGCCATGACATGCAGACAAGATGCAAAGATAACTTTACTCTTGGGGATTGAATTGGAGACAATTAATACAAACTACAAATCTGTTTGGTCTTTATATCCTGAAACGAGTCTGGGAATGTGACCTTGGCCTTCACCTTTCACCAGTCTCAGCAAAATAGCAATACGTTTTAATACCAAGCCAGGAACAAATTTATCTAAAACTTTGATCACAACAGCTGAAAGCTTTCAGAAGAAGCTATTTTATATTCAAAATCACACACACACACACATACGTACACGTCAAGGGTTATACGACAAAGAGTACTGGGAAGACAGGACACCACGAGCGTAGCTCTCATCCTGTAACTACACTTAGGTAATTACACACACAAGGAAACTCTGACATTAATAGTGATTTACAGAAGCTTGATAAACCACTAAACTTAAATTAATAAGGGTATGACTCCAACGCAGCTCACAAGTACGAAAGGT
Source organism: Procambarus virginalis (assembly GCA_020271785.1). Lineage (NCBI taxonomy): Eukaryota > Metazoa > Arthropoda > Malacostraca > Decapoda > Cambaridae > Procambarus > Procambarus virginalis. The sequence goes on from WNGS01169478.1 coordinate 268,161, forward strand.
GAAAGTGAGAAAATAAACCGTTCAGAGAGCAAAGAAAATAGTCTAATAAAAGGAGAGTATTTACAAATAAAGACAAACACTTATAATAAAATTATCAACATGTTAACATTGAAGACATTTCATGAATGGGTGAGAGTGATTATTACGTCCCCGTCCTTAATGTATTGGTTATAGCAAGCCATCTTTCTCACACTTCCCTTCCTCACACTACCCTTCCTCACACTACCCTCCTCACACTACCCTTCCTCACACTTCCTTCCTCACACTACCCTTCCTCACACTACTCTCCTCACAATAATAACCTCACTACAGCCTCATAAGTGCAGTCAATGAAATACTGGCATAAATAGTAATGTTTAATTAATATAATGAGCATTAAAATGTGTAAATTTCATGCCAAATATGTAGTTGGTTAATGACCCACACAGTGTGACCCACACAGTGTGACGCACACAGTGTGACGCACACAGTGTGACCCACACAGTGTGACCCACACAGTGTGACGCACACAGTGTGACCCACACAGTGTGACCCACACAGTGTGACCCACACAGTACTCACCTAGTTGTGCTTGCAGGGGTTGAGCTCTGGCTCATTGGTCCCGCCTCTCAACTATCAATCAACTGATGTACAGATTCCTGAGCATCAGTTGATTCATAGTTGAGAGTGAGTTACTGAGAGGGGTGAGACCTCAGACTGGGGTGAAGTCACCAGCTGAGTCCCACAGGGTTCTGTACTCGGACCTATCCTGTTTCTGATATACGTGAATGAACTTGCAGACGGTATAGACTCATTCCTCTCAATGTTTGCTGATGATGCTAAAATTATGAGAAGGATTAACGCAGAGGAGGACAGCAAGAGGCTACAGGATGACCTGGACAGACTGATGGAATGGTCCAACAAATGGCTAATAGAGTTTAACTCGAGTAAGTGCAAAGTGATGAAGATAGGGGAAGGGAGCAGGAGGCCAAACACAAGGTACCAGCTGGGAGAGGAAATCTTTCAGGAGTCAGGACGAGAGAAAGATGTGGAGGGTTGATATCACTCCAAACTGTTCTGCTGAAGCTCACATCAAAAGGATAACATCAGCGGCGTATGCAAGTGTGGCGAACATACGAACTGCCTTTCAAAAACTTGTGTAAGGGATCATTCAGAATCTTGTATAATTCATGTCAGACCAATACTGGAATATGCGGCTCCAGCATGGAGTCCACATTTAGTCAAACACAAAACGAAGTTAGAAAATGTTCAGAGGTATGTCACCAGCTAGTCCCCGAGCTGAGGGTATGAGCTACGAGGAACAGTTCGTCCTCCAAACAAAGACCCAAAAGTGATTCCATGCACCCGCCAAACCCCAGCTGTTTATAAATGAAAAACGGTTTACACACGATTCACAACTGTTGACGTTCGAACACTTCCGGAACAAGTGCTTCACTGACGAATTTTGTTCGAACCACAATGATGTAAATGCTTCACCCACGTACTACAAACACAAATAATGGCCAACATAACCTAAACACTAACTTAACCTAACCTACGTCATATATGCACAATATGCTAATATATTATAATATTAATTTATATTTGAGAAAATTCCCGTTTTGAATGAACAGCATGTAAAAAATTATGAATGCGTCTGTAGGGTCGACCGCTGCATATAATGGACTTGAGTCGAGGACGGGTTGACAAGGAAAGATTACTAGATGACAGAAGAGTTAGGGAATACATGATCACTACCTATAAAATTTCAGAGGAATGACAGTGTAGATAAAC
>WNGS01169478.1:271228-281994 GCA_020271785.1 Procambarus virginalis
GCGAGCACCCACAGGTGTGAGCGAGCACCCACAGGTGTGAGCGAGCACCCACAGGTGTGAGCGAGCACCCACAGGTCTGAACGAGCACCCACAGGTCTGAACGAGCACCCACAGGTCTGAACGAGCACCCCAGGTCTGACCAAGCACCCACAGGTCTGACCAAGCACCACAGGTCTGACCAAGCACCACAGGGCTGACCAAACTCCCACAGGTCTAAACGAGCACCCACAGGTGTGAGCCAGCACCCACAGGTGTGAGCAAGCACCCACAGGTGTGAGCAAGCACCCACAGGTGTGAGCAAGCACCCACAGGTGTGAGCAAGCACCCACAGGTGTGAGCAAGCACCCACAGGTGTGAGCAAGCACCCACAGGTGTGAACAAGGACCCACAGGTGTGAACGAGCACCCACAGGTGTGAGCGAGCACCCACAGGTGTGAGCGAGCACCCACAGGTGTGAGCGAGCACCCACAGGTGTGAGCGAGCACCCACAGGTGTGAGCGAGCACCCACAGGTCTGACCGAGCACCCACAGGTCTGACCGAGCACCCACAGGTCTGAACGAGCACCCACAGGTCTGACCGAGCACCCACAGGTCTGACCGAGCACCCACACGTCTAAACGAGCACCCACAGGTCTAAATGAGCACCCACAGGTCTACACAAGCACCCAAAGGTCCAAACAAGCACCCACAGGTCCGACCAATAACCCACTGGTCTAAACAAGCACCCAAAGGTCCAAACAAGCACCCACTGGTGTAAGCGAGCACCCACAGGTGTGAGCGAGCACCCACAGGTGTGAGCGAGCACCCACAGGTGTGAGCGAGCACCCACAGGTGTGAGCGAGCACCCACAGGTGTGAGCGAGCACCCACAGGTGTGAGCGAGCACCCACAGGTGTGAGCGAGCACCCCACAGGTGTGAGCGAGCACCCACAGGTCTGAGCGAGCACCCACAGGTCTGAGCGAGCACCCACAGGTCTGAGCGAGCACCCACAGGTCTGAGCGAGCACCCACAGGTCTGAACGAGCACCCACAGGTCTGAACGAGCACCCACAGGTGTGAGCGAGCACCCACAGGTGTGAGCGAGCACCCACAGGTGTGAGCGAGCACCCACAGGTGTGAGCGAGCACCCACATGTGTGAGCGAGCACCCACAGGTGTGAGCGAGCACCCACAGGTCTGAACGAGCACCCACAGGTCTGAACGAGCACCCACAGGTCTGAACGAGCACCCACAGGTCTGACCAAGCACCCACAGGTCTGACCAAACTCCCACAGGTCTAAACGAGCACCCACAGGTGTGAGCCAGCACCCACAGGTGTGAGCCAGCACCCACAGGTGTGAGCAAGCACCCACAGGTGTGAGCAAGCACCCACAGGTGTGAGCAAGCACCCACAGGTGTGAGCAAGCACCTACAGGTGTGAGCAAGCACCCACAGGTGTGAGCAAGCACCCACAGGTCTGACCAAACTCCCACAGGTCTGACCAAACTCCCACAGGTCTGACCAAGCACCCACAGGTCTGACCAAGCACCCACAGGTCTGACCAAGCACCCACAGGTCTGACCGAGCACCCACAGGTCTGACCAAGCACCCACAGGTCTGACCAAGCACCCACAGGTCTGACCGAGCACCCACAGGTCTGACCGAGCACCCACAGGTCTGACCGAGCACCCACAGGTGTGAGCGAGCACCCACAGGTGTGAGCGAGCACCCACAGGTGTGAGCGAGCACCCACAGGTGTGAGCGAGCACCCACAGGTGTGAGCGAGCACCCACAGGTGTGAGCGAGCACCCACAGGTGTGAGCGAGCACCCACAGGTCTGAGCGAGCACCCACAGGTCTGAGCGAGCACCCACAGGTCTGAGCGAGCACCCACAGGTCTGAGCGAGCACCCACAGGTCTGAACGAGCACCCACAGGTCTGAACGAGCACCCACAGGTCTGACCAAGCACCCACAGGTCTGACCAAGCACCCACAGGGCTGACCAAACTCCCACAGGTCTAAACGAGCACCCACAGGTGTGAGCCAGCACCCACAGGTGTGAGCCAGCACCCACAGGTGTGAGCAAGCACCCACAGGTGTGAGCAAGCACCCACAGGTGTGAGCAAGCACCCACAGGTGTGAGCAAGCACCCACAGGTGTGAGCGAGCACCCACAGGTGTGAGCGAGCACCCACAGGTGTGAGCGAGCACCCACAGGTCTGAGCGAGCACCCACAGGTCTGACCGAGCACCCACAGGTCTGACCGAGCACCCACAGGTCTGAACGAGCACCCACAGGTCTGACCGAGCACCCACAGGTCTGACCGAGCACCCACACGTCTAAACGAGCACCCACAGGTCTAAATGAGCACCCACAGGTCTACACAAGCACCCAAAGGTCCAAACAAGCACCCACAGGTCCGACCAAGAACCCACTGGTCTAAACAAGCACCCAAAGGTCCAAACAAGCACCCACAGGTGTGAGCGAGCACCCACAGGTGTGAGCGAGCACCCACAGGTGTGAGCGAGCACCCACAGGTGTGAGCGAGCACCCACAGGTGTGAGCGAGCACCCACAGGTGTGAGCGAGCACCCACAGGTGTGAGCGAGCACCCACAGGTCTGAGCGAGCACCCACAGGTCTGAGCGAGCACCCACAGGTCTGAGCGAGCACCCACAGGTCTGAGCGAGCACCCACAGGTCTGAGCGAGCACCCACAGGTCTGAACGAGCACCCACAGGTCTGAACGAGCACCCACAGGTGTGAGCGAGCACCCACAGGTGTGAGCGAGCACCCTCACACTCAGGTGTGAGGGTGCTCGCTGACTGGATATATATTCATTCTCTCATTGAACAAAATATCAAACGAAACTCCAAACGAATCCAATTACCACACATCTATTCATCAGCATAAACATATCATCACCTACAGGTATTTATTCACACGGCAGAGTTCAACTTTAATCCAGGAGGTGTATGACAAGTACTGCACGAGTCCTCACAGTATACAACAACCCCGCCCCACTGGGGTCTGTGTTGCAAGTGCTGAACGAGTCCTCACAGTATACAACAACCCCCGCCCCACTGGGGTCTGTGTTGCAAGTGCTGAACGAGTCCTCACAGTATACAACCCCCGCCCCACTGGGGTCTGTGTTGCAAGTGCTGAACGAGTCCTCACAGTATACAACAACCCCCGCCCCACTGGGGTCTGTGTTGCAAGTGCTGAACGAGTCCTCTCACTCGTATTCCTATCTAATAATCTTATATGTGTAGTGCCATGTCCCCTCCTCCCCTCTGCTTCCTATCTCTTCTAGCTATTTAGTATTGTCTGGGAGAATAATACATTGCAGTTATTTTAGTTTCTACTATTGCTATTACATCTGTGTTTGTGTTATCAGTTCTTTCCTTGGGTTCATCCACTTTATTTGGCATTCCATTAGTATTAGTTTACCAGATTGTTAGGCTCTTCATTGTTTCTTTGGCCTTTGCATGCCTGCTACCACCTAGGGGTGCCTACCTAACAGTGTCTATGGGAGAGTGAGCTCTAGCTTTTTATGTCTAGCCTACTAGCCTTGTACTAGCCTGGAGTACTGAGTTAGCTCAGGTGGTGAAGATAGAGAAAGGGTGGGAGTGAATACAGGAGTAGGAGTAGATGGTAGTGAAGTACTTGGGGTTTGTGGAGTAAGTGGTGAGGAGGCAGCGGGTCTTGTTGGCGGAGAGTGCGACAGGAATAGATGAATTGGAGAAGGGATGGTTATGGAGGAGTGCGAGGATGGGTTAAGTGGTAAATGGTTGTTAGGGGGTAGTTAGATTTTACTAGCTGATGATATTGTTGTGGAACCTTGATTTATAATGTAAAGTGTTTTCCTGGTCGCTCTTGTTGCATTCTGTCATTCTCTCGTCTCTTTGTGGTATCATCTCTTGGACTAGTTGCTCTTAAGGCTGCTTGGAAATGATGTAGAGTCATTCCCCATGCTGCACTCTTCTCTTTTCATCTTCACTTCCAACTCCACGTTGTCCATCCTTCCTCCCTTCCTCTTCCTTTCCTTCTTCCTTTTCATTTTCTCTATATTCAAGTCGTTTTCAAGGTATACACTTGTGTAGCGTTCAGTATCACTTAGGGTACCTTTGTGTATCCTCAAGATTAGAATTCCCTCAGTCATGACCAATCTACAAGCAATCTTCAGCAACAATCACAACCAGGAAGTATTCCATGATTAAATTTACAGTGGGTCCTGCGACCTCGCTGGTCACAAGTTGGATCCTTCGACTTGTCTTTGCTGGTAATGAGTTGGATCATTCATCTTCGCTGGTCACCAGTAGTATCCTCAGTGTTCGGTGGTAGTGAGTTGGATCGTTCATGTTCGGTGGTAGTGAGTTGGATCGTTCATCTTCGGTGGTAGTGAGTTGGATCGTTCATCTTCGGTGGTAGTGAGTTGGATCGTTCATCTTCGCTGGTAGTGAGTTGGATCGTTCATCTTCGCTGGTAGTGAGTTGGATCGTTCATCTTCGCTGGTAGTGAGTTGGATCGTTCATCTTCGCTGGTAGTGAGTTGGATCGTTCATCTTCGCTGGTAGTGAGTTGGATCATCGGTGTTCGCTGGTAGTGAGTTGGATCGTTCATGTTCGCTGGTACTGAGTTGGATCATCGGTGTTCGCTGATAGTGAGTTGGATCAAACATCCTTAATGGTCAGTGGTTGCATGGTACGTCCTGGCTGGTGCGGAGCTGGACCCATCGTCCTCACTAATCAGGAGTTGTGTTCCAAACAACTTTACGAGCCATGACATGCAGACAAGATGCAAAGATAACTTTACTCTTGGGGATTGAATTGGAGACAATTTAATACAAACTACAAATCTGTTTGGTCTTTATATCCTGAAACGAGTCTGGGAATGTGACCTTGGCCTTCACCTTTCACCAGTCTCAGCAAAATAGCAATACGTTTTAATACCAAGCCAGGAACAAATTTATCTAAAACTTTGATCACAACAGCTGAAAGCTTTCAGAAGAAGCTATTTTATATTCAAAATCACACACACACACACATACGTACACGTCAAAGGGTTATACGACAAAGAGTACTGGGAAGACAGGACACCACGAGCGTAGCTCTCATCCTGTAACTACACTTAGGTAATTACACACACAAGGAAACTCTGACATTAATAGTGATTTACAGAAGCTTGATAAACCACTAAACTTAAATTAATAAGGGTATGACTCCAACGCAGCTCACAAGTACGAAAGGTGAAAGTGAGAAAATAAACCGTTCAGAGAGCAAAGAAAATAGTCTAATAAAAGGAGAGTATTTACCAAATAAAGACAAACACTTATAATAAAATTATCAACATGTTAACATTGAAGACATTTCATGAATGGGTGAGAGTGATTATTACGTCCCCGTCCTTAATGTATTGGTTATAGCAAGCCATCTTTCTCACACTTCCCTTCCTCACACTACCCTTCCTCACACTACCCTTCCTCACACTACCCTTCCTCACACTTCCCTTCCTCACACTACCCTTCCTCACACTACTCTTCCTCACAATAATAACCTCACTAACAGCCTCATAAGTGCAGTCAATGAAATACTGGCATAAATAGTAATGTTTAATTAAATATAATGAGCATTAAAATGTGTAAATTTCATGCCAAATATGTAGTTGGTTAATGACCCACACAGTGTGACCCACACAGTGTGACGCACACAGTGTGACGCACACAGTGTGACCCACACAGTGTGACCCACACAGTGTGACGCACACAGTGTGACCCACACAGTGTGACCCACACAGTGTGACCCACACAGTACTCACCTAGTTGTGCTTGCAGGGGTTGAGCTCTGGCTCATTGGTCCCGCCTCTCAACTATCAATCAACTGATGTACAGATTCCTGAGCATCAGTTGATTCATAGTTGAGAGTGAGTTACTGAGAGGGGTGAGACCTCAGACTGGGGTGAAGTCACCAGCTGAGTCCCACAGGGTTCTGTACTCGGACCTATCCTGTTTCTGATATACGTGAATGAACTTGCAGACGGTATAGACTCATTCCTCTCAATGTTTGCTGATGATGCTAAAATTATGAGAAGGATTAACGCAGAGGAGGACAGCAAGAGGCTACAGGATGACCTGGACAGACTGATGGAATGGTCCAACAAATGGCTAATAGAGTTTAACTCGAGTAAGTGCAAAGTGATGAAGATAGGGGAAGGGAGCAGGAGGCCAAACACAAGGTACCAGCTGGGAGAGGAAATCTTTCAGGAGTCAGGACGAGAGAAAGATGTGGAGGGTTGATATCACTCCAAAACTGTTCTGCTGAAGCTCACATCAAAAGGATAACATCAGCGGCGTATGCAAGTGTGGCGAACATACGAACTGCCTTTCAAAAACTTGTGTAAGGGATCATTCAGAATCTTGTATAATTCATGTCAGACCAATACTGGAATATGCGGCTCCAGCATGGAGTCCACATTTAGTCAAACACAAAACGAAGTTAGAAAATGTTCAGAGGTATGTCACCAAGCTAGTCCCCGAGCTGAGGGTATGAGCTACGAGGAACAGTTCGTCCTCCAAACAAAGACCCAAAGTGATTCCATGCACCCGCCAAACCCCAGCTGTTTATAAATGAAAAACGGTTTACACACGATTCACAACTGTTGACGTTCGAACACTTCCGGAACAAGTGCTTCACTGACGAATTTTGTTCGAACCACAATGATGTAAATGCTTCACCCACGTACTACAAACACAAATAATGGCCAACATAACCTAAACACCTAACTTAACCTAACCTACGTCATATATGCACAATATGCTAATATATTATAATATTAATTTATATTTGAGAAAATTCCCGTTTTGAATGAACAGCATGTAAAAAATTATGAATGCGTCTGTAGGGTCGACCGCTGCATATAATGGACTTGAGTCGAGGACGGGTTGACAAGGAAAGATTACTAGATGACAGAAGAGTTAGGGAATACATGATCACTACCTATAAAATTCTCAGAGGAATTGACAGTGTAGATAAACTGTTTAGTATGGGTGGTACGCGAACAAGGGGACACAGGTGGAAATTGAGTACCCAAATGAGCCACAGGGACGTTAGAAAGAACTTTTCTCAGTGTTAAGAGTAGTTAACAGATGGAATGCACTAGGCAGTGATGTGGTGGAGGCTGACTCCATACACGGTTTCAAATGTAGATATGATAGAGCCCAGTAGGCTCAGGAATCTGTACACCAGTTGATTGACGGTTGAGAGGCGGGATCAAAGAGCCAGAGCTCAACCCCTGCAAGCAAAAACTAGGCTAGTACAGTGTGACTAGCAGTTTGACTAACTGGAACAACCATTGTGTGACTAAGATATAAAGAAAGGGGGAATATATATATATATATTCACAAACAAAATAACTATGCTGAACAATGAAAGGCTTTAAGTATGCTGAATGAAGAATATTTTAAAGAAATCACGAGGTACTATGGAGAACACTGAACGAGACATTACATACTGAAGTGTGTACAACAACATAACAGATGGAATATGGAATAGGATAATATAATAGCTTAAACCAGGGACATTACAAAGCAACAGAACACGATAATAGGCTGAATAAGGGACATTTCATTACAAATTAGGTTGAACAAAGGACATTACACACACGCACGTGTGTGTGTGTGTACTCACCTAGTTGTGCTTGCGGGGGTTGAGCTCTGGCTCTTTGGTCCCGCCTCTCAACAATATATATATGTGTGTGTGTATGTGTGTGTGTGTGGGGGGGGCGCGAAAGGGGTTAAGTTCTAAGCTGGGCTATAAGCAGCCAACAGCAGATATTCCTCCCACAGGAAGAAGACACAGACCACGAGAGAGAGCTTGAGAGGCTTAGAGCGCCGCGGCTTACATGAAAGATGTAAGTACACACACTACGCTGAATATGAAAATCAATTGGAACGCTGAGGTGAACCAGCGATGAGGGTTCAGACGCGCATCTTACTCATATGAACCCTTATTTCTTTCTGTATGTGAAGCTGGAGCCTACGGGTATGTGAAGCTGGAGCCTACGGGTATGTGAAGCTGGAGCCTACGGGTATGTGAAGCTGGAGCCTACGGGTATGTGAAGCTGGAGCCTACGGGTATGTGAAGCTGGAGCCTACGGGTATGTGAAGCTGGAGCCTACGGGTATGTGAAGCTGGAGCCTACGGGTATGTGAAGCTGGAGCCTACGGATATGTGAAGCTGGAGCCTACGGGCAATGAACCACTTTACTTTACCAGAGTGCTTGGACTCTGCTTCAGTAGAAGCTTCTACAGTTCCTGTGTACAGGGGTAAGGTGCGCAGCTGGGAGTACCCTAATCGCGGATTCGAGTCACCTCAGTGCTCGATATATATATATATATATATATATATATATATATATATATATATATATATATATATATATATATATATATATATATATATAATATATATATATATTCGCATCTGTACTTTCGTCTTTGCTCGGAGTCTGGATATATATATATATATATATATATATATATATATATATATATATATATATATATATATATATATATATATATATATATATATATATATATATACCACATTAATATGATTTCTCTATGTAAATAATAATAATAATAATGAAGGTGGAGGAAGGACCCAACACATGTGTAAGTGCATTAAAACCACATTTAAGACAAAAAAAATTAAAACCGCAAAAAAAAACCCGTGGGTGTGTAGTTGTTATAGTGTAGTTGGATGCAGCGCCTGCTGTGGCTGAGGTACACAAACTCGTGAACTGCCTCCAGCACATAGCCTGCTATATTTATACAGGGTAGCTCATTGACATCTTGTCCCATCACCTGTGTCTTCTTCAGGCTGATTGTCAGGCCGAATGTGGAACAGGCTGTGGCAAAGTGGTTGAGTAGCTGCTGCAGGCCTTCTGCTGTGTGTGTGGTGATCGCTGCGTCGTCGGCGAAGACGAACTCCCTGAGGATTCGCATCTGTACTTTCGTCTTTGCTCGGAGTCTGGATAGTTTAATAATAATAATAATAATAATAATAATAATAATAATAATAATAATAATAAATAATAACTATAATGATAATAATAGTATCTGACGCGCTAATATTAACCACGAAAGGTAATACTATGTACAAGTAATACACGAGTCATTCGGGAGGTCTATTATCACAAGCTTCAAGGTGAGGTAATATCCGCAGTGACAGTTGTCTTCATGTCGAGCATGTCAGGTGAGGTAATATCCGCAGTGACAGTTGTCTTCATGTCGAGCATGTCAGGTGAGGTAATATCCGCAGTGACAGTTGTCTTCATGTCGAGCATGTCAGGTGGGGTAATATCCGCAGTGACAGCTGTCTTCATGTCGAGCATGTCAGGCAGGGTAATATCCACAGTGACAGCTGTCTTCATGTCGAGCATGTCAGGTGAGGTAATATCCACAGTGACAGCTGTCTTCATGTCGAGCATGTCAGGTGAGGTAATATCCACAGTGACAGTTGTCTTCATGTCGAGCATGTCAGGTGGGGTAATATCCGCAGTGACAGCTGTCTTCATGTCGAGCATGTCAGGCAGGGTAATATCCACAGTGACAGCTGTCTTCATGTCGAGCATGTCAGGTGAGGTAATATCCACAGTGACAGCTGTCTTCATGTCGAGCATGTCAGGTGAGGTAATATCCACAGTGACAGTTGTCTTCATGTCGAGCATGTCAGGTGGGGTAATATCCGCAGTGACAGCTGTCTTCATGTCGAGCATGTCAGGCAGGGTAATATCCGCAGTGACAGCTGTCTTCATGTCGAGCATGTCAGGTGAGGTAATATCCGCAGTGACAGCTGTCTTCATGTCGAGCATGTCAGATGAGGTAATATCCACAGTAACAGTTGTCTTCATGTCGAGCATGTCAGGTGAGGTAATATCCACAGTAACAGTTGTCTTCATGTCGAGCATGTCAGGTGAGGTAATATCCACAGTAACAGTTGTCTTCATGTCGAGCATGTCAGGTGAGGTAATATCCACAGTGACAGCTGTCTTCATGTCGAGCATGTCAGGCAGGGTAATACCCACAGTGACAGCTGTCTTCATGTCGAGCATGTCAGGCATGGTAATATCCACAGTGACAGCTGTCTTCATGTCGAGCATGTCAGGCAGGGTAATACCCACAGTGACAGCTGTCTTCATGTCGAGCATGTCAGGTGAGGTAATATCCACAGTGACAGCTGTCTTCATGTCGAGCATGTCAGGCAGGGTAATACCCACAGTGACAGCTGTCTTCATGTCGAACATGTCAGGTGAGGTAATATTCACAGTGACAGCTGTCTTCATGTCGAACATGTCAGGTGAGGTAATATCGAACGAGAGAACAGAAAATAAACGAGAAAATCAGGCGGAATATATTGCTGAAGGGGAATAGTATTGTACATAATTGAATAAATATTTTTGGTGAACAACAAGTGAGCGTAAATGAACGCGAGGCAGGACCAGGTGTAGGGTGTTGCGAAGAGGTGTAGTGTGTAGCGAAGGAGTGTAGAGTGTTGCGAAGGGTGTAGAGCACACAGAAGGGGTGTAGGAAAGGTGTATGGGGGTACAGCAAAGGGGTGTTTGAAGCAAAGGGGTGTTTGAAGCAAAGGGGTGTCGGGTGTAGCGAAGGGGGTGTAGGGTGTAGCAACGGGGGTTTTCGGGGCAGCAAAGGGGATGTAGGTAGTATCAAAGTGTATAGGTTGTGGCTAAGGGGGTGTGAGGTGTAACTAAGAGGTGTCGGTGCTGGGAAGTGT
>WNGS01169480.1:26065-40151 GCA_020271785.1 Procambarus virginalis
TGGTGCTGTGGGCTGGTGCTGGTGCTTGAACTGGTGCTGTGGGCTGGTGCTGGTGCTTGAACTGGTGCTGTGGGCTTGTGTTGGTGCTTGAACTGGTGCTGTGGGCTGGTGCTGGTGCTTGAACGGGTGCTGTGGGCTGGTGCTGGTGCTTGAAGTGGTGCTGTGGGCTGGTGCTGGTGCTTGAACTGGTGCTGTGGCTGGTGCTGGTGCTTGAACTGGTGCTTTGGGCTGGTGCTGGTGCTTGAACTGGTGCTGTGGGCTGGTGCTGGTGCTTGAAGTGGTGCTGTGGGCTGGTGCTTGAACTGGTGCTGTGGGCTGGTGCTGGTGCTTGAACTGATGCTGTGGGCTGGTGCTGGTGATTGAACTGGTGCTGAGGGCTGGTGCTGGTGCTTGAACTGGTGCTGTGGGCTTGTGCTGGTGCTTGAACTGCTGCTGAGGGCTGGTGCTGGTGCTTGAACTGCTGCTGAGGGCTGGTGCTGGTGCTTGAACTGGTGCTGTGGGCTGGTGCTGGTGCTTGAACTGGTGCTGTGGGCTTGTGTTCTGGTGGTGGGGCCGGCCAACAAGGGCTGTGTCCTGCATGATGTGACACTATACGTGTTGCAAGTGTCCGTGTGTTACTGGATCACCGGGAACGCTTATACCTGCATGTGTAGCCTATTTCACTACTCTGAAGAATAGGGTAAATTGGGGTGGGCACTCTTAATTGGTGCTGTTATATTCCTCGGTTTAGATTTGTCTCTGTTGCTACGCTCCCTAATGGTTCTGTTTATATTGTTTTTTTAATTGTTCCTTAACTTTATTTGAGTTACCTCTCTACGAGGCTGCCACCTTGGGTGAACTGGTGAACTAAGCGCCTCAATAATGAGACCGCCACTTGGAATAAATGTCACTACAAATTTTATCGGCTGCAACAGACTTGGCTCTAACTGAGCCACTAAACTGCACAAACTTTCAGTCACAAAAGTTACTAACAAATAAATATTTTCCCCAAGGCGTGTCCTGGTTGTCTGGGGCGTGGGCCTCGTGTTTCTTCATTACTAACGTGATTTACATTTGATATAAGTATTCTTTTTGTTCTTCTGATCACAAGACCTAAAATTATAGAATTTTCGAATTATTATTAATTATATTATTATTATCACTTATTATTTTTTATTTTTTTATTATAAATGTAATTATAATTAATAATAATATAATAATATTATTATTAATATTATTATTATTATTATTATTATTATTATATTATTATTATTATTATTATTATTATTATTATTATTATTATTATATTATTGTTATTATTAATATTATTATTATTATTATTATTATTATTATTATTATTATTATTATTATTATTATTATTATTATTATTATTATTATTGAACAAATCTTCAGGAGCCGTGTTGAGGGTTCGAACCTATTCGGTGGGTGTTCCCACACTCACACTCCCCAGACAACCAGGCCACGACATGGTCAAAATATTTATTGTTAGTAACTTTTGTGACTGAAAGTTTGGGCAGTTTAGTGGCTCAGTTAGAGCCAAGTCTGTTGCAGCCGAAACACTTTGTAGTGACATTTATTGCAAGTGGCGGTCTCATTAATGAGGCGCTTAGTTCACCAGTTCACCCAAGGTGGCAGCCTCGTGGCAGAGGTAGAGTCTTCAACTACACAGTGCTGTAGACAGGGCGTGGGGGTCCTCCTTTGCTGACTGCTGACCTGCACTCTGTGGCAGGTAGACTAGATCAACCTAAGTCGTGTGGCAGGATAGTGGCACATCAACAGAGGTACCTCCCGCCGGTCTCCCTAAGTACATGGTTGACCGGGAAGAGCATCACCGCAGCTTTGCTATGGACCAGGACAAGGGCAAAGGAACCAATTACGTCGAAGTCTTCACTGCCGACCAGCGTAAGAGATGGTTACCATGCGGTTACCTTCCGATTACCTTCCGGTTACCTTCCGGTTACCATGCAGTTACCTTCCGGTTACCAAGCGGTTACCTTCCGGTTACCTTCCGGTTACCTTCCGGTTACCTTCCGGTTACCTTCCGGTTACCATGCGGTTACCTTCCGGTTACCTTCCGGTTACCTTCCGGTTACCATGCGGTTACCTTCCGGTTACCTTCCGGTTACCTTCCGGTTACCTTCCGGTTACCTTCCGGTTACCATGCGGTTACCTTCCGGTTACCTTCCGGTTACCTTCCGGTTACCATGCGGTTACCTTCCGGTTACCATGCAGTTACCATGCGGTTACCTTCCGGTTACCTTCCGGTTACCATGCGGTTACCTTCCGGTTACCTTCCGGTTACCATGCGGTTACCTTCCGGTTACCTTCCGGTTACCTTCCGGTTACCTTCCGGTTACCATGCGGTTACCTTCCGGTTACCTTCCGGTTACCATGCGGTTACCTTCCGGTTACCTTCCGGTTACCATGCGGTTACCTTCCGGTTACCTTCCGGTTACCTTCCGGTTACCTTCCGGTTACCATGCGGTTACCTTCCGGTTACCTTCCGGTTACCATGCAGTTACCATGCGGTTACCTTCCGGTTACCTTCCGGTTACCTTCCGGTTACTTTCCGGGTACCATGCGGTTACCTTCCGGTTACCTTCCGGTTACCTTCCGGTTACCTTCCGGTTACCTTCCGGTTACCATGCGGTTACCTTCCGGTTACCTTCCGGTTACCTTCCGGTTACCTTCCGGTTACCTTCCGGTTACCATGCGGTTACCTTCCGGTTACCTTCCGGTTACCTTCCGGTTACTTTCCGGTTACCATGCGGTTACCTTCCGGTTACCTTCCGGTTACCTTCCGGTTACCTTCCGGTTACCATGCGGTTACCTTCCGGTTACCTTCCGGTTACCTTCCGGTTACCTTCCGGTTACCTTCCGGTTACCTTCCGGTTACCTTCAGGTTACCATGCGGTTACCTTCCGGTTACCATGCGGTTACCTTCCGGTTACCATGCGGTTACCTTCCGGTTACCTTCCGGTTACCATGCGGTTACCTTCCGGTTACCATGCGGTTACCTTCCGGTTACCTTCCGGTTACCATGCGGTTACCTTCCGGTTACCTTCCGGTTACCTTCCGGTTACCTTCCGGTTACCATGCGGTTACCTTCCGGTTACCATGCGGTTACCTTCCGGTTACCATGCGGTTACCTTCCGGTTACCATGCGGTTAACATGCGGTTACCATGCGGTTACCTTCCGGTTACCTTCCGGTTACCTTCCGGTTACCATGCGGTTACCTTCCGGTTACCTTCCGGTTACCTTCCGGTTACCATGCGGTTACCTTCCGGTTACCATGCGGTTACCTTCCGGTTACCTTCCGGTTACCATGCGGTTACCTTCCGGTTACCATGCGGTTACCTTCCGGTTACCTTCCGGTTACCATGCGGTTACCTTCCGGTTACCTTCCGGTTACCTTCCGGTTACCATGTGGTTACCTTCCGGTTACCATGCGGTTACCTTCCAGTTACCATGCGGTTACCTTCCGGTTACCATGCAGTTACCATGCGGTTACCATGCGGTTACCATGCAGTTACCATGCGGTTACCTTCCGGTTACCTTCCGGTTACCTTCCGGTTACCTTCCGGTTACCTTCCGGTTACCTTCCGGTTACCATGCAGTTACCATGCGGTTACCTTCCGGTTACCTTCCGGTTACCTTCCGGTTACCTTCCGGTTACCTTCCGGTTACCTTCCGGTTACCATGCGGTTACCTTCCGGTTACCATGCGGTTACCATGCAGTTACCATGCGGTTACCTTCCGGTTACCTTCCGGTTACCATGCAGTTACCATGCGGTTACCTTCCGGTTACCTTCCGGTTACCATGCAGTTACCATGCGGTTACCATGCGGTTACCTTCCGGTTACCTTCCGGTTACCTTCCGGTTACCTTCCGGTTACCATGCAGTTACCATGCGGTTACCTTCCGGTTACCTTCCGGTTACTTCCGGTTACCATGCGTTACCTTAGGTAACCGCATGGTAACCGGAAGGTAACCGAAGTAACCGAAGTAACCGCATGGTAACTGCATGGTAACCGGAAGGTAACCGAAGGTAACCGGAAGGTAACCGGAGGTAACCGCATGGTAACCGCATGGCATGTAACCGTAGTAACCGAAGGTAACCGAAGGTAACCGCATGGTAACTGCATGGTAACCGGAGGTAACCGGAAGGTAACCGCATGGTAACTGCATGTAACCGCATGGTACCGGAAGGTAACCGCATGGTAACCGAAGGTACCCGGAAGGTAACCGGAAGGTAACCGGAAGGTAACCGGAAGTAACCGAAGGTAACCGCATGGTAACTGCATGGTAACCGAAGGTAACCGGAAGTAACCGGAAGGTAACCGCATGGTAACCGAAGGTAACCGGAAGGTAACCGCATGGTAACTGCATGGTAACCGCATGTAACCGCATGGTACCTGCATGGTAACCGGAAGGTAACCGCATGGTAACTGAAGGTAACCGCATGGTAACCGGAAGGTAACACATGTAACCGGAAGGTAACCGGAAGTAACCGAAGGTAACCGCATGGTAACCGGAAGGTAACCGGAAGGTAACCGCATGGTAACCGGAAGTAACCGCATGGTAACCGGAAGGTAACCGGAAGGTAACCGCATGGTAACCGAAGGTAACCGCATGTAACCGGAAGGTACCGGAGGTAACCGAAGGTAACCGCATGGTAACCGGAAGGTAACCGAAGGTAACCGGAAGGTAACCGCATGGTAACCGCATTTTAACCGCATGGTAACCGGAAGGTAACCGCATGGTAACCGGAAGGTAACCGCATGGTAACCGAAGGTAACCGCATGGTAACCGGAAGGTAACCGGAAGGTAACCGGAAGGTAACCGGANGGCTTCATTCATGATATAACTCCTTAACTCAATTGCATCCCTCATGGCATGACTCGGGACCTCACTCATGACATAACTCAGGGCCTCACTCATGACATAACTCAGGGCCTCACTCATGACATAACTCAGGGCCTCACTCATGACATAACTCAGGGCCTCACTCATGACATAACTCAGGGCCTCACTCATGACATAACTCAGGGCCTCACTCATGACATAACTCAGGGCCTCACTCATGACATAACTCAGGGCCTCACACATGACATAACTCAGGGCCTCACTCATGACATAACTCAGGGCCTCACTCATGACATAACTCAGGATCTCATTCATGACATAACTCAGGATCTCATTCATGACATAACTCAGGGCTTCACTCATGACATAACTCAGGGCCACACTCATGACATAACTCAGGGCCTCGCTCATAAAAAGCTCCTGAACTACCTCATAACTAAGCTCATAAGGTAACTATGAGGCAGGTCAAGTGTGTGTCTCCATACATAAAGTTTTGCTGTATATCAGTTGTAATTGTTTAATAAATTGAAGAATCAACACAGAAGACCAATAAACAAAACCGATACCAAATTTTAAAACTTTTGATTTAAAATATTAAATTAAAATTTATTACGAAATAATAGTTTTTCAATAGCTGACGATTTTGTCTGTACGTGAAATAGATATAAAAAGCCAATAAAGTGCTCGAAATCCCCTTGAAAATATGACCGGAATGCAATGCAATGTTAATGTTTATTACTATATATATATGTTATATATTATCATCATTATCATCACAGCTTCACGGTGAGGTAGAACAGTTTCGATAGTTGTATTATTAACTCAAAACTATATCACTTTGAACAAAAATAGTGACTTTGAAACAAATTAATGGCCATAATATTCCTTATATTTTGAGATTCAGGTAATACTTGTTGTTTGCTTATAAATGCATATTCCATAAGGCTTGCCAGGACGGCAACAATACATAACCCATATGACCAGAATTTGCACTCTATCTAAAAAATATTTTTGGATATGTGATTTTGTTTCACTATTCAAGAAATGTTCAAAGATATGGACATTTTGCATCGACACATTCATGAAATATCCTGGCTCCATCTCACGTTGAACTCACGGTTTATGATATAAGGATATAGTTTGGAAACGAATCAAGTTACATATTGAAAAATATATATATCTGTTACAATTAGCCCCTAATAATGGGTTTACTGCAAGAGTCCTTGCTCTTTCCTGTTCATTAGTTGCTTTATTATATCCTGCTGACCTGCTACACAAGTACAGACTTCATTCATTCTTAAGATGTATTTTCCTGCAATCCAGTTATTTCTGGCAAAAATCTGAGTGGCCAGTGATAAACAAATGCTTTGAAAAAACTTTTTTTAATGTGTTTTACGTAAATCAGAAGAATATCATTTGATTTTGTTTTAGATCATGTTAATGTGTATGTTTTTGTATCTTCGTGAGTTCTATTCTCGTTTCATACTATATGAATGACAGGTCTCCAGGAGGACCTCCAGAGAATGGCAGGTCTCCAAGGGGACCTCCAGAGAATAGCAGGTCTCCAGGGGGACCTCCAGAGAATAGCAGGTCTCCAGGGGGACCTCCAGAGAATAGCAGGTCTCCAGGGGGACCTCCAGAGAATGACAGGTCTCCAGGGGGACCTCCAGAGAATGACAGGACTCCAGGGGGACCTCCAGAGAATGACAGGTCTCCAGGGGGACCTCCAGGGAATGACAGGTCTCCATGGGGACCTCCAGGGAATGACAGGTCTCCAGGGGGACCTCCAGGGAATGGCAGGTCTCCAGGGGGATCTCCAGGGAATGGCAGGTCTCCAGGGGGACCTCCAGAGAATGGCAGGTCTCCAGGGGGACCTCCAGAGAATGACAGGTCTCCAGGGGGACCTCCAGAGAATGACAGGTCTCCAGGGGGACCTCCAGGGAATGACAGGTCTCCAGGGGGACCTCCAGGGAATGACAGGTCTCCAGGGGGACCTCCAGGGAATGGCAGGTCTCCAGGGGGACCTCCAGGGAATGACAGGTCTCCAGGGGGATCTCCAGGGAATGACAGGTCTCCAGGGGGACCTCCAGGGAATGGCAGGTCTCCAGGGGGACCTCCAGGGAATGACAGGTCTCCAGGGGGACCTCCAGGGAATGGCAGGTCTCCAGGGGGACCTCCAGGGAATGACAGGTCTCCAGGGGGACCTCCAGGGAATGGCAGGTCTCCAGGGGGACCTCCAGGGAATGACAGGTCTCCAGGGGGACCTCCAGAGAATGGCAGGTCTCCAGGGGGACCTCCAGAGAATGGCAGGTCTCCAGGGGGACCTCCAGAGAATGACAGGTCTCCAGGGGGACCTCCAGGAATGACAGGTCTCTAGGGGGACCTCCAGGGAATGGCAGGTCTCCAGGGGGACCTCCAGGGAATGACAGGTCTCTAGGGGGACCTCCAGGGAATGACAGGACTCTAGGGGGACCTCCAGGGAATGGCAGGTCTCCAGGGGGACCTCCAGAGAATGACAGGTCTCTCGGGGGACCTCCAGGGAATAGCAGGTCTCCAGGGGGGGACCAAGGAATAGCAGGTCAGGTGTAATGAAATAGCGGCGTTGATCTGAGGAAGGTTGGACTCCAGAAAAATGAAGATGCGGTGTCTGGAGAGTGTATTACTCCAGATGCATTGAGACTAAAGATACAAAACCTGAAATGAAAGACCAGAGAAAACACTGGATGATATAATAGTTACTGTACAAAAAGTTAACCAAAAAATACCTTCACGAACTATATACAACAAAAACAACAAAACCAGACACAATGTACCCTGTCTACAGTTAAAGGCTGCAGAAATTCTTTGACACCCACTGAAAAGAGTTACCAGTTTAACAAATGGTAAAGGGAATCTACAGTTCTTGACGAAGGCAGGACTAATCCCAATTAAAAAACAAAAAACAGACCAGAGGCACTATATTACCGACCCAGTGACACAAGGAAGTATTCTGCATAAAGTTCTGGAAAAATTAATAAGGTTGAGAATAACTGTATACCTAGAGCAGATAATCAATATAATAACAGCTCAGCATGGGTTTAGAAGACTAATCTCATGCCTGATAAACTTGTTCGAGTTCCACGCAAAAGATTATTATAATGCGACAGGAAGAAGCCTGGATAATCTTTCTTTTCCTCCGCTGTCAAAAATATTTATTATGAAACCTCAGGGAAGGTTGACGTACAACATACTTAAGATAATAAAGAAGAACAAATCCACAAGGCCCTTGATGAGGGTTCGAACCTGTGTGCTGGATGTTTGTTCCCCTTGGGGATTTTAACATTTGATGTATCACTTCAGTGTAATTTCAGTGTGTAATGATGAAGATAGAATGGAAAAAGGGACAACAGGAGGTATCTACACTTTAAGGGGAAAAAACTACAGGAATCAGAGAAAAAATATATTTGAATGAATATAATTCCAGTACTAACACCTGAGGAACACATGAGTAGGGAATCATCGGCAGCATATGGTGTTCAGGGTGGCATTTGAACGTCATTTAGTGACCTACACCAGGAATCTTTCAGTGTAATATACATAACCTTTCTTAGACAAATACAGGAATATACAGCACTAGGCTGAAATCTGCGCCGTGTGATACATAAAAATGAATATTAAAAATGAAAGATGTTTGGAACAAGAACAATGCCAGTGTTAGGAGGGTATATCTATGACGAAGGGTAAAAGGATAATAACCTTACAATTTTGGAGGAGGGAATAAGCAAAAGAGAAATGATCACAACATACGTGATAACAAGTAAATAGTTGTAAAAAGATGTCACTATAGTCTAGTAGCCACAAAGAGGGCGACACTGGCACGGAAGTGCATACGGCTTTTTTTTTACAAAATGTTTCTTAATGGTTAGGAAAGATTTCTGGGTTGTGTACGCTATTCTGGCATGGGGTAATTTTTTTTCCAATATGGCCGCCAACATGGCCGTCAACATGGCCGCCCACATAGCCGCCAATATGGCCGCCAACATGGCTGCCAACATGGCCGCTAACATGGCCGCCGGGCCCAAATCGACTACTGTACAGAATTGTTTACAATGTTTGTGTTGGGTTCAGTAGTAATATTTTGAGTTTGTGGTGTGTTCCGTTGTCGCTGCTGTTGCAGCTGTTACTGCTGTTGCAACTGCTACTGTTTTGTTGCTGCTGCTGCTGATTCTACTGTTGATGCTGCTGCTGCTACTGTTGTTGTTGTCGCTGCAGGCAAGGTTGCTGCTATAGCTGCTAATGATGTTGTTGTTGCTGTTGCTTCTGTTGTTATATTAATTTATTGCGAAAGGATCTGGGAGTTATGATTAGCAAGAATTTAAAACCAAAGTATCAATGCATGAATGTTCGTAATAAGGCAAATAGGACACTGGGATTTATTAATCGAAGCGTTAGTAACAAGACACCTGGTGTTGTTCTTCAGCTATATCTTGCTCTGGTTAGGCCCCATTTAGATTATGCAGTTCAGTTTTGATCGTCGTACTATAGAAGGGATATAAATTCACTTGAACGTGCCCATCATAGGATGACAAAGTTAATTCCCCAAATTAGAACCCTCTCATATGAAGACAGATTAACAAAGCTTAAATTGCTTTCAATGGAAAGGCGAAGAGTTAGGGGTGACATGATAGAGGTTTACAAGTGGATGAATGGACATAACAAAGATGATATTAATAGGGTATTAAAAGTATCGAGGCATCCCACCTTGAAACAATTGAGGCATCCCACCTCCACCACGTTATGGGGTAATTGGTTCCACAAATCAACAACCCTGTTACCGAACCAGTATCTACCCAAGTCTTTCCTAAATCTAAACTTATCCAATTTATACTCATTGTTTCGTGTTCTGTCTTGTGTTGATACTTTTAATACCCTATTAATATCCCCTTTGTTATGTCCATTTATCCACTTGTAAACTTCTATCATGTCACCCCTAACTCTTCGCCTTTCCGGTGAATGCAATTTAAGCTTTATTAATCTTTCTTCATATGAAAGATTTCTAATTTGGGGAATTAACTTTGTCATCCTACGCTGGACATGCTCAAGTGAATTTATATTCATTCTATAATACGGCGACCAAAACCGAACTGTATAATCTAAATGGGGCCTAACCAGAGCAAGATATAGCTGAAGAACCACACCAGATGTCTTGTTACTAACGCTTCGATTAATAAATCCCAGTGTCCTATTTGCCTTATTACGAACATTCATGCATTGATCCTTTTATTTAAATTCTTACTAATCATAACTCCCAGATCCCTTTCGCAGTCCGACTTCACAATCTCAACACCATCCAGCTCGTATCTTGTAACTCTATCATCATTACCTAGCCTCATAACTTTACATTTATTAGCATTAAACTGCATCTGCCAGTCTTTTGATCATTTTAAAACCCTATTTAGATCAACTTGAAGTGATAGTGAGTCTTCTTCCATGTTAAATTCCCTACCGATTTTTGTATCATCAGCAAATTTGCAAAGGTTGCTACTCAAACCTGAACCTAAATCATTTATATATATTATAACCAACAGAGGTCCCAGGACAGAGCCTTGAGGCACTCCACTAACAACATTATCCCACTCTGACTTAACCCCATTTATACTAACTCTCTGTTTCCTTTGGAATAGCCATGCCCTGATCCAACTTAATATAGCACCCCCAATACCATGAGACTCTATTTTTTTAATTAGTCTTTCATTTGGCACTGTATCAAAAGCTTTGCTAAAATCAAGGTACACAACATCACAATTCTTACCACTATCAACTGCCTCAACTATGCTGGAATAAAAAGATAGCAAATTTGTTAAACATGAACGGCCATTTGTAAAACCATGTTGCGACCCACCCATTAATTTATGTTTTTCAAGATGAAGACGAATTGTATTTGCAATTATCGATTCAAGTAATTTTCCCACAATAGACGTTAGGCTAATTGGCCGATAGTATGATGCAAGTGATCCATCTCCTTTCTTAAAAATTGGTACCACATTAGCTATCTTCCATGACTCTGGCACTCTGCCTAACTCTAATGATTTGTTAAATATGGTAGACAGTGGCTCGGAAAGCTCCTCTTTGCATTCTTTAAGCACCCTGGCAAACACTTCATCCGGCCCTGGGGATTTGTTTGGTTTTAGTTTTACTATTTGTTTAATTACATCCTCCCTAGGTAACTGCTAAACTAGTCAACCTGTCCTCGTCCCCATCCACATAGACTTGTTCGGCTGAAGGTATATTGTTAAGTTCCTGTTTAGTAAATACAGATATAAATATTTGTTAAAAATACTACTCATCTCCTCGTCATTATCCGTTATTTGACCTGTCTCAGTTTTTAATGGACCTATCCTTTCCCTTGTCTTTGTTCGTTATAACTGAAAAAATCCTTTAGGATTTGTTTTTGCTTACCCTGCTATGCGAACTTCATAGTTTCTTTTTGCTTTCCTAATCTCTTTTTTAACATTTCTAACCAGTTGTACGAATTCCTGTTCTAAACTAACTTCCCTATTCTTAATCCTTTTGTACCACGCTCTCTTTTTACCTATAAGGTTCTTCAAATTCTTTGTTATCCACTTTGTGTCATTAGAATTTGATATATTCAATTTGTATTTACCTTTGTTCTTTTGTTCTTATGTTCTAATGCTGCTGTTGCTGTTGCTCCAGCTGGTACTGTTGTTACTGCTGTAAATGTTCTTGCTGTTGCTGTTATTGCGGCTACTATTGTAGTCGTAGATGTTGCTGCTGCTGCTGCTGTTCCATTGTTAGTTTCATGCTGTTATTCTTTAACACACTACACCACATTTAGTTTTTATCCTGATTTCATAAATATATTCGAACATTAATAGAGCTTGATTGAAAAATCTACTGCAGAAGTCTACACAAGTTTAAATGATACATATACACTGTTACGCGCAGGGCAGTATTTCCATACATTGTTAGTTTAGATCTGTGTACCGTGTATATTTATTGTGGTGTTTAAATCATCACACTGTGCGTTGCAGGATTGCATCAATGTTTAGTTGAGTTGCAGCTTGTTGCACGGGAATACTGTCGTAGCCGCCTGTGATGTTTATTCTGAGTGATGATGTTTACCGCGTCCGGTTGAACTGGTGTTGTGGACTGGTGCTTGAACTGATGCTGTGGGCTGGTGCTGGTGCTTGACTGCTGCTGTGGGCTGGTGCTGGTGCTTGAACTGCTGCTGAGGGCTGGTGCTGGTGCTTGAACTGATGCTGGTGCTTGAACTGCTGTTGAGGGCTGGTGCTGTGTGCTTGAACTGATGCTGGTCCTTGAACTGCTGTTGAGGGCTGGTGCTGTGTGCTTTGAACTGGTGCTGAGGGCTGGTGCTGGTGCTTGAACTGGTGCTGTGGGCTGGTGCTGTGTGCTTGAACTGCTGTTGTGGGCTGGTGCTGTGTGCTTGAACTGGTGCTGAGGGCTGGTGCTGGTGCTTGAACTGGTGCTGTGGGCTGGTGCTGGTGCTGGTGCTGGAGCTGTGGGCTGGTGCTGGTGCTGGAGCTGTACTTGACTGGTGCTGTGGGCTGGTGCTGGTGCTTGAACTTGTGCTGAGGGCTGGTGCTGGTGCTGGTGCTGGAGCTGTGGGCTGGTGCTGGTGCTGGTGCTGGAGCTGTGGGCTGGTGCTGGTGCTGGAGCTGTGGGCTGGTGCTTGAACTGGTGCTGTGGGCTGGTGCTGGTGCTTGGAACTGATGCTGTGGGCTGGTGCTGGTCTGGTGCTGGTGCTGGTGCTGGAGCTGTGGGCTGGTGCTGGTGCTGGAGCTGTGGGCTGGTGCTGGTGCTGGAGCTGTGGGCTGGTGCTGGTGCTGGAGCTGTGGGCTGGTGCTGGTGCTGGAGCTGTGGGCTGGTGCTGGTGCTGGAGCTGTGGGCTGGTGCTTGAACTGGTGCTGAGATCTGGTGCTGGTGCTTGAACTGGTGCTGTGGGCTGGTGCTGATGCTTGAACTGGTGCTGTGGGCTGGTGCTTGAACTGTGCTGAGGGCTGGTGCTGGTGCTTGAACGGGTGCTGTGGGCTGGTGCTGGTGCTTGAACTGGTGCTGTGGGCTGGTGCTGGTGCTTGAACTGGTGCTGTGGGCTGGTACTGGTGCTTGAACTGGTGCTGTGGGCTGGTGCTGGTGCTTGCACGGGTGCTGTGGGCTGGTGCTGGTGCTTGAACTGGTGCTGTGGGCTGGTGCTGGTGCTTGAAGGGCTGAGGGCGGGTGCTGGTGCTTGAACTGGTGCTGTGGGCTGGTACTGGTGCTTGAACGGGTGCTGTGGCTGGTGCTGGTGCTTGAACTGGTGCTGAGGGCTGGTGCTGGGGCTTGACTGGTGCTGAGGGCTGGTGCTGGTGCTTGAACTGGTGCTGAGCTGGTGCTGGTGCTTGAAGTGGTGCTGTGGGCTGGTGCTGGTGCTTAAACGGTGCTGTGGGCTGGTGCGGTGCTTGAAAGGGTTCTGTGGGCTGGTGCTGGTGCTTGAAGTGGTGCTGTGGGCTGGTGCTGGTGCTTGAAGTGGTGTTGTGGGCTGGTGCTGGTGCTTGAAGTGGTGCTGTGGGCTGGTGCATGGACAAAAACTGATTTTCGTTCGACACACTTCCGGAGCTTCACTGTGCTTCACTGACGACTAATTGTTCGAACCACAGCTTGTAATGCTTCACCCACGTTCTACAAATACAAAATAATCGCCAACAAAACCTACACCTAAACCTAACCCAACCTATGCCTATATATGCACAATATGTTAATATATTTTAATATCAATTTATATCTAGAGAAAATTCTAGTTTTGAATGAACAGCATGTAAAAATTTATGAATGCGTCCTGTCGGGTCGAACCGCTGGATGTAATGGACTTTGAACATTCGAGGACGGATTGGTATAACCGTGAGTATATAACTCCGTTTTCTGTAACTTTTATATGACTAGTTAATGTAAAATTAACATCATTAATGGATGTTATATTAGAGTTTGTATATGATGTGGAAATTTCCCATATTTCCGCCCAAAATGAGCAAATAGTTTCGCTATAATGATTCCTTTTTTTATGTTCTTTTATCTGCTTTTGTGCATCTTTAGCGTCATTTGTCTGACATTTTAAATCCTCAGAGAGCGAACTGGTCATTTTCATTTCATCTCTTGCATCTTTTTGTACACTATTTACACATTTTCTGAATCATTATTCAACTTTTTTTTACATCTCTTGCATCA
>WNGS01169480.1:59523-73139 GCA_020271785.1 Procambarus virginalis
TTTTTGTACACTTTTATAGTTGTCTTGCAATATTATCTCCACTTTTTGCCACTTTATACATGCCATGCGTCATTATTACACTTTCGTGCATCTACTACTTAATTTATTGCCTTTATACATTGCATCATTGTTTATATTGCAGCATTTTATATATTGTGTCATTATTGCGTCATTTTATATATTGCATCATTATGTTTATCATTATAAGTTGAACACTAACAATATGAAGGTCTCGACATTTAAAATCGATGTAAATAAAAATGTAAATGTTCGTTTGTTCAAAATCGCTAATCTCCGAAAGTCTTCACCGATTGCTTTGAAATTTGAAACAACGTACCGTTCTCATCCGAGCATGTTTTTATATACATACTATATGGATGTTACATCTGTGACTGGAAAAAACATGCTATTTTGAAAATTATGTTTTTCATGTGAGGGAATCTTCAAAACCTCATTACTGATTGCTTCGAAATTTTGACACAAAGATGCATATGAATATGTGGAGGTTTTTTTATACCTACTATATTGATGCCTCACCTGTGACAGGTAAAAACATGCTTTTTGTGAAAAACAGTGTCATCTGTTGTACGTAAGAGCAACACATGCTGTAATCTCCGAGAGTTCTTCACCGATTGCTTTGAAATTTTGACACAACGTTCCATTCGAATATGTTCGAGTTTTTATATACCTACTATACAGACACACCACCTGTGACAGGTAAAAACATGCTTTTAAAAAAAACAGTGCAATCTGTTGCTTATAATATCAACACACACTATACTAAATATGTTATAGATTCCATTTCAATGTTTCAGATTGCATTGGTAAATTGAATTTTCATAGATTTCGATTTATTTTCATTTAATTTGACCATTTTGTGTGACATTGTGTTGAGCTGTTTTGCAACCATACTGTTAATTTCATGTGTATCGTTTAAGTTTTTTTTAGTTTTTTTTCTGTTTTTCATTTGTTTTTTTACTGTTCTACTTATTTTTCACTGATGGAACAACAGGTCATTTGATGTTCCCATTTTTCTGATGGGAACACCAGATCATTTGGGAACATATTGGACTGAGGTGGGGGTAATGGTGGGTAGGATGAGGGGATAGGGGAGTGTTGCATGGTGAGGAGGACGAGGGAATCGAGAATGGTTAGGAGGACAAGGGAACAGGGAAGTGCGGGATGTTGGGGCATATGAGAGGACAGGGAAGGGGAGGTAATGGTGGAGAGGACGAGAGGACAGGGGAGTGTGGCATGGTGAGGAGGACGAGGGAATGGAGAATGGTTGGGAGGACAAGGGACAGTGGAGTGGGGATGGTGGGAAGGACGAGGGGACGGGGAAGGGGGAAGGTTGGGGAGGACAACGGACGGGGAAGGGGGAAGGTTGGGGAGGACAAGGGGATGGAATAGTTGGGTATGGTGGAAAGGACGAAGGGACAGGGAGTGGAGAATGGTGGGAAGGACGAGGGGATGAGGAAGTGGGGGATGGTGGGAGGACGATGGGACAGGGGAGGGGGAATTGGTGGGGTGGACAGTGGGACAAGGAAGGGTTGCTGTGGCTTGCGATGCTGAGCCACAGCAATGTGTGGCCGGTACAGTTAGCTATATAAATAAAAAATGTAAATGTTGTTCAAAATCGCTAATCTCTGAAAAATCTCATGAATTGCTTTAAAATTTTCACACAACGTTCCATTCGCTTCCGAGCAGGTTTTTATGTACATACTATATAGATGGCATTTTGTGACGCAAAATATATGTTTTGTTTTTTAAACTGTGTTTTTGAAGTGTTTTCTCATATGTGGGAAATCTTCAAAACTACTTTACCAATTGCTTTGAAATTTTGACACAATGTTGCATTCGAATAGGAGCGTGTTTTTCATATACCTACTATATACATGCCCACCTGTGACAGGAAAAACATGCTTTCTTTGAAAAACGGCGCCATCTGTTGGACGTAAAAGCAACACATGCTGTAATCTCCGAACGTTCTTCACTGATTGCTTGGAAATTTTGACATAGCATTTCATTCAAAAACGCATGTGTTTTTATATACTTACTATATAGATGCCACACCTGTGACAGGTAAAAACATTTTTTTTTTAACCAAACAGCACCATCTGTTGCATATAATAGCAACACACTATACTAAATATGTCATGATTCCATTCAATGTTTCAGATTGCATTGAGAAATTGAATTTTCATAGATTTCGATATATTTTAATTCTGATTATTTTGTGGCGACATTGAGTTGGAATTGAGCTGTGTTTGTATCATACCATTCATCTCATAAGAATAATTTTTTTATAACTTTTTATATTTTTAATTTTGTTTTAACTGTTTTTCTTATATTTCAGTGATGGGAACATCAGATCATTTGATGTTCCCAATTTTCTGATGGGAACATCAGATCATTTGATGTACCCAATTTTCTGATGGGAAC
Organism: Procambarus virginalis; assembly: GCA_020271785.1. Classification (NCBI taxonomy): domain Eukaryota; kingdom Metazoa; phylum Arthropoda; class Malacostraca; order Decapoda; family Cambaridae; genus Procambarus; species Procambarus virginalis. Next base: position 61,966 of record WNGS01169480.1, read on the forward strand.
ATCAGATCATTTGGGAATGCATCGGACGAGGGAGTGGGGGATGGTGGGGAGGACGAGGGGACAGGAGAGAGGTAAAGGTGGGGACGACAAGGGGACAGGGAAGTTGGGGATGATGGGGACGAGAGGACACGGAAATGGAGAATGGTGGGGAGGACAAGAGGACAGAGGAGTGGGGAATGGTGGAGTGGACGAGGAGATGGGGAGAGGTGAATGGAAGGGAGGATGAGGGGTGAATGGTAGGGAGGACGAGAGGACGGGGAGATGGTTGAGGACGAGGGGACGGTGGAGTGGGAGATGGTAGGGAGGACAGAGAGATGGGGGAGTGAGGAATGGTTGGGAGGACGTGTGGACGGAGGAGGGGGGAATGGTGGGGGGAGGACTGGGAGACAGGGGAAGGTTGCTGTGACTCAGCAACGTACATGCGTTGCTGAGCCACAGCAACGCGTGGCGGGGTACAGCTAGTAAATAATAAAGCTTAATGCTTAATTTTCGTATTTTCAATATTTCCATTGACCTTCCTTTGTATTAATAATACATGCTTTTAATTGTTTTCATATTGTCATACTGATAGTTATTTCATTGTTGTATTTCTACTTTAATTATCTCTCATTTTATTACTGCTGTTATTGAAACAATATTTGTAAAACATGTTTAATATGTATTTAATAACATGACATTGTTGCTTTCATTGCCACTCTGATTTTGCTAAAATATTTTATTAATTGTTTTGACACATGATTTTTCTATAGTTTACACGCTCATTTCATAATTAAATTATCTAATCAATAATGTTATCAGTTTTGTTTGTAATAATGACGGTCTGCATTCTTTAAATATGTCATTGCAGCGTTTGTATTAGTCTTTCATAACACAGTTTGAACATACAATGAATACCTATATTTGCCAAGCTTACTTTGAGACGTTCATATATCTGTATCCAACGAAGTTAGGACAAAGAAAGATAGGAAGAAAACTGTGCTAGTCGTAGATGACTGTCTGTTGAGACGGGTGTACGCTACCTTCCAAGGTTCTAACACGGTAAACGTCTAACGTAACAAAGGAGGAATAATTGAAATTGATTGCAGGAAGGAAGGAACAGGAAGCGTGAGATGAGTGTTTTCAACCTCTTCAAACAGCACTCGCTCTCCAAGATTCACACCTTTCCAGCAAAATAGATGCTCAAGTAGGCAACACACACTGTCCAAGACCTACATTATGGCTGCAGAACGCACCGAGGTGCTCAGGCAAGCAAGGCCACGATTTTCAGTGCCTACACCATGACAACAGGAAGCATCTTAGCCTTCTACTTTGAACTCTAATGTTATAGGTCTGGTTATTTTGCTTTCACTCGTCTTGCTGTTACAGTTAATGACTCAGAACACTTGTTTATATATCCAGTTGGCGACCACATTAGTTACAACTGGTTTCACTTAGTAATATTTAATATTATTCTTAAGACGTTTTTTGTATCATTTAAATTTCTTGATATATTAATCACAAATAGTGTAAGTCAAATAACTGATTCAGCTTTATCTTATACATTTGAAAGCATGAATGCTTAATCAAGTAAAATACTCCGTAATCAACATCTATATGATGTCCAAAGGATATTCGCTCAATAAATTTGATGTTTAGTTAGAGTATATTTCGTCAAATGATCGAAATATAACATTCAAATGAGTTGAAAGCTCTTGACAATTAAAAAGCAGCATTTCTAAACAAAAGTGTCTCCTATTGTGCAGGAAGGCATTTAATGCATGGGGGATGGGGTTGAACACTGAGGCGGTATGATTCCAGACTTTTCCTGAATTTGGATGTCGCCTCCAGACCTTGGTAAAAGATCTGGCGACATCCACGTTACGCCGGATCTGGATGCTTGATACACCAGACGTATCAGGTATGCAGAGCAACAGCCTGTGTGACGGAAGCATGCGAGATTTTAAGATAATTATCTCTCAGTCGGTGAAATTGTAAAATCTTATAATCATTTTATCTTTTAAAATGACCTCTCTATGTTCACCTCTTCTCCAAACCTTAACGTGATTAAAACTTAACTCCATCTACACGCCGGAATAATTCATGGTATAACTAACTGCCTCATAACGAATCTTATAGCCTCGTTCCTGGCGTAACTCACGACCTCACTCATGATACAGCACATAGCTTCACTCACGAGGTAAATGCAACACGTCACTCATGGTATAACTCATCGTCTTACTCATGAGAGATCTCATGGCTTCATTCATGATATAACTCCTTAACTCAATTGCATCCCTCATGGCATGACTCGGGACCTCACTCATGACATAACTCAGGGCCTCACTCATGACATAACTCAGGGCCTCACTCATGACATAACTCAGGGCCTCACTCATGACATAACTCAGGGCCTCACTCATGACATAACTCAGGGCCTCACTCATGACATAACTCAGGGCCTCACTCATGACATAACTCAGGGCCTCACTCATGACATAACTCAGGGACATAACTCAGGGCACATGACATAACTCAGGGCCTCACTCATGACATAACTCAGGGCCTCACTCATGACATAACTCAGGATCTCATTCATGACATAACTCAGGATCTCATTCATGACATAACTCAGGGCTTCACTCATGACATAACTCAGGGCCACACTCATGACATAACTCAGGGCCTCGCTCATAAAAAGCTCCTGAACTACCTCATAACTAAGCTCATAAGGTAACTATGAGGCAGGTCAAGTGTGTGTCTCCATACATAAAGTTTTGCTGTATATCAGTTGTAATTGTTTAATAAATTGAAGAATCAACACAGAAGACCAATAAACAAAACCGATACCAAAATTTTAAAACTTTTGATTTAAAATATTAAATTAAAATTTATTACGAAATAATAGTTTTTCAATAGCTGACGATTTTGTCTGTACGTGAAATAGATATAAAAAGCCAATAAAGTGCTCGAAATCCCCTTGAAAATATGACCGGAATGCAATGCAATGTTAATGTTTATTACTATATATATATGTTATATATTATCATCATTATCATCACAGCTTCACGGTGAGGTAGAACAGTTTCGATAGTTGTATTATTAACTCAAAACTATATCACTTTGAACAAAAATAGTGACTTTGAAACAAATTAATGGCCATAATATTCCTTATATTTTGAGATTCAGGTAATACTTGTTGTTTGCTTATAAATGCATATTCCATAAGGCTTGCCAGGACGGCAACAATACATAACCCATATGACCAGAATTTGCACTCTATCTAAAAAATATTTTTGGATATGTGATTTTGTTTCACTATTCAAGAAATGTTCAAAGATATGGACATTTTGCATCGACACATTCATGAAATATCCTGGCTCCATCTCACGTTGAACTCACGGTTTATGATATAAGGATATAGTTTGGAAACGAATCAAGTTACATATTGAAAAATATATATATCTGTTACAATTAGCCCCTAATAATGGGTTTACTGCAAGAGTCCTTGCTCTTTCCTGTTCATTAGTTGCTTTATTATATCCTGCTGACCTGCTACACAAGTACAGACTTCATTCATTCTTAAGATGTATTTTCCTGCAATCCAGTTATTTCTGGCAAAAATCTGAGTGGCCAGTGATAAACAAATGCTTTGAAAAAACTTTTTTTAATGTGTTTTACGTAAAAACAGAAGAATATCATTTGATTTTGTTTTAGATCATGTTAATGTGTATGTTTTTGTATCTTCGTGAGTTCTATTCTCGTTTCATACTATATGAATGACAGGTCTCCAGGAGGACCTCCAGAGAATGGCAGGTCTCCAAGGGGACCTCCAGAGAATAGCAGGTCTCCAGGGGGACCTCCAGAGAATAGCAGGTCTCCAGGGGGACCTCCAGGGAATGACAGGTCTCCAGGGGGACCACCAGAGAATGGCAGGTCTCCAGGGGGACCTCCAGGGAATGACAGGTCTCCAGGGGGACCTCCAGGGAATGGCAGGTCTCCAGGGGGACCTCCAGGGAATGACAGGTCTCCAGGGGGATCTCCGGAGAATGGCAGGTCTCCAGGGGGACCTCCAGAGAATGACAGGTCTCCAGGGGGACCTCCAGGGAATGACAGGTCTCTAGGGGGACCTCCAGGGAATGACAGGTCTCCAGGGGGACCTCCAGGGAATGACAGGTCTCCAGGGGGACCTCCAGGGAATGGCAGGTCTCCAGGGGGACCTCCAGGGAATGACAGGTCTCCAGGGGGATCTCCAGGGAATGACAGGTCTCCAGGGGGACCTCCAGGGAATGGCAGGTCTCCAGGGGGACCTCCAGGGAATGACAGGTCTCCAGGGGGACCTCCAGGGAATGGCAGGTCTCCAGGGGGACCTCCAGGGAATGACAGGTCTCCAGGGGGACCTCCAGGGAATGGCAGGTCTCCAGGGGGACCTCCAGAGAATGGCAGGTCTCCAGGGGGACCTCCAGAGAATGACAGGTCTCCAGGGGGACCTCCAGGGAATGACAGGTCTCCAGGGGGACCTCCAGGGAATGGCAGGTCTCCAGGGGGACCTCCAGAGAATGACAGGTCTCCAGGGGGACCTCCAGAGAATGACAGGTCTCTCGGGGGACCTCCAGGGAATGACAGGACTCTAGGGGGACCTCCAGGGAATGGCAGGTCTCCAGGGGGGACCTCCAGAGAATGACAGGTCTCTCGGGGGACCTCCAGGGAATAGCAGGTCTCCAGGGGGGGACCAAGGAATAGCAGGTCAGGTGTAATGAAATAGCGGCGTTGATCTGAGGAAGGTTGGACTCCAGAAAAATGAAGATGCGGTGTCTGGAGAGTGTATTACTCCAGATGCATTGAGACTAAAGATACAAAACCTGAAATGAAAGACCAGAGAAAACACTGGATGATATAATAGTTACTGTACAAAAAGTTAACCAAAAAATACCTTCACGAACTATATACAACAAAAACAACAAAACCAGACACAATGTACCCTGTCTACAGTTAAAGGCTGCAGAAATTCTTTGACACCCACTGAAAAGAGTTACCAGTTTAACAAATGGTAAAGGGAATCTACAGTTCTTGACGAAGGCAGGACTAATCCCAATTAAAAAACAAAAAACAGACCAGAGGCACTATATTACCGACCCAGTGACACAAGGAAGTATTCTGCATAAAGTTCTGGAAAAATTAATAAGGTTGAGAATAACTGTATACCTAGAGCAGATAATCAATATAATAACAGCTCAGCATGGGTTTAGAAGACTAATCTCATGCCTGATAAACTTGTTCGAGTTCCACGCAAAAGATTATTATAATGCGACAGGAAGAAGCCTGGATAATCTTTCTTTTCCTCCGCTGTCAAAAATATTTATTATGAAACCTCAGGGAAGGTTGACGTACAACATACTTAAGATAATAAAGAAGAACAAATCCACAAGGCCCTTGATGAGGGTTCGAACCTGTGTGCTGGATGTTTGTTCCCCTTGGGGATTTTAACATTTGATGTATCACTTCAGTGTAATTTCAGTGTGTAATGATGAAGATAGAATGGAAAAAGGGACAACAGGAGGTATCTACACTTTAAGGGGAAAAAACTACAGGAATCAGAGAAAAAAATATATTTGAATGAATATAATTCCAGTACTAACACCTGAGGAACACATGAGTAGGGAATCATCGGCAGCATATGGTGTTCAGGGTGGCATTTGAACGTCATTTAGTGACCTACACCAGGAATCTTTCAGTGTAATATACATAACCTTTCTTAGACAAATACAGGAATATACAGCACTAGGCTGAAATCTGCGCCGTGTGATACATAAAAATGAATATTAAAAATGAAAGATGTTTGGAACAAGAACAATGCCAGTGTTAGGAGGGTATATCTATGACGAAGGGTAAAAGGATAATAACCTTACAATTTTGGAGGAGGGAATAAGCAAAAGAGAAATGATCACAACATACGTGATAACAAGTAAATAGTTGTAAAAAGATGTCACTATAGTCTAGTAGCCACAAAGAGGGCGACACTGGCACGGAAGTGCATACGGCTTTTTTTTTACAAAATGTTTCTTAATGGTTAGGAAAGATTTCTGGGTTGTGTACGCTATTCTGGCATGGGGTAATTTTTTTTCCAATATGGCCGCCAACATGGCCGTCAACATGGCCGCCCACATAGCCGCCAATATGGCCGCCAACATGGCTGCCAACATGGCCGCTAACATGGCCGCCGGGCCCAAATCGACTACTGTACAGAATTGTTTACAATGTTTGTGTTGGGTTCAGTAGTAATATTTTGAGTTTGTGGTGTGTTCCGTTGTCGCTGCTGTTGCAGCTGTTACTGCTGTTGCAGCTGCTACTGTTTTGTTGCTGCTGCTGCTGATTCTACTGTTGATGCTGCTGCTGCTAATGTTGTTGTTGTCGCTGCAGGCAAGGTTGCTGCTATAGCTGCTAATGATGTTGTTGTTGCTGTTTTTCTGTTGTTATATTAATTTATTGCGAAAGGATCTGGGAGTTATGATTAGCAACAATTTAAAACCAAAGTATCAATGCATGAATGTTCGTAATAAGGCAAATAGGACACTGGGATTTATTAATCGAAGCGTTAGTAACAAGACACCTGGTGTTGTTCTTCAGCTATATCTTGCTCTGGTTAGGCCCCATTTAGATTATGCAGTTCAGTTTTGATCGTCGTACTATAGAAGGGATATAAATTCACTTGAACGTGCCCATCATAGGATGACAAAGTTAATTCCCCAAATTAGAACCCTCTCATATGAAGACAGATTAACAAAGCTTAAATTGCTTTCAATGGAAAGGCGAAGAGTTAGGGGTGACATGATAGAGGTTTACAAGTGGATGAATGGACATAACAAAGATGATATTAATAGGGTATTAAAAGTATCGAGGCATCCCACCTTGAAACAATTGAGGCATCCCACCTCCACCACGTTATGGGGTAATTGGTTCCACAAATCAACAACCCTGTTACCGAACCAGTATCTACCCAAGTCTTTCCTAAATCTAAACTTATCCAATTTATACTCATTGTTTCGTGTTCTGTCTTGTGTTGATACTTTTAATACCCTATTAATATCCCCTTTGTTATGTCCATTTATCCACTTGTAAACTTCTATCATGTCACCCCTAACTCTTCGCCTTTCCGGTGAATGCAATTTAAGCTTTATTAATCTTTCTTCATATGAAAGATTTCTAATTTGGGGAATTAACTTTGTCATCCTACGCTGGACATGCTCAAGTGAATTTATATTCATTCTATAATACGGCGACCAAAACCGAACTGTATAATCTAAATGGGGCCTAACCAGAGCAAGATATAGCTGAAGAACCACACCAGATGTCTTGTTACTAACGCTTCGATTAATAAATCCCAGTGTCCTATTTGCCTTATTACGAACATTCATGCATTGATCCTTTTATTTAAATTCTTACTAATCATAACTCCCAGATCCCTTTCGCAGTCCGACTTCACAATCTCAACACCATCCAGCTCGTATCTTGTAACTCTATCATCATTACCTAGCCTCATAACTTTACATTTATTAGCATTAAACTGCATCTGCCAGTCTTTTGATCATTTTAAAACCCTATTTAGATCAACTTGAAGTGATAGTGAGTCTTCTTCCATGTTAAATTCCCTACCGATTTTTGTATCATCAGCAAATTTGCAAAGGTTGCTACTCAAACCTGAACCTAAATCATTTATATATATTATAACCAACAGAGGTCCCAGGACAGAGCCTTGAGGCACTCCACTAACAACATTATCCCACTCTGACTTAACCCCATTTATACTAACTCTCTGTTTCCTTTGGAATAGCCATGCCCTGATCCAACTTAATATAGCACCCCCAATATCATGAGACTCTATTTTTTTAATTAGTCTTTCATTTGGTACTGTATCAAAAGCTTTGCTAAAATCAAGGTACACAACATCACAATCCTTACCACTATCAACTGCCTCAACTATGCTGGAATAAAAAGATAGCAAATTTGTTAAACATGAACGGCCATTTGTAAAACCATGTTGCGACCCACCCATTAATTTATGTTTTTCAAGATGAAGACGAATTGTATTTGCAATTATCGATTCAAGTAATTTTCCCACAATAGACGTTAGGCTAATTGGCCGATAGTATGATGCAAGTGATCCATCTCCTTTCTTAAAAATTGGTACCACATTAGCTATCTTCCATGACTCTGGCACTCTGCCTAACTCTAATGATTTGTTAAATATGGTAGACAGTGGCTCGGAAAGCTCCTCTTTGCATTCTTTAAGCACCCTGGCAAACACTTCATCCGGCCCTGGGGATTTGTTTGGTTTTAGTTTTACTATTTGTTTAATTACATCCTCCCTGGTAACTGCTAATCTAGTCAACCTGTCCTCGTCCCCATCCACATAGACTTGTTCGGCTGAAGGTATATTGTTAAGTTCCTGTTTAGTAAATACAGATATAAATATTTGTTAAAAATACTACTCATCTCCTCGTCATTATCCGTTATTTGACCTGTCTCAGTTTTTAATGGACCTATCCTTTCCCTTGTCTTTGTTCGTTATAACTGAAAAAATCCTTTAGGATTTGTTTTTGCTTACCCTGCTATGCGAACTTCATAGTTTCTTTTTGCTTTCCTAATCTCTTTTTTAACATTTCTAACCAGTTGTACGAATTCCTGTTCTAAACTAACTTCCCTATTCTTAATCCTTTTGTACCACGCTCTCTTTTTACCTATAAGGTTCTTCAAATTCTTTGTTATCCACTTTGTGTCATTAGAATTTGATATATTCAATTTGTATTTACCTTTGTTCTTTTGTTCTTTGCTGCTGTGCTGTTGCTCCAGCTGGTACTGTTGTTACTGCTGTAAATGTTCTTGCTGTTGCTGTTATTGCGGCTACTATTGTAGTCGTAGATGTTGCTGCTGCTGCTGCTGTTCCATTGTTAGTTTCATGCTGTTATTCTTTAACACACTACACCACATTTAGTTTTTATCCTGATTTCATAAATATATTCGAACATTAATAGAGCTTGATTGAAAAATCTACTGCAGAAGTCTACACAAGTTTAAATGATACATATACACTGTTACGCGCAGGGCAGTATTTCCATACATTGTTAGTTTAGATCTGTGTACCGTGTATATTTATTGTGGTGTTTAAATCATCACACTGTGCGTTGCAGGATTGCATCAATGTTTAGTTGAGTTGCAGCTTGTTGCACGGGAATACTGTCGTAGCCGCCTGTGATGTTTATTCTGAGTGATGATGTTTACCGCGTCCGGTTGAACTGGTGTTGTGGACTGGTGCTTGAACTGATGCTGTGGGCTGGTGCTGGTGCTTGACTGCTGCTGTGGGCTGGTGCTGGTGCTTGAACTGCTGCTGAGGGCTGGTGCTGGTGCTTGAACTGATGCTGGTGCTTGAACTGCTGTTGAGGGCTGGTGCTGTGTGCTTGAACTGATGCTGGTCCTTGAACTGCTGTTGAGGGCTGGTGCTGTGTGCTTGAACTGGTGCTGAGGGCTGGTGCTGGTGCTTGAACTGGTGCTGTGGGCTGGTGCTGTGTGCTTGAACTGCTGTTTGGGCTGGTGCTGTGTGCTTGAACTGGTGCTAAGGGCTGGTGCTGGTGCTTGAACTGGTGCTGTGGGCTGGTGCTGGTGCTGGTGCTGGAGCTGTGGGCTGGTGCTGGGGCTGGTCTGGAGCTGTGGGCTGGTGCTTGAACTGGTGCTGTGGGTGGTGCTGGTGCTTGAATTGTGCTGAGGGCTGGTGCTGGTGCTGGTGCTGGAGCTGTGGGCTGGTGCTGGTGCTGGTGCTGGAGCTGTGGGCTGGTGCTGGTGCTGGAGCTGTGGGCTGGTGCTTGAACTGGTGCTGTGGGTGGTGCTGGTGCTGGTGCTTGAACTGATGCTGTGGGCTGGTGCTGGTGCTGGTGCTGGTGCTGGTGCTGGAGCTGTGGGCTGGTGCTGGTGCTGGAGCTGGGGCTGGTGCTGGTGCTGGAGCTGTGGGCTGGTGCTGGTGCTGGAGCTGTGGGCTGGTGCTGGTGCTGGTGCTGGAGCTGTGGGCTGGTGCTGGTGCTGGAGCTGTGGGCTGGTGCTTGAACTGGTGCTGAGATCTGGTGCTGGTGCTTGAACTGGTGCTGTGGGCTGGTGCTGATGCTTGAACTGGTGCTGTGGGCTGGTGCTTGAACTGGTGCTGAGGGCTGGTGCTGGTGCTTGAACGGGTGCTGTGGGCTGGTGCTGGTGCTTGAACTGGTGCTGTGGGCTGGTGCTGGTGCTTGAACTGGTGCTGTGGGCTGGTACTGGTGCTTGAACTGGTGCTGTGGGCTGGTGCTGGTGCTTGAACGGGTGCTGTGGGCTGGTGCTGGTGCTTGAACTGGTGCTGTGGGCTGGTGCTGTGCTTGAACTGGTGCTGAGGGCGGGTGCTGGTGCTTGAACTGGTGCTGTGGGCTGGTACTGTGCTTGAACGGGTGCTGTGGGCTGGTGCTGGTGCTTGAACTGGTGCTGAGGGCTGGTGCTGGTGCTTGAAGTGGTGCTGAGGGCTGGTGCTGGTGCTTGAACTGGTGCTGAGGGCTGGTGCTGGTGCTTGAAGTGGTGCTGTGGGCTGGTGCTGGTGCTTGAACGGTGCTGTGGGCTGGTGCTGGTGCTTGAACGGGGCTGTGGGCTGGTGTGGTGCTTGAACTGGTGCTGTGGGCTGGTGCTGGTGCTTGAACTGGTGTTGTGGGCTGGTGCTGGTGCTTCAAGTGTGCTGTGGGCTGGTGCTGGTGCTTGACGGGTGATGTGGGCTGGTGCTGGTGCTTGAAGTGGTTCTGTGGGCTGGTGCTGGTGCTTTAAGTGGTGCTGTGGGCTGGTGCTGGTGCTTGAAGTGGTGCTGTGGGCTGGTGCTGGTGCTTGAAGTGGTGCTGTGGGCTGGTGCTGGTGCTTGAACGGGTGCTGTGGGCTGGTGCTGGGCTTGAACTGGTGCTGTGGGCTGGTGCTGGTGCTTGAACTGGTGTTGTGGGCTGGTGCTGGTGCTTCAAGTGGTGCTGTGGCTGGTGCTGGTGCTTGAACGGGTGCTGTGGGCTGGTGCTGGTGCTTGAAGTGGTTCTGTGGGCTGGTGCTGGTGCTTGAACGGGTGCTGTGGGCTGGTGCTGGTGCTTGAAGTGGTGCTGGGGCTGGTGCTGGTGCTTGAACGGGTGCTTGGGCTGGTGCTGGTGCTTGAAGTG
>WNGS01169480.1:105891-122894 GCA_020271785.1 Procambarus virginalis
CTCTCACTCTCTCTCTCATAAGGAACAAACATGGCAGGGAGACACCAAACTTCAGAGGGAGGTGAGTGACAAGATAACTCGATTATGTAGGTAATCAGCCACATGTGGAGTCAAATCACTGAAGTACAGAGAGTAATGAGGGAGATAGTAACCAACCTGCAGGAAGAGCTGAAGGCAGCAAAAGAGGAAATAAAAAACTTGAAAGAGATAGCTACTCATTACCCGACACGAACCATCCCTCAGGGAGATGATAAAGTATCTGTACATGGGACGTCTACAATACAACTCTCATTTGCAGATTTGTTTCTATGTCTGCAGTAAAGGAAGCTGCTAGGAAAGTGGCTACTTCTCAGTAAGCAGCTAGATGTGCTATCTAACTGATAGAGAGAAAAATAACAGTAGTCATAATAGGCATTAAAGAACAAGCAAGGGGGCCAGTCCAGTGGGGTGGAGAGAGAAGGACAAAACCACAGTTAAAGAGATCTTTGAAGGGATATGGATGAACATAACATTGAAAAGGTTTTCAGGCATGGACAATGTGAGAGTATGGTCTCTCAAGATATCTCCCACTGCTGTCTTCAGTGGCCCATTGCAGTGCACTGTGCACTAGTCGTGCACAAGGCCCTATCTCTGTTAACCCTGGATGGAAACTGTCATGCTGGGTGTCATTAGGATCCACACATAACCAGGAATTCTGATAACATATGGAGGCAGCCATATGTTCAGGCAGAAAGTAGATAAAGAGGAATTAAGCATTCATACTATATTGTCAGGTAGTACACAGCTTGAGATTCGAAGCATTGTAGAGAGAGGACGCCAGCGAGGCGACAGAGAAGATCTGACCTTTGGGGTCAATCTCAACCGGCGCAATGAAAACAACAGTGACGGAGTTGTAACGGGGATATGACGTCACTCTTCTACCGATCATGTAACGATCAGTATTATTGGTTCTGGCTCCTTTGCTGCAATGCCATTGGTCACTTGATTAGCCTGGTGTTTGTGCCCTGAGGAAGTCTTGCAATCCTTTGCAAGATCATTCTTGTGAGGAAGTCTATACATGGTTGTCGTGTCCTTCTGTCTATCGGCCAATAGACAGAACACCGTCCATTCCTCACCATCAAGTTAAACTCAGCGTTCTTCTCGATAAACCAATGCTCGCCCGGAATCGTGATCTTGAATATATTGTTTAGAAGCTTTCTTGAGTGAACCATCGAGACACGACCTAGTCTTCACTCTGAACGACTACGACATTAGGGAAATCAGTTTCGAGGCCCCAGTAGGAATGAGCGATCACAGTGTACTGACGTTAGAGTATCTGGTCGAAGAAGGGTAAATATACTAAAAAAACGGGCCTGAAACAAAAGGTTGGCATTCCGAAAGGGAAACAATGAGGAAATGCAATTCCTAACAGATATAAAATGGGAAACAAAGCTCTGGTGTACGACGGCCCGAGACATAATGGACTACATCACGCAGAAGTGTAAGGAGGCAGCAGACAAGTTTGTCCCAGTCCAAAAGGAAAAATCGAAATGCAGATGAGAAACCCATGGATTAATCAGAGATGTAAGCTAGCAAAGCAGCAAAGTAAAAAGTGCATATATAAACTATAAATAACAGGATACTTGATAACAGAGAAAGATACTGTTGTAATCTACAAATTAGTAGGGATTATTAGCTAGAGGATCATTACTACAACACTTAACGAATGAGGATTGGAAGTACATGTTAAGTATAAAGACTATGGTCACACATCCAGGAAAAGTCAAGGGATTAAGACCGCAGCTGCTTAGCCAAACTAATAATTCCTGGGAAGAGGACTCAGGCTTCTAGGAACAAGGTTACCACTTCTAGGTCTAAGGCTAATCGGATTATACCTTCCTTAAGAGGCCGAGTGAAATGTTTGAGGCCATGGCTGGCTGAAGACAGTCTGGTTGTGGGAGTGGAACTGGCAAGTCCTCCGGGTCTTCGTCTGTGGCAGCAACGAAGTGTAGCAGACAGCTATGTGGGAGCCTGATGTGATCTTAGTGACCAAGTTAAGTCTGCAGTATGTGAGTATTGAATGTAAGACTAACCGGGTATGGAACGTTGAAGTAATCATTCAGTATTAGGGACTTAGGCGGAAGTTACGAGGGTAGGTGGTGACCGCGGTGGTCAAGTGGGTTATGGGTATTGGAAGTGTATTTACCTAAATAGAGTATGTTAATATGTTATTATTTGTCAGAGTCTATTCTTTGTAATTAAGTGACAAACCCTGACGGCCTTTAAATACCTTCCATATGTTCACTCATTGTGTTCCAGTACAAACCTAGTGGTACGCCTCAAGGGTCTGGTGTGTGTAGAAGTACATGGTGGTAGAACAGTTGCTGAGGCAAGGTGATATGTGTTGTTTCCGTTGTGTTCGGAATGAACCGGGGTTCAGCGTCGCGACAATACCAGCGTGCCAGGAATGAATACGTCAGGGAGAGAAGAATATCAATACGAAAATGACAGTTGCAAGCAAGGCAAAGACTCACCCTAAATTGTTGCACAGTCACATCAGGAGTAAAAAGACCAGTAAAGGAACAGGTAATGAAACTGAGGATAGGGGCAGACATATGCACTACAAACGACAAGGAAGTGTGCGAGGAACTGAATAAAAAAATCTAAGTCTTTACTTTAGAGCAAGGAGAAGTTCCAGAGAAAAGAGAGGGAATAGATAACTAGGCACCTCTAGAAAAGTTTGGGATTACCAGCGGGGAAGTAAGGAAGATTTTGCTAGAGTTGGATGTGACAACGGCTATAGGCCCGGATGGACTCTCACCATGGATACTGAGCAGAAGCACTGTGCCTGCCATTCTCTGCTGGGTATAACAAATCACTGTTAACAGGGTAACTGCCAAAAAATTGGAACACAGCTAATGTAGTCACGACAGACAAGAAAAGGGATAGACAAGAGACACTGAACTACAGGCCAGTGTCCCTAACTTGCATACCATGCAAGTTAATGGAGAAGAATGTGTGAAAAAAGCTATTGGAACATCTGGAGCGAAGGTACTTTGTAACACAACCTCAACATGGGGCTCAGGGAGGGCAAGTTCTGCCTCACTGGATTAATTGAATTCTACGACCAGGCAACAAAAATCAGGACAGAAAGAGAGGGGTGGGCAGACTCCATATTTTTAGACTGCCAGAAAGTCCTTGAAACAGTACCACACAAGAGGCTAGTTCAAAAGCTGGAGATGCAGACAGGAGTGAAGGGGAAAGTACTCAATTGGATAAGGGAGTACCTAAGCAACAGAAGACAAAGAGTCAATGTGAGGGGTGAGGTCTTAGATTGGCGAGGCGTCACCAGTGGAGTCCCATAGGGTTCAGTCCTTGGACCTATACTGTTTCTGATATATGTAAATGATCTCCCAGATGGTATAGAATCGTTCTTCTCATTATTTGCCAATGATGCAAAAATTATGAGGAGGATTAAGACAGATGAATATAGTATGAGGCTACAAAATGATCTAGACAAACTGAATGAATGTTCCAACAAATGGCTACTAAAGTTCAACAAAGTAAATGTAAGATAATGTAACTAGGCGGTGGAAACAGGAGGTCAGGCACAGGATACCGAATGGGAGATAAAATCCTTCATGAAACGGGCAGAGAGAAAGATCTAGGAGTGGATATCACACCAAACTTGTCACCTGATGCCCACATAAAAAATAACATCTGCGGCGTATACAAGGCTGGCTAACATCTAAATTACCTTCGGAAACTTGTGTAAAGAATCATTCACAATCTTGTATACTACACCTGTAAGACCAATCCTGGAGTACGCAGCCCCAGCATGGAGCCCGTACCCTGTCAAACACAAGACGAAGCTGGAAAAAGTTCAGAGGTATGCCACTAGGCTAGTCCCAGAACAAAGAAGCATGAGTTACGAGAAAAGGCTGCGTGAAATGAACTTCTCAACACTGGAAGACAGAGGAGTAAAGGGAGACATGATCATTACCTACAAAATTCTCAGAGGAATTGACAGGGTAGGTAAGGATAAACTGTTTATCAAGGGTGGTACATGAGCAAAGGGACACAGGTGGAAACTGAGTACCCAAATGAGCCACAGGGACGTTAGAAAGAACTTTTTCAGTGCCAGAGTAAATAACAGATGGAAAGCATTAGACAGTGATGTGGTGGAGGCTAATTCCTTACTCAGTTTCACAAGGTGATATGATAGAGCCCTGTAGGCTCAGGAATCTGTACTTCAGTTGATTGACAGTTGAGAAGCGTGACCAAAGAGCCAAAGCTCAACCCCTGCAAGCACAACTAGGTTAGTACAACTAGGTGAGTACACATTCACACACACATAAGGGCGCCGGTGGCTGTGTGGATAGCACGCTGGACACGTAATCCTGTGGTCCAGGTTCGTGTGTGTGTGTGTGTGTGTGTGTGTGTGTGTGTGTACTCACCTATTTGTGCTTGCGGGGGTTGAGCTTTGGCTCTTTGGTCCCGCCTCTCAACTGTCAATCAACTGGTGTACAGATTCCTGAGCCTACTGGGCTCTATCATATCTACCCTTGAAACTGTGTATGGAGTCAGCCTCCACCACATCACTGCCTAATGCATTCCATCCGTTAACTACTCTGACACTGAAAAAGTTCCTTCTAACGTCTCTGTGGCTCATGTGGGTACTCAGTTTCCACCTGTGTCCCCTTGTTCGCGTCCCCCCAGTGTTGAATAGTTTGTCCTTGTCTACCCGGTCGATTCCTCTGAGGATTTTGTAGGTTGTGATCATATCTCCCCTTACTCTTCTGTCTTCCAGTGTCGTAAGGTGCATTTCCCGCAGCCTTTCCTCGTAACTCATGCCTCTTAGTTCTGGGACTAGTCTAGTGGCATACCTTTGGACTTTTTCCAGCTTCGTCTTGTGCTTGACAAGGTACGGGCTCCATGCTGGGGCTGCATACTCCAGGATTGGTCTTACATATGTGGTGTACAAGATTCTGAATGATTCCTTACACAGGTTCCTGAACGCTGTTCTGATGTTAGCCAGCCTCGCATATGCCGCAGATGTTATCCTTTTTATGTGGGCTTCAGGAGACAGGTTTGGTGTGATATCAACTCCTAGATCTTTCTCTCTGTCCGTTTCATTAAGTACTTCATCTCCTATTCTGTATCCTGTGTCTGGCCTGTTTCCACTGCCTAGTTTCATTACTTTGCATTTACTCGGGTTGAACTTCAACAGCCATATGTTGGACCATTCACTCAGTCTGTCTAGGTCGTCTTGTAGCCTCCTACTATCGTCCTCGGTTTCAATCCTCCTCATAATTTTTGCATCATCGGCAAACATTGAGAGAAACGATTCTATACCCTCTGGGAGATCATTTACATATATCAGAAACAGTATAGGTCCAGGACTGACCCTGCGGGACTCCACTCGTAACGTCTCGCCAATCTGAGACCTCACCCCTCACACTGACTCTTTGTCTCCTGTTGCTTAGGTACTCCTGTATCCAACGGAGTACCTTCCCTTTCACTCCAGCCTGCATCTCCAGCTTTTTCATAGCCTCTTGTGTGGCACTGTATCAAAGGCTTTCTGACAATCCAAAAATATGCAGTCTGCCCACCCTTCTCTTTCTTGCCTTATTTTTGTTGCCTGGTCGTAGAATTCAAGTAACCCTGTGAGGCAGGACCTGCCATCCCTGAATCCATGTTGGTGCTGTGTTACAAAGTTCTTTCGCTCCAGGTGCTCCACTAGCTTTCTTCGCACAATCTTCTCCATCAGCTTGCATGGTATGCAGGTTAGGGACACTGGCCTGTAATTCAGTGCCTCCTGTCTATCCCTTTCTTGTATATCGGGACTACATTAGCTGCTTTCCAAATTTCTGGCAGTTCCCCTGTTGCCAGAGATTTGTTATACACTATGGAGAGTGGTAGGCACAGTTCTTCTGCTCCTTCCTTAAGTATCCAGGGGAGATTCCATCTGGCCCTATAGCCTTTGTCACATCCAACTCTAGTAAACACTTTTTACTTCCCCGCTTGTAATCTCAAACTCTTCCAGTGGTTCCTGGTTAGCTACCCCTCTCTTAACTCTGGGATTTCTCCTTGCTTCTAGGTGAAGACCTCTTGGAATTTCTTATTCAGTTCCTCACATACTTCCTTGTCGTTTGTAGTGAATCCTTCTGCCCCTATCCTTAATTTCATAACCTGTTCCTTTACTGTTGTTTTTCTCCTGATGTGGCTATGCAGCATTTTAGGCTGAGTCTTTGCCTTGCTTGCGATGTCGTTTTCGTATTGTCTTTTTTGCCTCTCTTCTCATCCACCTGACATATTCATTCCTGGCATTCTGGTATCTTCTCTGCTCTCCAGTGTCCTGTTATTCCTATAGTTTCTCCTGCCCTTTNATGTGTACATTCTCTTGCTGGTAGTCTAACATGATATTGTAAGACTTAATCTACTTGAGGAGGTTGAATATTAGGTAATACCAAGAGATAGGATACCACTTCGCAAGCTGAGGATAGAGTTCTGATGGTGTTGGAGTGCAACCTGATTATTATAGTATAGTGTATAGGATTCATTATATTATATGTATGCGTGTATTGTATATGTACTTCGTCCAGTAAATGTGTTCAAATTTGCTGGTGTTGCATTGTCCAGTGAGGCTTCCAGGAAATAGTAAAGAAGGAGAGGAGAGAGAGAGCAAGAAACAGGAACCACTGCTGTGGACAGGGTAAGACGGAAGTCTAGTAAGACAAAGGGGATTGAGGAGTCATATCCCAAGGAGAGAGTGGGGAGTCACAGCGGCTCGAGTGGGTTTGTGTGTACGTGACCAACAAGGCTGAGTTGCTGGAGCCGCATCCCCTAAACGTGTGACGTTGAGCCCCTCCCTAGAGCCTGAAGCGCTGGTGTGATCTCCTAGTGAATATAAGCACTATCGAGTTGTGGGTTGGGTGGTCCGTCAGCGATAATACCACCAAATCCACCACCGCAACAGTACTCACCTAGTTGTGCTTGCGGGGGGTGAGCTTTGGCTCTTTGGTCCCCAAAGTGTGTGTGCGTGTGTGTACTCTCCTAATTGTACTTGCAGGAGGAGTTGAGCTCTGGCTCTTTGGTCCCGCCTCTCAACGTCAATCAAAAGGTGTTCAGGTTCCTGAGCCTATTGGGCTCTATATCTACGTTTGAAACAGTGTATGGAGTCAGCCTCCACCACATCACGTCCTAATACATTCCATGTGTCAACCACTCTGACCCTAAAAATGTTCTTCCTAAGATCTCTGTGGTTCATTTGGCGCTCAGTTTCACCTGTGTCCCCTTGTGTTAAATAGCCTGTCTTTATCTACCCTATCAATCCTTCAGAATCTTGAATGTGGTGATCATGTCCCCCCTAACTCTTCTGTCTTCCAGCTTCTGAGATTTAATTCCCGTAGTCTCTCCTCGTAGCTCATACCTCTCAGCTCGGGTACTAGTCTGGTGGCAAACCTTTGGACCTTTTCCGTTAGTCTTATCCTTGACCAGATATGGACTCCATACTGGGGCTGCATACTCCAGGATTGGCCTGACATATGTGGTATACAAAGTTCTGAATGATTCTATACCCTAGTTTCTGAATGCCGTTCGTATGTTGGCCAGCCTGGCATATGCCGCTGAAGTTATCCTCTTGATATGGGCTGAGGAGACAGGTCTGGCGTAATATCAACTCCCAACTCTTTTTCTCTTTCTCTGAGCACTGGGGCCTGAGCATTGGGGTCTGAGCACTGGTGCCTGAGCACTGCGGTCTGAACAATGGGGCCTGAGCACTGGTGCCTGAGCACTGGGGCCCTGAGAACTGGGGTCTGAACACTGGGTTCTGAGCACCGAGGCCTGAGCACAGGGGTCTGAACACTGGGGCCTGAACACTGGGGGTCTGAGCATTGGGGTCTGAGCACTGGGGCCTGAGAATTGGGGCCTGAGCGCTGGGGACTGAGCACTGGGGACTGAGCACTAGTGCCTGAGCACTGGGGTCTGAGCACTGGGGTCTGAGCACGGGGGCCTGAGCAATGGGGTCTGATCACTGATGCCTGAGCAGTGAGGTCTGAGCACTGGAGCCTGAACACTGGTGCTTAAGCACTGAGACATGAGCACTGGTGACCTAGTGCCAAAGCACTGGGGTCTGAGCACTGTGGCCTGAGCACTGCGGTCTAAGCACTGGTGTCTGAGCATTGGGGCCAAAGCATAGGGGTCTGAGCACTGGGGTCTGAGCTCTTGGGGCTGAGCACTGGGTCCTGAGCACTGGGGTCTGGGTACTGGGGTCTGAGCACTGGGGTCTGAGCACTGGAGCCTGAGTACTGGGGTCTGAGCACTGGGGTCTGAGCACTGGGTCTGAGCACTGGTGTCTGAGCATTGGGGCTAAAGCATATGGGTCTGAGCACAGGGGTCTGAGCACTTGGGACTGAGCACTGGGGTCTGAGCACTGGGGTCTGAGCACTGGGGACTGAGCCTTGGGTTCTCAGCACTGGGGACTGAGCACTGGTGCCTGAGCACTGGTGCCTGAGCACTGGGGTCTGAGTACTAGGGCCTGAGCACTGGGGTCTGATCACTGGTGCCTGAGCACTGGGGTCTGAGCACTGGAGCCTGATCACTGGTGCATGAGCACTGGGGTCTGAGCACTGGAGCCTGAGCACTGGGGTCTGAGAACTGGGGGCTGAGCACTTGTTTGCCTGATCACTTGGGTCTGAGCACTGGGGCCTGAACACTGGTGCTTAAGCACTGGAGCCTGAGCACTGGGGTCTGAGCACTGGGACCTGATCACTTGTGCCTGAGCACTGGGGGCCTGAGCACTGCGGCCTGAGCACTTGGGTCAGAGCACTGGGGACTGAACACTGGGGCCTGAGCACTGCATGGTGCCTGAACACTGGGGTCTGAGCACTGGGGCCTGAGCACTGGGGAAAAAGCACTGGGGACTGAGCATTGGGGGCTGAGCACTGGGGTCTGAGCACTGCGGCCTGAGCACTGGGGCGTGAGCGCTGGGGGCTGAGAACTGGGGCCTGAGCACTGTTGCCTGAGCAATGGGTCTGAGCACTTGTGCCTGAGCTCTGGGGTCTGAGCACTGGGGCCTGAGCACTGTTGCCTGAGCAATGGCGTCTGAGCACTGGGACCTGAGCACTGGGGCGTGAGCACTGGGGTCTGAGCACTGGGTTCTGAGCACTGGGGTCTGAGCTCTGGGGCCTAAGCGCTGGTGCCTGAGCATTATGGTTTGAGCTCTGCGGCCTAAGCGCTGTTGCCCGAGCATTAGGGTCTGAGCACTGGGGCCTGAGCACTGGGGTCTGAGCACAGGGGCCTGAGCACTGGGGCCTGAGTACTGGTGCCTGAACACTGGGGTCTGAGCACTGTGGCCTGAGCACTTGAGTCTGAGCACTGGTACCTGAGCATTGGGGCCTGAGCATAAGGGTCTGAGCACTGGGGTCTGAGCACTGAGGACTGAGCCCTGGGGCCTGAGTACTGGGGCCTGGGCACTGGGGCCTGAGCTCTGGGGTCTGAGCACTGGTGCCTGAACACTGGGGTCTGAGCACTGGAGCCTGAGCTCTGGGGTCTGAGCACTTGGGCCTGAGCACTGGTGATTGAGCACTGGGGACTGAGCACTGGGGCCGGAGCACTGGGGTCTCAGCACTGGGGCCTGAGCACTGGGGACTGAGCACTGGGGCCTGAACACTGGGGTCTAACCACTGGGGCCTGAGCACTGGGGACTGAGCACTGGGGCCTGAGCACAGGCGCCTGAGCACTGGTGTCTGAGCACAGGTGCCTGATCACTGGGGTCTGAGAACTGGGGTCTGAGCACTAGTGCTTGAGCAATGGGAACTGAGCACTGGGGCCTTAGCACTGGGATCTGAGCACTGGGGCCTGAGCATTAGTGCTTGAGTACAGGGGACAGATCACTGGGCCCTGAGCACTGGGGCGTGAGCACTAGGGTCTGAGCACTAGGTTCTGAGCACTGCGGTCTAAACACTGAGGCCTGAGCACTGGGGCTGGAGCACTGGGGTCTGAGCACTGGGGCCTGAGCAATGGAGTCTGAGCACTGGGGCATGATCACTGGGGCCTGAGCATTGGTGCCTTAGTGCCTGAGCACTGGTGCCTTAGTGCCTGAGCACTAGTGCCTTAGTGCCTGAGCACTGGGGTCTGAGCACTGTGGCCTGAGCACGGGGGTCTGAGCACTGGTACCTGAACATTGGGGCCTGAGCATTTGGGTCTGAGCACTGGGGACTTAGTACTTGGGACTGAGCACTGGGGCCTGAGCACTGGGGTCTGGTCACTGGGGCTTGAGCATTGGGTTCTGAGCAATGGGGACTCAGCACTGGGGTCTGAGCACTGGTGCCTGAGCATTGGGGTCTGAGCACTGGTGCCTGAGCACTGGGGTCTGATCACTGGGGTCTGAGCACTGGGGCCTGAGCACTGGTGCCTGAGCATTGGGGTCGGACACTGGGGCCTGAGCAATGGTGCCTGAGCACTGGGGTCTGAGCACTGGGGCCTGAGCACTGGGGCCTGAGCAATGGTGCCTGAACACTGGGGACTGAGCACTGCGGCCTGAGAACTGGGGTATGAACTCTGTGGACTGAGCACTGGGGCCTGAGCACTTGGGTCTGAGCACTCAGGCCTGAGCACTTGTGCCTCAGCACTGGGGTCTGAGCACTGGGGCCTGAGCACTGTTGCCTGAGCAATGGGGTCTGAGCACTGGGACCTGAGCACTGGGGCGTGAGCACTGAGGTCTGAGCACTGGGTTCTGAGCACTGGGGTCTGAGCTTTGGGGCCTAAGCGCTGGTGCCCGAGCATTAGGGTCTGAGCACTGGGGCCTGAGCACTGGGGTCTGAGCACAGGGGCCTGAGCACTGGGGCCTGAGCACTGGTGCCTGAACACTGGGGTCTGAGCACTGTGGCCTGAGCACTTGAGTCTGAGCACTGGTACCTGAGCATTGGGGACTGAGCATTAGGGTCTGAGCACTGGGGTCTGAGCACTGAGGACTGAGCCCTGGGGCCTGAGTACTGGGGCCTGGGCACTGGGGTCTGAGCAATTGGGACTGAGCACTGGGGCTTGAGCACTGGGGTCTGGGCACTGGGGCTTGAACACTGGGGTCTGAGCACTGGGGCCTGAGTATTGGGTTCTAAGCAGTGATGACTGAGCACTAGAGCCTGAGCACTGGTGCCTGAGCACTAGGGTCTCTGCACTGGGGCCTGAGCCCTGGGGCCTGATCACAGGGGTCTGATCACTGGTGCCTGAGCACTGGGGTCTGAGCACTGGGACCTGAGCACTGGGGCCTGAGCACTGGTGCCTGAACACTGTGGTCTGAGCATTAGGGTCTGAGCACTGGGGCCTGAGCACTGGGACCTGAGCACTGGGGCCTGAGCACTGGTGCCTGAACACTGTGGTCTGAGCATTAGGGTCTGAGCACTGGGGCCTGAGCACTGGGGCCTGATCACAGGGGTCTGATCACGGGTGCCTGAGCACTGGGGTATGAGCACTGGGACCTGAGCACTGGGGCCTGAGCACTGGTGTCTGAGCATTGGGGCATGAGCATTAGGGTCTGAGCACTGACGACTGAGCACTGGGGCCTGAGTACTGGGGTCTGGGCAATGGAACCTGAGCACTGGGGTCTGAGCACTGGGGTGTGAGCACCTGTGCCTTAGCCCTGGGGTATGAGCACTGGTGCCTGAGCACTGGGGTCTGGGCACTGGGGCCTGAGCATTTGGTTCTGATCACTGGGGTCTGAGCACTGGGGCTTGAGCACTGGGGTCTGAGCACTGGTGTCTGAACTCTGGGGTCGGAGCTCTGGGGTCTAAGCACTGGTGCCTGAGCACTGGGGTCTGAGCAAAGGAGCCTGAGCACTGGTGCCTGATCACTGGGGTCTGATCACTGGTGCCTGAGCACTGGGGCCTGAGCACTGGTGCCTGAGCACTGGGGTCTGAGCACTGGGGCCTGAGCATTGGTACCTGAGCACTGGGGTTTGAGCAATGTGGCCTGAGCATTGAGGCATGAGCATTGAGGCATGAGCACTAGGGACTGAGCACTGGGGCCTGAGCACTGGGTCCTGAGCACTGGGGTCTGAACACTTGGGTCTGAGCACTGGGGCCTGAGCACTGGGGTCTGAGCACTGGGGTCTGAGCACTGGTGCCTGAGCACTGGGGTATGAGCACTGGTGCCTGAGCACTGGGGTCTGGGTACTGGTGCCTGAGCATTTGGTTCTGAACACTGGGGTCTGAGCACTGGGGCTTGAGCACTGGTGCCTGAGCACTGGGGTCTGGGTACTGGGGCCTGAGCGTTTGGTTCTGAACACTGGGGTCTGAGCACTGGGGTCTGAGCACTGGTGCCTGAGCACTGGGGTATGCGCACTGGTGCCTGAGCACTGGGGTCTGGGTACTGGGGCCTGAGCATTTGGTTCTGAACACTGGGGTCTGAGCACTGGGGTCTGAGCACTGGTGCCTGAGCACTGGGGTATGAGCACTGGTGCCTGAGCACTGGGGTCTGAGCAATGGGGTCTGAGCATTTGGGTCGGAGCACTGAGGTCTGAGCACTTGTGCCTGAGCACTGGGGTCTGAGCACTGGGGCCTGAGTACTGGGATCTGTGCACTGGTGCCTGAGCATTTGGGGCCTGAGCATTGGGTCCTGAGTACTGGGGCTTGAGCACTTTGGTCTGAGCACTGGTGCCTGAACACTGGGGTCGGAGCACTTGTACCTGAGCACTGGAGTCTGAGCACTGGTTCATGAGCAATGGGGTCTGAGCACTGGGGCCTGAGCATTGGGTTCTGAGTACTGGGGCTTGAGCACTGGGGTCTGAGCACTGGTGCCTGAGCACTGGGGTCTAAGCACCGGGACCTGAGCAATGGGGCATGAGCACTGGAGCCTGAGCACTGGGGTCTGTGCACTGGGGCTTGAGCACTGGGGTCTGAGCACTGGTGCCTGAGCACTGGTGCCTGAGCACTGGGGTCTAAGCACTAGGGTCTGTGCACTGGGTTCTGAGCACTGGGGCCTGAGCACTGGAGCCTGAACACTGGGTTTTGAGCACTGGAGCCTGAGCATTGGGCCTGAGCACTGGGGCCTGAGTACTAGGGTCTGAGCACTCGGGCCTGAACACTAGGGTCTGATCATAGGGGCCTGAGCACTGGGGTCTGAGCACTGGGACCTGAGCACTGGGGTCTTAGTACCGGGGTCTGAGCGCTTAGGCCTGAGCACTGGGGTCTGAGTACTAGGGTCTGAGTACTAGGGCCTGAGTACTGGGGCCTGAGCACTGGGGTTATAGCACTGGGGCCTGAGCACTAGGGTCTGAGTACTGGGGCCTGATCATTGGGGTGTGAGTACTGGAGTCTGAGCACTGGGGCCTTAGCACTGGGGTCTGAGCACTAAGGTCTGAGTACTGGGGCCTGAGCACTGGGGGACTGGATACTGGGGTTTGAGCACTGGGGCCTGAGCACTGGGACCTGAGCACTGGGGCCTGAAATACTCACCCAGTTGTACTCACCTAGTTTTGCTGGTGGGGGTTGAGTTCTAGCTCTCTGGTCACGCCTCTCAACTGTCAATCAGCTGGTGTACAGATTTTGGAATCTACTGGGCTCTATCAAATCTATATATGAAAATGTATATGGAGTCAGCCTTCACCACATCACTGCTTCATGCATTCCATCTGTTAACTCTTCTTCTTCTTCTTGATAGTAGGTGCAGTTTGCATGAAGGGTTTGTCCTCCCGATGACTGCACCAGTACAGATGTTGGTAGAGGCGTTTATCTTGAGGATGATAAGAGTTTCAAAAGTGCTTGTTGCGTTGTGGTGTAGACAGGGGAGCGGCGACTAGAACAGAGGTGTGAGTTAGAGCGAGACTTGCCGCACCGTAGTGTTGTGTTTATGGTCTCAGCTGATCCTTGGTACTGCGACGAGGCGGTTGTTTTCTGTGTTTAGCTGTTGGTGGCGCCAGGTATAAATGTGGCGCGGGTCAGATGTGGCCCAATTTGTTGGTCAACTGGAGATATTTAGCCAGTGCTTTGACTATTTGGTATTTTTCTTGTAACGAGTGGTCACCGCCTCCTAATATATGCTCGATGGTAAAGGGTATTTTAAGTGAAATAAGTACTTGTTTGAGATTTACTCTGGCACTATAATGTCGGAAGCAGTGAAGGAGATAGTGTTCGACTGTTTCAGGAACCTGACAGTGGATGCAGAGTTCGTTGATGTCTGTTCTGTACTTAGAGCTGTGTGCTGCTAGTTTGGTATGTCCCAGCCTTAATCTGGTCATCGCTATATCAATTTCTCTGCTTTTATATCTGACATGTTTCCAAGTTTCCCATTTTCTTTTTTATGGACCTATAGTACAAAGGTGAGCATGACGTTTTCCATTTCGCCGCAAAATCTTGGGTGATGGCATTTTTGAAGGCTCCTTTACGTGCAACATGGGGAATTGGATGACGGGTAATGCGAGGTGTGTTGTGCATTGCTTTGGCTAGTTGATCTACTAGTCCATTATGGAGAATACCACAATGCGCTGGGACCCATTGGATAGAGGTATCGTAACCGTTCAATCGATGTTCATGAAGAAGAAGTTGAAGACATGGGTAAACAAACTCCTTGCATGTTGTTGAAGAGTACGTAATTGCTTGAATCGCACTCTTGGAGTCACTGCAGATTGTATATGTCCCGATTGGTAATGTTGTGATTATTTGGAGAGCTTGATATAAGGCATATAATTCAGCTGTGAAAACAGATAGTTGGTTTGGTAATCGCCATCCCTGCTTGAGATGGTATTCCGGTATCCATACAGCGCTAGTGACCGAGGGTACGTTGTTCATGATGATGCGAGATCCATCTGTATAAATCTCTGTGGTATTTGGGTAGCAATTTTTCATTGTTGAGAGAAAGACTGAGGCTATGGCTGAGTTTGGTGCAGACTTTGGAATGCTGTCTTCGAGTTGTATTGCTGTATTAGGAGTTGTATAAAGCCAAGGTGGAATAGGGGGAACAGTAAGTTGGGTTTCCGAGTTTTGGAGTAGAGAGAGGTCTATATTGAGGTTATTTGTAGCCCGTGTGAGGAAAGGTTGCGAGTGATTTGTTGGGAAGCGGGGGATATGTGGGTTAACTGTTGGTTAATTTTTGATCTGTATGGGTGTGTCTGGTGAGCAGTGGTACAGAGTGACAGATAGTTGGCACACATTATCTCGTCTGGTGGCTAGGCTTGTGAGGCCCGTTTCCCGTAAAGTCCGAGGATAGGAGTGGAACGCATTGCGCCACATATAAGTCGCATGGCATTGTTTTGAATGACCTCTAGGCTCTGTAGGTTGGTAGGCGCAGCCGACGCATATGCTTGGCAACAATAGTCTAGTTGGCTGCGAATGTAGGTTGTATAGAAACGAAGCAGGATTTTATGGTGTGTCCCCAGGTGGTGCCAGTGAGGGCTTTCAGTATGGCGAGTCGGGGTTGTGTCGTCTGTTTAAGGTGTTGAATGTGGGCTTTCCAGGTAAGTGAGGGCGAGTCTAAGTGCATGCCAAGGTATTTATGTTCTTGTACGTGTTGGATGGGAGTGTTGTGTATTGTGAGGGTAGGTAGATGAGCAAGTCTTTTTTAGTGAAAATTTGATAATAGGTTTTGGTAGTACTAACTTGAAGGCCCCATTGTTGTGTCCAATCTATGAGGTGGTCAAGTGCTGTTTGCATTGTTGAGACTGTGTTAGGTAAGGCATTGTCTGAATAATACAATGTTAAGTCGTCGGCGTACGCTGAGAGGTGAACAGGATGGGTGTTTGGCAAATCTGCTAAGAATGCAGCAAAAAGGGTTGGGCTTAGTATGGAGCCTTGTGGGACACCCGTTTGTATTGGATGTCATCGGAAAACTCGCTTGTATATAGACTTTAGAGGTCCTGTTCGTAAGATAGGATTTTAACCATAAAAGTAATCTTCCTGTACGCCTAAAACGTGCAAGCTTTGCGAGGAGGCAAGTATGAGGAATGCTATCAAAAGCTCCTTTGAGGTCTAAGTAGAGAACAATACAAAATTTGCTGCTTCTGAGGGCGGTGCGGATAAGCAAGAAAGACAAGGGTGGGCAGACTGCACATTTTTTTGGATGTCGGAAAGCCTTTGACACAGTACCCATAAAGGTTGATGCATAAGCTGAGAAACAGGCAGGAGTAACTAGTAGGGCGCTCCAGTGGATAAGGGAGTACCTAAGCATAGGAAGCAGAGAGTTACAGTGAGGGGTGAGACCTCAGACTGGGTGAAGTCACCAGTGGAGTCCCACAGGCTCTGTACTTGGACCTGTCCTGTTTCTGATATACGTAAATGATCTCCCAGAGGGTATAGACTATTCCTCAAATGTTTGCCGACGACGCCAAATTTTGAGAAGGATTAAGACAGAGGAGGACAGCTTGAGGCTTCAAGAAGACCTGGACAAGCTGCAGGAATGGTCGAACAAATGGACTGTTAGAGTTTAACCCAAGCAAATATAATGTAATGAAGATAGGGGTAGGAAGCAGGAGACCAGATACAAGGTACCATTTGGGAGATGAAATACTTCAAGGTAAGAGAGAGAGAAAGACCTGGGGGTTGATATCACGCCAGATCTGTCCCCTGAAGCTCATATCAAGAGAATAACATCAGCAGCATATGCCAGGTTGGCTAACATAAGAACGGTTTAGAAACTTGTGTAAGGAATCTTTCAGAACATTATATACCACATATGTCAGACCAATCCTGGAGTATGCGGCTCCAGCATGGAGTCCATATCTAGTCAAGCATAAGACTAAACTGGAAAAGGTTCAAAGGTTTTGCCACCAGACTAGTACCCGGGCTGAGAGGTATGAGCTACGGAGAGACTACGGGAATTAAACCTCACTTCGTTGGAAGACAGAGAGTTAGGGGGACATGATCACCACATTCAAGATTCTCAGGGAATCGACAGGGTTGATAAAGACAGGCTTTTAACACAAGGGGCACACGCACTAGGGGACACAGGTGGAAACTGAGTGCTCAAATGAGCCACAGAGATATTAGAAAGAACTTTTTTAGTGCAGAGTGGTTGACAAATGGAATGCATTG
>WNGS01169481.1:21051-31051 GCA_020271785.1 Procambarus virginalis
CAACTTTTTTGCCAAAATTCATTGTCGGCAACTGGCACACGTCTCACACTACACTCCCTCCGAATTGCTGTGGCCCTCCGCCTTGCTGCCCCAATCCACACCAGATATAGGTGTATTTGCGGCGAGGTGGTGGCTGAACGGTACGGCCACCATGGTCTACTCTGCCAAAGCACAGGAGGATGGCACTCGAGGCACAGCGAAGTTAACGACATCATCAAGAGGAGCCTCACCACAGCAGGATGCCCAGCTGAAAGAGAGAGCCCCGTTACCTAACGCCCCGTAACTCTGATGCTCTTATTGGTCGCCCGGATGGTATCACAGTGAACCCCTGGAAGAATGGCAAGCAGTTGGTATGTGATTACACGTACGTATCAACCCTGGCTAACACCTACATTGATCTCATGTTGCACAACCAGGTGGTGCTGCCACCCACAGCGAAGCAGCAATCCCGTAAGTATAGATAACTGGATCACTACTACAATTTTGTCCCATTGCGTTTGAGACACTCGGCGCCTGGGGAAAATGTGCATTTAAGTGCTAGCCAGTTTTTGAGGGAACTGGGTTGTAGGCTCATTTGGAAAACAACAAGGGACCCTAGAGCTGCCAGCTTTGTTTTCCAGCGCCTCAGCGTGGCGATACAGAGGGGAAATGCGCACTGCATCCAGGGATCCTGCCCGCCATCTGAGGAGCTGGAGGAACTCGACGACCTATGATAACCATCTTTGTAACCTTATATGTAACTCTTTTTTGTAACAAAGTTCAATAAAGCAAAATATATGTGTACATACAAAAGAATTGGGGTGTAGGAGAGGAAAATATTAGGGTTCAGTGAGAAACCACAAGGTCTCCTCTGAATACGTTTTATTTTCTTCTCCGAGGTATGGGTCCCCACATTGGCACCAGAGGTGGTACCCTCACAAACTTATATATATATATATATATAATATATATAGAGTAATATAATATATATATAGATATATATATATATCTCCTCTATATATCTACTAGATCTATATAAATTATAGATATCTACTCTATATCCTATATATCTATATATCTATATATATATATATATCTCTATATCTCTATATTTATTTATATCTATATTTGCCTAATAACGCCACCAGTTTTCATGAATTAATATATTTTCTCTATTTTTTTCTTATGAAATGATAAAGCTCCCCATTTCATTATGTACTGGATGGTACACATTTTTTTTTACTTCGGAGTTCAACATTCAACGTAAGTTCGATGAACCAAGAACCCTAACCAACCCCCCCTCCCTAACCTAACCCTAACCTAATCTTTATAGATTAGGTTACGTTCGGTTAGCCAACAAAGTTATGTTAGGTTAGGTTAGGTAGGTTAGGCAGTCGTAAAACAAATTAATTCATGAAAACTGGCTTATTAGGCAAATCGGGCCTTGCATAGTAGGGTAGGCTGAGAAGTGCGTTCTGGCTACTAGGTACGACAGATACATATATATATATATATATATATAATATATATATATATATATATAGTATATATATATATAGATATAGAGATATATATAATATATATATTTATATATATATATATATATATATATAGATATCTAATCTAGTATATATATAGTATATATATATATATATAATATATGCTGTATACTGGCAGCAGTTTTCTTTTAAACATGTCTATCTCAGCTTGTTGGAATGATTTGACTGCATATTTTCTGTATTTACTATCTTCTGATTTTTGGGCGTTCTATCCCTCTAACTATTTTCTTTAGCATCAAGGCTTAGCTGAATAAGAGGAGTTCTCCAAAACTCATTTTCGGAATTTCAAGGTGAAGAAAAAGTGAATACTATAGAATGTATTACACTTATTTAACACAATTTGCACAACATTTCGAACCTGCATGGCTTCATTCTCAAGTGAAACGAATTTTCAGAACTGGTTGATTTATACGTGCACTGGATCAGGTGATAAAACAATAAAGGTAAACACATGGGGATAATAGGGCATAAATGGGGGATGAAGCACACAGGACATAAGAATAAAGGTAACTGCGGAAGGCCTATTGGCCCATACGAGGCAGCTCCTATCTACATACAATGATTAATCAGGTGTAAATAAATATAAATGGGGGTAAAAAAAAATCATCTTTTCCAGCTGGAAAAGATAAAATTGGAACTCCAGATGAAAAATGAAAGCCAAGAGGGAAAAAGTGAAGACCAGACTGGAGGTAGAAAAAGAGAATGCCCCCAAGCCTAGAGGTGGAGAACGAAAAAGCCGGAAAAACAAAACAAATGCAGATAGAAGCAAATTGGACTCTGCTGACGCGAAGGATAGAACAAGGGTTGCCAGAGAGCACCCCCCAGGTATCACACTCCCCAGATGTTAGGGTTAGGGAGAAGGACAATCCCTTGTTTGTTCCCGAAGAGATAGAGAGCTTTTTTGAGCACTTTGAAAGGTAGCCAGCATTAAGGAGTGGCCACAGGAAGATTGGGCCCAGCTGGTCCAGTTAAGATTGACCAGTGCAGCCAGGGAGGCTTACACCAAATTGTCACTGGAAGAGTGCAAGGATTATGCCACAGTAAAGAGCAGCATACTGCGCTCGTTCAGCTAACCCCAGAAGCTTATTGGAAGCGCTTTAGAGAGATGGTGAAGGTTGGAGCATGTAGCTTTGCTGAGACAGCAAGGGAACTGGAAAGACGATTCCAGAAATAGATTGAGGCTGCCGGAGTTAGATGTTACGCTGACCTGAAGCAATTGATGGTCATGGAAAAGTTCTTAGAAATGATGCATCCCGAAAAAAAGTTCAAAGATCCAAGAGCTTTCTTAGAAATGAGGCATCCCGAAACAAAGTTCAAGATCCAAGAGGCTGGGGTAAAGGAGGTGGAAAGATGCCGCAGATAGGGCAGATATGGTTACTGAAGCATACAAGAGCTTGAGGGAGAACAGAATGAGAAGCGAGGGCGAGGGACGCAGCAATAGAAGATCCGGTGGAGTCTGGGAAGGAAGAAGTTTTGGGGGGCAGACGAGCAGACCAGCAAATTTTAAGCGCCAGGAAGGAAAGTTGCCGAGTCTGCCTGCTGGAGGTAAGCAGAAAAATAAAAAATGTTGCATAGGAAACAAGAGTCCAATGAAGCTCCACAGAGTACGAGTAGTACGTCTGGCCCGAGGAAACTACATTACGAGTGGGCAAAGTCAGAGCACACTCGGGGGCGTATAGGAGAGAATTCTCCCAAATGAGGTGCTACAAGTGCAACAGATCAGGTCACATGACGCGCGATTGTCGGCAGGGCAAAAGAGTTGTGACCCCCCGTAGTAAATATACTAATGTGTCCCAAGACAAACTACAGAACGTGAACTTAGTGAACGAGAGGTATAGGCCGTTCATCAGTAAAGTTGGATCAGTATGGGAGGCCAACCTGAAGTAAAAGTTAGTATTTTAAGAGATATCGGAGCTAATCAGAGCTTGATTACGAGAAAGCCAGATTGGGAATGATCGACGGTTAGCTGGCAGGAGTAAGATGAAAGTATACGTGTTATTATCTGAGAGTGACATGCCCGTATGTGCTGTCCAGCTAAGGTCGGAATATGTGTCGGCAAAGGTGATGTTGGGTGTATGCCCCGACATACCAGTTCCAGGAGTCCAAGTGATCCAGGGGAATGACTTGTGCGGGACAAGGTGTTGCCAGGAGTCATAACGGAGACTGTGCCAGAGGAGTGGCCCAGAAGGCCACGGCAGGGTGGGAAACCTGAGAGTGTGAACCTGACTGACATCCGAGGAGATGCCGTCAGGAGACCACCAAGCCATTGAGTATCCTGTCTCGGTAGTGATGAAGGCAGCGATGGCCGACGAGGAAGACGCTGGAGAAGGGTGAGACAGTGTCGACTCAACCGGTAGAAGATATCGACGTAGATATAGTGTGATTATTTGAGGAAGGTCCGATTCAGAAAGATGGAGTCTCGGTGAGGTCAAAAGTGGAGATGACCCAGCAAAGAAAAATTATGTGAAGAGAGTGGACCTGAATAGAGCCCAGCCCACTGAAATTAAGAGTCGGAAGGTGAATACAACTGTGCTGAGTAGAAATGAAAAAGGATGTGGACAGACTGAGGACGGGAGTAGAGCGTCAAATTGTCCACGAGCACAGAAGCATTTGGATAATAGAGTTAAGTTGTTTGAGGTGTCAGGATTTGAATTGTTTCACAGAAAACGTGGAGTAGAGATAGTGAAGAAGAGTAATAGCCGAGAAAATGAAAGGAGAGAGACAGTATGTGTGGAGAGATGCTTACGAACACTCTAGGAGAGGTAAAGCTACATGTACGGTCGAGTGCTGTTGGTTGTAGTACAGTGCTCGAAGAAACTTTTAGGGAACGAATAAGAGTTGAAGGAGAAGAAATGGAGTTGTAAAGAGGCGAGAAGTGTGAGAAGAGAATGATGATACAAGCATGGAGGAGTAGAAGAAATCCGAGGACTCGATGGAAGTCAAACAGGATGTGGTCTCGGATAAATGAGGAGACGAAAGTGAGGATCGTCGGTGAAGACGAGGGAGTGAAAGTATGATTACAGGAGATGGAAGTATAATGGCAGTAGATGGAAGTGTGAAGACGACAGAGGAGGTACAGACAGTAGATGTCTGACTCTGGACGTGAAGAGAAGAAAGACGAGGAATTGGAGGGTGGAAACTATAAGTAGAGAGTGGACCATATACCCATCCAGAAGGCGCTAGGGGATGTGAATTATATAATACACATGCCAGATCGTCCGAGAAGTTACAGGTTTACCACGTGAACATGATAAAGACGGTACTATGACAGAAATAAGCCTCTAGGCGATGAAGAACAGATGGAAACCCGTCACTGACGACTGTGCTTTGTGTCGGAGACGGCAAGGAATAGAAGAGGAGAACTGTAAGTTAGAGAGGAGCCGATGGCGCGAAGATATCGAATACAGAAAGCCTGGTCAAAATAGGTGAGCGTCTGGGTCACTTGGAGGATGACCAACTCCAGGAACTAGTGGAGATCCTTCAGAGGAATAAGTCGTTATTCACGGACGTGCCCAAAAGACACCGCGGAATGGTGCACGAAGTAAATGCAGTGAGTGCTGACCCCCTTCAAGCAGCACCCTTACAGAGTTAACCCAGAGAAAGCAGCGGCGATGAGAGCAGAAGTAAAGAATCTGCTAGATAGCGACTTGGCAGAGGTTGGCGACAGTGATTGGAGTTCGCCGTGCCTCCTCGTGAAGAAGAGTGATGGCCACATACTGGTTGTGAACCGATTACAGGAAAGTGAATGCTGTCACAGTCGCTGATTCGTTCCCGATACCACGCATAGATGATTGCATAGATCGGATTGGGAGTGCACTGTATGTCTCGAAAATAGACCTGCTGAAGGAATACTACCAGATTCGCCTGTCACGAGGAGGCCAAGAGGATCTCAGCGTTCGTGACACCCGACGGCTTGTACCAATATAAAGTGGTTTGTCGTTCGGAATGAAGAATAGTGGTAGTTGTTTCCAACGAGTAATGAATCAGTATTGCAAGGCGTGACCCTGGTGTGCAGTGTACATCGATGATATTGTAGTGTTTGCTGATTCCTGGAAGGATCACGTGGACCGACTTTTAGATTTGTTCGATCGATTGGAGAAGGCCAACATGATGATTAACTTAGCAAAAAGCGAGTTCGGGAGACCCCGCCTGGAGTACCTTGGATATATATAGTAGGGCAAGGCGAGGTTGCTCCAGTAAGAACAAAGGTGGAGGCCATTGACAACTTCCTGGTGCCCAGGAGTAAGAAAGAATTTTTGAGATACCTCGGTATGATTGGATATTACCGGAAGTTCTACGGAAATTTCTCCACCATAGCCGCTCCTATTACGAGTTTGCTAACAAAGAGCAGGAAGTAGGAGTGGAACAGAACAGCACAAGAAGCGTTTGAAAAGGCCAAAAGACTGTTGACCCAGGCGCCTGTACTAGTGTCGCCCAATTTTGGTGCACCGTTTACGTTAATTGCAGATGCCAGGATATAGGGGCTGGAGCTGTACTGACGCAGCAGAATGAAGGAATTTACCGCCGAATGTCCTTCTTCTTGGAGATGTTCGTTAAGCACCAGAGGTCGTACAGTACTGTCGAGAAAGAGACTTTGGCTCTGGTGATGGCATTGAAACATTCTGAGTGGTAAGTGTATGTGAGTGCAGAAGGACACCCAGTGACGGTGTATACAGACCATAATCCCCTAGTTTTCCTGAGAAAAATGAAGCGTGCGAACCAGAGGTTAACCAGATGGTTTTTATGGCTCCAAGAGTATGACCTGGTGGTAATGCACATAAGAGGGCGAGACAGTGTAGTAGCTGATGCATTATCACGAGCCTAGCCACTAGAGTATTCTCCAAAACAGAGGGAGGGAGTGTTATGATCCCAGGTAGCCGAAAAAACGAGGCTCCCCTTTGAGAATTTATTCTATTAAGCCTGACCTGACGAGGAGGTCGGAGATATACAGACATGAAGATTCATATGTAAACATAATTGTGTAAATTTTACAGAGAGTTTAAGAATGTGGGCAGTGAATAAAAAAATAAATAATAACTGGTTATGAGTTGTGGATAATTTGCTGGAGGCATGAGGCTTCGCTTCGAGAGGGCTCTGCCCCCACTTGAAGTACCAGACATTGTGAGGGGAAGCTGTGCTCCATTTGAGCTCCCGTTGGAGAGTTACCCCTGTTGGATATACCTTCAAGAAGAAGGAAAGTGTGCAGGACGTTTCCAGCCTGTGGAATCGAGCTGGGAACGTGAGGTCTCAAGTCCTGGACGGCAAGGAGAATTTGTTAAGCCGCCCAGAGGCATTATCGTGGGCCGTGGGAGCGCCCTGATCAGACTCCGTCAGAAAGAGAGCGGCCTCTACTAGACAATCTGTGGTAAGCACGATTTTAAGCCAGTTAATAGTGATTACTTGCAGTTTAGTCGTGTGCCCAGCGACAGTAGCGAATGTATATTGATAACTTAGACATGTTTTGGTAAGGCAGAAGGACTAAAATAAGAAAGTGAGTGGAGATGGAGGAACGTCCTGGAGGACGGAGCGACATCCGTCTCCTCTGAGCGCTGGTAGATGACTGAGGGAGCCCAGCTCCCGGCGGGGTAGCTGCCTCGAGGCCGCCTGGCGGGGCGGAGCATGGACCAGCCCAAATGGGGCAGTCCACTTTCACAGTATGAAGAGATTAGAGATATGTTAGGTGCAAACATTTTTTGCCAAAAATTGGGCCATTTTTGCCACTTTTTTGCCAAAAATTGGGCCATTTTTGCCACTTTTTTTGCCAAAATTGGGCCATTTTTGCCACTTTTTGCCAAAATTGGGCATTTTTGCCACTTTTTTGCAAAAATTGGGCCATTTTTGCCACTTTTTTGCCAAAAATTGGGCCATTTTTGCCACTTTTTTGCCAAAAATTGGGCCATTTTTGCCACTTTTTGCCAAAATTGGGCCATTTTTGCCACTTTTTTGCCAAAAATTGGGCCATTTTTGCCACTTTTTTGCCAAAAATTGGGCCATTTTTGCCACTTTTTGCCAAAAATTGGCCATTTTTGCCACTTTTTTGCCAAAAATTGGGCCATTTTTGCCACTTTTTGCCAAAAATTGGGCCATTTTTGCCACTTTTTTGCAAAAAATTTGGCCATTTTTGCCACTTTTTTCCCAAAATTGGGCCATTTTTGCCACTTTTGCCAAAAATTGGGCCATTTTTGCCACCTTTTTGCCAAAAATTGGGCCATTTTTGCCACTTTTTTGCCAAAATTGGGCCATTTTTGCCACTTTTTTGCCAAAAATTGGGCCATTTTGCCACTTTTTTGCCAAAAATTGGGCCATTTTTGCCACTTTTTTTGCAAAAAATTGGGCCATTTTTGCCACTTTTTTGCCAAAAATTGGCCATTTTTGCCACTTTTTTGCCAAAAATTGGGCCATTTTTGCCACTTTTTGGGCCAAAATTGGGCCATTTTTGCCACTTTTTTGCCAAAATTGGGCCATTTTTGCCACTTTTTTGCCAAAAATTGGGCCATTTTTGCCACTTTTTTGCCAAAAATTGGGCCATTTTTGCCACTTTTTTGCCAAAAATTGGGCCATTTTTGCCACTTTTTTGCCAAAAATTGGGCCATTTTTGCCACTTTTTTGCCAAAAATTGGGCCATTTTTGCCACTTTTTTGCCAAAAATTGGGCCATTTTTGCCACTTTTTTGCCAAAAATTGGGCCATTTTTGCCACTTTTTTGCCAAAAATTGGGCCATTTTTGCCACTTTTTTGCCAAAAATTGGGCCATTTTTGCCACTTTTTTGCCAAAAATTGGGCCATTTTGCCACTTTTTTGCAAAAAATTGGGCCATTTTTGCCACTTTTTTTGCAAAAAATTGGCCATTTTTGCCACTTTTTTCCAAAAATTGGGCCATTTTTGCCACTTTTTTGCCAAAAATTGGGCCATTTTTGCCACTTTTTTGCCAAAAATTGGGCCATTTTTGCCACTTTTTTGCAAAAAATGGGCCATTTTTGCCACTTTTTTGCCAAAAATTGGGCCATTTTTGCCACTTTTTTGCCAAAAATTGGGCCATTTTTGCCACTTTTTTGCCAAAAATTGGGCCATTTTTGCCACTTTTTTGCCAAAAATTGGGCCATTTTTGCCACTTTTTTGCCAAAAATTGGGCCATTTTTGCCACTTTTTTGCCAAAAATTGGGCCATTTTGCCACTTTTTTGCCAAAAATTGGGCCATTTTTGCCACTTTTTTGCCAAAAATTGGGCCATTTTTGCCACTTTTTGCCAAAAATTGGGCCATTTTTGCCAAAAATTGGGCCATTTTTGCCACTTTTTTTGCCAAAAATTGGGCCATTTTTTGCCACTTTTTTGCCAAAAATTGGGCCATTTTTGCCACTTTTTTGCCAAAAATTGGGCCATTTTTGCCACTTTTTTGCCAAAAATTGGGCCATTTTTGCCACTTTTTTGCCAAAAAATGGGCCATTTTTGCCACTTTTTTGCCAAAATTGGGCCATTTTTTCACTTTTTTGCCAAAAATTGGGCCATTTTTGCCACTTTTTTGCCAAAAATTGGCCATTTTTGCAACTTTTTTGCCAAAAACCCATTGTCGGCAACTGGCACACGTCTCACACTACACTCCCTCCGAATTGCTGTGGCCCTCCGCCTTGCTGCCCCAATCCACACCAGATATAGGTGTATTTGCGGCGAGGTGGTGGCTGACAGGTACGGCCACCATGGTCTACTCTGCCAAAGCACAGGAGGATGGCACTCGAGGCACAGTGAAGTTAACGACATCATCAAGAGGAGCCTCACCACAGCTGGATGCCCAGCTGAAAGAGAGCCCCGTTACCTAACGCCCCGTAACTCTGATGCTCTTATTGGTCGCCCGGATGGTATCACAGTGAACCCCTGGAAGAATGGCAAGCAGTTGGTATGGGACTACACGTGCGTATCAACCCTGGCTAACACCTACATTGATCTCAGTGTTGCACAACCAGGTGGTGCTGCCACCCACAGGGAAGCAGCCAAATCCCGTAAGTATAGATAACTGGATCACTACTACAATTTTGTCCCCATTGCGTTTGAGACACTCGGCGCCTGGGGTAAAAGTGCTGCCAGTTTTTTGAAGGAACTGGGTTGTAGGCTCATTGAAACAACAAGGGACCCTAGAGCTGCCAGCTTTGTTTTCCAGCGCCTCAGCGTGGCGATACAGAGGGGAAATGCGCACTGCATCCAGGGATCCTGCCCGCCATCTGAGGAGCTGGAGGAACTCGACAACCTATGATAACCATCTTTGTAACCTATATGTAACTCCTTTTTTGTAACAAAGTTCAAATAAAGCAAATATATATGTGTACATACAAAAGAATGGGGGTGGTAGGAGAAGAAAATATTAGTGTTCAGTGAGAAACCACAAGGTCTCCTCTGAATACGTTTTATTTTCTTCTCCGAGGCTATGGGTCCCCACATTGGCACCAGAGGTGGTACCCTCACAAACTTATA
>WNGS01169481.1:33551-39118 GCA_020271785.1 Procambarus virginalis
ACGGTTAGCTGGCAGGAGTAAGATGAAAGTATACGGGTTATTGTCTGAGAGTGACATGCCCGTATGTGCTGTCCAGCTAAGGTCGGAATATGTGTCGGCAGAGGTGATGTTGGGTGTATGCCCCGACATACCTGTTCCAGGAGTCCAAGTGATCCAGGGGAATGACTTGTGCGGGACAAAGGTGTTGCCAGGAGTCATAACGGAGACTGTGCCAGAGGAGTGCCCAGAAGGCCACGGCACGGGTGGGAAACCTGAGAGTGTGAACCTGACTGACATCCGAGGAGATGCGTCAGGAGACCACCAAGCCATTGAGTATCCTGTCTCGGTAGTGATGAAGGCAGCGATGGCCGACGAGGAAGACGCTGGAGAAGGTGAGACAGTGTCGACTCAACCGGTAGAAGATATCGACGTAGATATAGTGTGATTATTTGAGGAAGGTCCGATTCAGAAAGATGGAGTCTCGGTGAGGTCAAAAGTGGAGATGACCCAGCCAAAGAAAAATTATGTGAAGAGAGTGGACCTGAGTAGAGCCCAGCCCGCTGAAATTAAGAGTCGGAAGGTGAATACAACTGTGCTGAGTAGAAATGAAGAAGGATGTGGACATACTGAGGACGGGAGTAGAGCGTCAAGTTGTCCACGAGCACATAAGCATATGGATAGTGGAGTTAAGTTGTTTGAGGTGTCAGGATTTGACATGTTTCACAGAAAACGTGGAGTAGAGATAGTGAAGAAGAGTAATAGCCGAGAAAATGAAAGGAGAAGAGACAGTATGTGTGGAGAGATGCTTACGAACACTCTAGGAGAGGTAAAGCGACATGTACGGTCGATTGCTGTTGGTTGTAGTACAGTGCTCGAAGAAACTTTTAGGGAACGAAGAAGAGTTGAAGGAGAAGAAATGGAGTTGTAAAGATGTGAGAACTGTGAGAAGAGGATGATGATACAAGCATGGAGGAGTAGAAGAAAGCCGAGGACTCGATGGAAGTCAAACAGGATGTGGTCTCGGATAAATGAGGAGACGAAAGTGAGGATCGTCGGTGAAGACGAGGGAGTGAAGTATGATTACAGGAGATGGAAGTATAATGGCAGTAGATGGAAGTGTGAAGACGACAGAGGAGGTACAGACAGTAGATGTCTGACTCTGGACGTGAAGAGAAGAAGACGAGGAATTGGAGGGTGGAAACTATAAGTAGAGTGGACCATATACCATCCAGAAGGCGCTAGGGGATGTGAATTATATAATACACATGCCAGATCGTCCGAGGAAGTTACAGGTTTACCACGTGAACATGATAAAGAGGTACTATGACAGAAATAAGCCTCTAGGCGATGAAGAACAGATGGAAACCCGTCACTGACGACTGTGCTTTGTGTGGGAGACGGCAAAGGAATAGAAGAGGAGAACTGTAAGTTAGAGAGAGCCGATGGCGCGAAGATATCGAATACAGAAAGCCTGGCCAAGATAGATGAGCGTCTGGGTCATTTGGAGGATGACCAACGCCGGGAACTAGTGGAGATCCTTCAGAGGAATAAGTCGTTATTCACGGACGTGCCCAGAAGCCACCGCTGAACGGTGCACGAAGTAAATGCAGTGAGTGCTGACCCCTTCAAGCAGCACCCTTACAGAGTTAACCCGGAGAAAGCAGCGGCGATGAGAGCAGAAGTAAAGAATCTGCTAGATAGCGACTTGGCAGAGGTTGGCGACAGTGATTGGAGTTCGCCGTGCCTCCTCGTGAAGAAGAGTGATGGCACATACTGGTTGTGAACCGATTACAGGAAAGTGAATGCAGTCACAGTCGCTGACTCGTTCCCGATACCACGCATAGATGATTGCATAGATCGGATTGGGAGTGCACGGTATGTCTCGAAAATAGACCTGCTGAAGGAATACTACCAGATTCGCCTGTCCGAGGAGGCCAAGAGGATCTCAGCGTTCGTGACACCCGACGGCTTGTACCAATATAAAGTGGTGTCGTTCGGAATGAAGAATAGTGGTAGTTGTTTCCAACGAGTAATGAATCAGGTATTACAAGGCGTGACCTGGTGTGCAGTGTACATCGATGATATTGTAGTGTTTGCTGATTCCTGGAAGGATCACGTGGATCGACTTTTAGATTTGTTCGATCGATTGGAGAAGGCCAACATGACGATCAACTTAGCAAAAAGCAAGTTCGGGAGAGCCCGCCTGGAGTACCTTGGATATATAGTAGGGCAAGGCGAGGTTGCTCCAGTAAGAACAAAGGTGGAGGCCATTGACAACTTCCCGGTGCCCAGGAGTAAGAAAGAATTGTTGAGATACCTCGGTATGATTGGATATTACCGGAAGTTCTACGGAAATTTCTCCACCATAGCCGCTCCTATGACGAGTTTGCTAACAAAGAGCAGGAAGTAGGAGTGGAACAGAACAGCACAAGAAGCGTTTGAAAAGGCCAAAAGACTGTTGACCGAGGCGCCTGTACTAGTGTCGCCCAATTTTGGTGCACCGTTTACGTTAATTGCAGATGCCAGTGATATAGGGGCTGGAGCTGTACTGACGCAGCAGAATGAAGGAATTTACCGCCGAATGTCCTTCTTCTTGGAGATGTTCGTTAAGCACCAGAGGTCGTACAGTATGGTCGAGAAAGAGACTTTGGCCCTGGTGATGGCATTGAAACATTCTGAAGTGTATGTGAGTGCAGAAGGACACCCAGTGACGGTGTATACAGACCATAATCCCCTAGTTTTCCTGAGAAAAATGAAGCGTGCGAACCAGAGGTTAACCAGATGGTTTTTATTGCTCCAAGAGTATGACCTGGTGATAACACACATAAGGGGGCGAGACAATGTAGTAGCTGATGCATTATCACGAGCCTAGCCACTAGAGTAATTCTCAAAAACAAGAGGGAGGGAGTGTTATGATCCCAGGTAGCCGAAAAAACGAGTCTCCTCTTTGAGAATTATTCTATTAAGCCTGACATGACTAGGAGGTCGGAGATATACAGACATGAAGATTCATATGTAAAAATAATTGGGTAAATTTTACAGAGCGTTTAAG
Organism: Procambarus virginalis; assembly: GCA_020271785.1. Lineage (NCBI taxonomy): Eukaryota > Metazoa > Arthropoda > Malacostraca > Decapoda > Cambaridae > Procambarus > Procambarus virginalis. The sequence goes on from WNGS01169481.1 coordinate 36,583, forward strand.
AATGTGGGCAGTGAATAAGAAAATAGATAAATAACTGGTTATGAGATGTGGATAATTTGCTGGAGGCATGAGGCTCGCTTCGAGAGGGCTCTGCCCCCACTTGAGTACCAGACATCGTGAGGGGAAGCTGTGCTCCATTTGAGCTCCCGTTGGAGAGGATCCCCTGTTGGATATACCTTCAAGAGAAAGGAAGTGTGCAGACGTTCCAGCTGTGGAATCGAGCTGGGAACGTGAGGTCTCAAGTCCTGGACGGCAAGGAGAGTTTGTTAAGCCGCCCAGAGACATTATCGTGGGCCGTGGGAGCGCCCTGATCAGACTCCGTCAGAAAGAGAGCGGCCTCTACTAGACAATCTGTGGTAAGCACGATTTTAAGCCAGTTAATAGTGATTACTTGCAGTTAGTCGTGTGCCCAGCGACAGTAGCGAATGTATATTGATAACTTAGACATGTTTTGGTAAGGCAGAAGGACTAAAATAAGAAAGTGGAGATGGAGGAACGTCCTGGAGGACGGAGCGACATCCGTCTCCTCTGAGCGCTGGTAGATGACTGAGGGAGCCCAGCTCCTGGCGGGGTAGCTGCCTCGAGGGCCGCCTGGCCGGGCGGAGCATGGACCAGCCCAAATGGGGCAGTCCACTTTCACAGTATGAAGAGATCAGAGATATGTTAGGTGCAAACATATTGTGTGGATTATTTCGTTTATGTGTTTAAGAGGAAACATTTTTATTGGCGTGTCAATGGATTGCAGGTTTGTCTTTGGAAGAAGTTGCTGAGTGGACTTCCAGCCAGTAGAGTGAGTTAGTGGGGTGCAACCACGCAACTAGGCGTGGTTTCACGCCTAGTTGCTGGCTCCACACCCAGTTGATGCCTCTACACTCAGTTGGTGTCTCCACACCCAGTTGCTGGCTCCACACCCAGTTGCTGGCTCCACACCCAGTTGCTGGCTCCACACCCAGTTGCTGGCTCTACACCCAGTTGCTGGCTCCACACCCAGTTGCTGGCTCCACACCCAGTTGGTGACTCCACACCCAGTTGCTGGTTCCACACTCAGTTGCTGGCTCCACACCCAGTTGCAGGCTCCACGCCCAGTTGCTGGCTCCACACCCAGTTAGTGCCTCCACACCCAGTTGCTGACTCCACACCCAGTTGCAGGCTCCACACTCAGTTGATGCCTCCACACTCAGTTGCTGGCTCCACACCCAGTTCCTGGCTCCACACCCAGTTGATGCCTCCACACCCAGTTGATGCTTCCACACCCAGTTGACATCACCATACCCAGTTGCTGGCTCCACACCCAGTTGGTGCCTCCACACCCAGTTGATGCCCACACCCAGTTGCTGGCTCCACACCCAGTTGATGCCTCCACACCCAGCTGATGCCTCCACACCCAGTTACTGACTCCACACCTAGTTGATGCCTCCACACCCAGTTGATGCCTCCACACCCAGTTGATATCACCATACCCAGTTGCTGGCTCCACACCCAGTTGGTGCCTCCACACCCAGTTGATGCCCACACCCAGTTGCTGGCTCCACACCCAGTTGATGCCTCCACACCCAGCTGATGCCTCCACACCCAGTTACTGACTCCACACCTAGTTGATGCCTCCACACCCAGTTGATGCCTCCACACCCAGTTGATGCCTCCACACCCAGTTGCTGGCTCTAAACCCTGTTGCTGGCTCCACACCCAGTTGATGCCTCCACACCCAGTTACTGGTTCCACACCCAGTTGCTGGCTCCACACCCAGTTGCTGGCTCCTCCAGATTTGTCCCTCCAAGGAGGGGCAAATCACTTGCATCCTCGGTCCTGAGGGCGATAAATGAATACCCAAGGGGATATAACCTAGTTCGCCTGCCTTTTGAGCAAAACACACCCACCTCAGAAATGGTAACAACAACATACCGGAAACGTAAAAAAATCAGATCACAAATCACCAAGAAAATTGAAGAGGGAAATACCGCAAGTGCTATTAGAGTCCTCACGAGTGACGAGAAAATTGCTCTTTGAAACTCAGCCACAGCACTGGCCCTGCAAAACAAGCACCCACCCAGAGCCCCTCAAGGCGACAACATCGTTCCGCCACCAGCCGACACCATTTCAGATCCATTAACTGTTGATGAATCTGAGGACTACAAAGCAGCCCTTTCTTTTTCACCTGGGTCAGCAGGCGGCTTTACAGGATTAAAACCTCAACACATCAAGCAAATGTTATGTCCAGCAGTTGGTGATGCTGCACAAGATCTTATGGAACTCACAAGGTTCGTCAACATGTGCCTGGCTGGTGGTATACCTGAGGTTATCAGGCCCCTCTTTTTGGTGCCTTCTTCTGTGCTCTCAAAAAGAAGGATGAAGGAATCAGGCCAATCGCTGTTGGCAACACTCTCCGATGCCTGATTGCCAAGGCTGCTACGAGGGTTGTCAGCTAGCATACGACTGAATTGCTGAAACCAATTCAGCTAGGATTTGGAATCCCCCAAGGCTGTGAAGCGGCTGCCCATGCAGCATGAGCATACATCACCAACATTTTTGATGAAAA
>WNGS01169481.1:40118-56990 GCA_020271785.1 Procambarus virginalis
GGCCCTGCTCATACTGGACTTTAAGAATGTCTTTAACATGGTCAGAAGAGATGCAGTATTTTGTGCCGTACATCGCCATTTCTGGCCCCTCTACTTGTTCATACTATCGTGCTACAGGGTAAGTCAAAACTGCTCTTTGGTGAACATGAAATCAGATCATGTGAAGGTGTTCAGCAAGGTGATCCTCTTGTTCCCCTCTGCTTAGTCCTAAACGAAATCACCGAAAGCTTGTCCAGCGAGATTTACATCTGGTTTTTGGATGATGGCACTATAGATGGCACCGTAGACCACCTCTTGGCAGATATCAGGAAAATAAGCGAGCAGAATTAAGCCTGGGTCTCTTCCTGAACCCTTCCAAGTGTGAAGTAGTCTCCTCCAACCCAGACATCGTAGCTAGAATAAGGTCTGCCTTGCCTGGAGCCCATGTCATTAGGGCCGAGAACAGCACCCTCCTTGGAGCCCCCCTCGGGTCTAACGCCATTGAGTAGATCCTTGACAAGAAAATCACAGACCTAAGGGGGTCTGACCCCCTTAGGAGGATGGAAGACAGAATAGGTGACATCGATGCCCACATTGCTTTATATCTCCTCACCAAATGCCTATCTCTTCCGAGGATATCCTACTTTCTGAGGTGTGCCCCATCTTACGACAACCGAAAGCTTGAAAAGTATGACCTCTTGCTAAAAACCATGCTAGAAAAAGTTGTTAACCTCTCCCTCAACAAATGCCAGTAGAAACAAGCCACACTTTCTGTCAGCCTCGGTGGCTTGGGTGTCCGCACTGCCACCCAAATTGCTGTCCCAGCCTTCCTGTCTTCCTCCTCAGCATCAGATGACCTGGTTAAGGAAATTCTACCTGACACCCGGAGTGATGTAAAGGGGATACAGGACCCCCAATACATGGAATGTGACACGAAATGGGGTGCCATGGCAGACCCAGCACTCAGACCAGCCATGCCAAAAGCCAAGAAACAAACCAGTTGGGAGAGCCCCATTGTAGACAAAGAAGCCACAGCTTTGCTGGAGGCAGCAACAACCTCCAGTGATCGTGCACGCCTTACAGCTGTGCAGGTTCCCCCATGCAGGGGACTTCCTTTTGGCAGTTCCATTGTCTGCGACAGGCACACGTCTTGATCCGCAGGAGCTCCGTATTGCAGTCGCTCTCCACCTTGCTGCCCCTATCCACACTGTTGATAGGTGTATTTGCGGCGAGGCAGATGCTGACGAATATGGATTGCATGGCCTGCACTGTGGAAAATCTGGTGGTTGGCACACTAGACACGACGAAGTCAATGACATCATTAAAAGAAGCCTTGCCTCTGCTCAGTGTCCAGCGGAGAGAGAGCCCCGCAACCTACTGATCCGTTACTCTGTTAGCTTTGCCGACCGACCAGACAGAATCACACTGCACCCGTGGAAGGGTGGCAGACAGTTGCCATGGGACTATACTTGAGTATCCACCCTGGCAGCCACATACATCAACCTCTCTGGCGGCCAAGCAGGAGCCGCGGCGACACACATAGAAAGACACAAGTCAGCCAAGTACAGGCAATTAGATGATCGGTACAACTTCGTTCCAATAGGGTCTGAGACCTTAGGCCAATGGGAAAAGAGTGCAAGAAGGATTCTTAAGGATCTTGGTTCCAAGCTCATTGACACTACAAGATACCCTAGAGCATCAAGTTTTCGCTTTCAGCGCCTCAATGTCGCGATCCAGAGAGGGAATGCCCGCTGCATCCTTGGTTCCTGCCCAGCGTCAGAGGAGTTCGTGGAAATCTACTGCCTCTAGGAAGTGAACTTTTCTCTTGTGTCCTCTCAATGTTCATTTTTTTTATAAAACCAGATATGTATTGCATAACCTTGCATAATAAAGTGTACACCATAAAAAGGGAGGGGGGAGTAGGGGGGGAGGAGGGAGCAAACACTCATACGTATCCAGAGTTAAATGATAAGTTTTTCTCTGAATGCTCTGTGTTCCCTTCTTTGAGGCTCTGGGTCCCTATAATTGCACCAGAGGTGGTACCCCCATATATATATATATATATATATATATATATATATATATATATATATATATATATATATATATGCAAACAAGCCTGAATGGTCCCCAGGACTAGATACAACTGAAAACTCACACCCCAGAAGTGACTCGAACCCATACTCCCAGGAGCAACGCAACTGGTATGTACAGGGATGCCTTAAACCACTTGACCATCACGACCGGACATTCTGGGGTGTGAGTTTTCAGTTGTATCTAGTCCTGGGACCATTCAGGCTTGTTTGCATTTGTGTTCCTCACGTGTTGCCCCAAAAAATGAGGTGATTTGATAAAATGCTATGCCCAAGATAACCATCCAGGTGCCGGCGGGGAAGTGGTTCATATAGCCTCGGCTATCACTTCCTTATGTCCGGAGTATGGGTTCGAGTCACTTCTGGGGTGTGAGTTTTCAGGTATATATATTATATATTATATATATATATATATAATATATATATATATATATATATATATATATATTATATATATATATACAATAATATATAATATATATATATATATATATCATATATATATATATACATATATATATAGATATATATATATATATATATATATATATATATATATATATATATATATATATATATATATTAAATATGACCGAAAAAGTAAAATTAATAATTCTAACACGAATTTTCTCAATGTTTCTTATATTCTTTTTCACTGTTGATGGTAACTGAAAAATCAATTCTCCATAAATTCATTTTTATTTCTAGTCTGACGCGACACTTGAATGTGTTTTGTAAAACTTATTACATTTTCAAAGACTTTAGTTTACACACACACAACTATAACTGAACAGAGTTTTAAAACAGCTTCGATTTTATACCTGCATTTGGGTGAGGTGATATGTTACAACAGTTTTGGATGAAGTGAAAACACAGAACACGATACAATGGGTATAATATTTTGTAAGTTAAAGGGAAGAATGGAAGTAACTGCAAAGGGCTTATTGGCCCATATTTCTTGATGCTTCTATATTGGTGCGGAGTCTTGAAGTGGGTAGAATATAGTTGTGCATTAATTGGCTGTTGATTGCTGGTGTCAACTTCTTAATGTGTAGTGCCTCGCAGATATCTAGCCACCTGCTATCGCTGTATCTATCGATGATTTCTGATTTGACGGAAATCATCGATAGATACAGCGATAGCAGCGGCTAGATATCTGCGAGGCACTACACATTAAGAAGTTGACACCAGCAATCAACAGCCAATTAATGCAACTACTTCATGCTACAAACGAATGGAGAAACAGCAACATCGACGAAAGTCTCTGTACCCGCATCGAACAACACCTCGACATCCTCACAGACCGACATCACCTCAGCACGGAAACAAGGATAATCAAGAAACTAACAACATTATATGGAGGACCTATGGCAATTCCACGACCAAGAGACGGCTTCCTGAACCTTGCAGGAATCAACCTCACTGAGGACCAAGTCACTCTCCTAAATCTGGGTATAAACTGTCACGTTATGTCCAGACCAAGTGAGTTGGCCCGGAAAGTGGAGTTGGAGATCCTGTTGGACGACATATTTGACCTCGAAGCACAAAAGAAGGTCACCACCAAAGACACCTTACAAGCAGAACTTATTGCAGAAGGAGGAAAGAATCGAGGCAACTACAGAAGCACCATACTGACCCCCGAGCTCAAAGCGGCAGCCAAGAGCCTTCGTGAGAACAAGGAGATAGTTGTCAGGAGAGGCAACAAGTTGCCAATATACGTCATCCTTAAGAAAGGCGAATATCTGGCGAAAATGAACCTCATACTCTCTGACCAAACTAAATTCCAAAGGGTAACGAAGGACACTACAGCCGAATTGAAAGCAAAGGTCAACAAATTGATTGAAACTGTGAATGCCAAGAAATCCGGACTCCACCTGCCAAAGATTATTGGGGAATATAAACCTGGATATGCGTATGGAAATGTCAAGACCATAAGCCTGGAAACCCACTTCGGCCAATCATCAGCCAGATACCCACACCCACGTACAGACTGGCGAAACGACTCAACGGCTTACTGACTCCTTATGTCCCTTGCGCCTTCAGCCTGAAGTCCCCAAGGAATTTGTTGACTTACTGCGGGGAACACGGGCCACAGGGATAAGAGCCTCGTTGGACGTAGAATCACTGTTTACCAACGTACCTGTGGATGAAACAATCGGGATGATAGTGGACCGAGTGTATCGTGATCCGGCCTGTACTCCTCTTGACATACCAGAAAATATCCTGAGGAAACTACTCCAAGCTTGTACTAAAGAGGCACCCTTCTTGAGCCCGGATGGGCACATGTATAAGCAAGTAGATGGGGTCGCCATGGGTTCTCCCCTAGGTGTCCTGTTTGCGAACTTCTACATGGGTACTATCGAGAAAAAAGTCTTAGTCGACATGAACTTGAAACCGGCCATATACTGCAGGTATGTTGACGACATTTTTACACAGGTACCTGATGTCAGACATCTGCAGGAGCTGAAGAGGCGTTTGAGCAGAATTCTGTGTTGCGTTTCACTTACGAGATGGAGAAGGATGGAAGCTGCCCTTTCTAGATGTAACAGTCATGGAAAGGAGCGGAGGTTTCCACACTGCATCTACACTAAGGAAACAAACATAGGAATGTGCCTAAATGCCAACAGTGACTGCCCAGACAGGTACAAGAGGAGTGTTGTTAACGCTTATGTCGACCGTGCTCTCAGCCACAGCTCAGAATGGAAGCAAGTCGACGAAGAACTCTGTAGGGTAAGGCAGGTCCTAGTCAACAACGGCTTCTCCAATGTTTTCATTGAAGACATCATAAGAAGGAAAGTGAAACGCCATGCAACCTCTGAAGAGACAACTAACACAACACCTATACCCCCTATTAGACTATTTTACAGGAACTTCTTCTCCACAGCTCATAAAACGGAGGAAAGGGTCCCTGAAAGATTTGTTAATAGAAACGTTATCCCTACAGACAAAAATCAGAAGATACAATTGACGATTTACTATAAACCAAGAAAACGCCAACCTACTCATGAGAAACTCTCCAGACACAAGCAGAACGCTTTGAAAGAGACCAATGTCGTCTATGCCTTCAAATGCCCACTTGGGGACTGTAAGCCCCAAAACCTAATATATAGGCAAGACAACAACATCTCTTTCCAGGCGATTAACGATGCATAAGCAACAGGGCTCTATCAAGGAACATATATCTCTTCCCACAACCAAACCATCACAGAGAAATCTTAACAAACAACACAGAAATCATTGATAGATATAGCGACAGCACAGGCGCTTGACATCTGCGAGGCACTACACATCAAGAAGTCAACACCAGCAATCAACAGCCAATTAACGCACAACTATATTCTACCCACTTCAAGACTCCGCTCCAATATAAAACATCAAGAAATATGGGCCAATAGGCCTTCTGCAGTTACAGATCTATTCTTCCCTTTACTTATACCATTGTTTCTGTTCTGTGTTTGTTCTCACCTCACCCCAAACCATTGTAACATGTCACCTCACCCAAATGCAGGTATAAAAAAGAAAGCTGTTTAAACTCTGTTCAGTTATGTTTGTGTAACTAAAGTCTTTGAAAATGTAATAAGTTTACGAAACGCGCTCAAGTGTCGCGTCAGACTAGAAAAAAAAATGAATTGGAGAATTGATTTTTCATTTACCGTCATCAGTAAAACAAACATAAGGAAAATTGAGAAAATTCGTGTTAGAATTATTAATCTTACTTTTTCGGTCATTTAATAACATATGTCTACAGGAAGACTGCTACCAAATATACTAATATATATAATATATTATATAATATAGTATATTATAATATATATATATATATATATTATCGATATATATATATATATATAAGATATATNCAAGTTAGTGATGCAGCGGCCAACATGCTGAAGCCAAAATAGCTCGGGTTTGGCATTCCACAAGGGTGTGAGGCGGCAGCCCATGCAGCTCGAGCCTTCATCGCCAACATCACAGACAAAAGGCCTTATCAAGCTAGATTTCAAAAATGCCTTCAATTTGGTGCGGAGGGATGCTGTACTCCGTGCGGTTCATAGTCATTTCCTTCCCTCTACCCTTTCGTACATTCATGCTACAGTATGGATCTTAAGCTACTTTTTGGCGAACATGAAATTGACTCACGGGAAGGCGTCCAACAGGGTGACCCCTTGCTCCTCTCCTTTTCTGCTTAGTCATCAAACAAGTCACAGAGGTTCTGTCCAGCGAGCTTAACATCTGGTTCTTGGATGATGGTACCCTAGCTGGTTCCCAAGACTATCTCCTGGAGGACATCAGAAAAATCCAGGAGCAAGTGCAGTTTTAGGCCTCACCCTGAACCCTTCTAAATGTGAAATAATATGTTCCAACCAGGGCATCGTAGAGAGAATAGAGGGTCTTCTGCCAAACATCCATAAAACTAAACCTGAAGACAGCACACTCCTAGGAGCTCCCCTGGGGTTGAAAGCCATCGATGAGGTCCTTGATAAGAAAATCGCCGACCTTAAGAGGATGGATGGGAGGATTGAGGATATTGATGCTCATGATGCACTCTACCTCATCACCAGATGTCTGTCCCTCCCCAGGTTAACCTACTTTCTGAGGTGTTCACCATCTTACAGTAGCCAAAAACTAAGTGAGTATGACCGGTTACTGAAATCAATGCTAGAAAAAGCCCTTAACCTCTCTCTTGATGACCTACAGTGGAAACAAGCCTCTCTTCCCGTAAGACTTGGGGGCCTCGGAGTTCGAACAGCAACGCAAATCGCTGTTCCAGCCTTCCTGTCCTCCTTATCAGCATCCGACGACCTTGTGAAGGAAATTCTACCTGCCCACTTACATCAGCTGGCAGGTGTACATGATCCCAATTTTACACGCTGTGCCACAGAGTGGGCCTCTCGTGCAGGCCCATCACCTCAACCACCATCCCCAAAAGCCCACAAGCAATCCAGCTGGGATGGCCCCATTGTAGACCAAGTTGCTGCAGAGTGCCTGGGTGCTGCAACAACACAACACGACATTGCTCGCCTCACAGCAGTAGCAGCCCCACATGCAGGGGATTTCCTGTTAGCAACCCCAATGTCGGCAACTGGCACGCGTCTCACACCACACGCCCTCCGAATTGCTGTGGCCCTCCGCCTTGCTGCCCCAATCCACACCAGATATAGGTGTATTTGCGGCGAGGTGGTGGCTGACAGGTACGGCCACCATGGCCTACTCTGCCAAAGCACAGGAGGATGGCACTCGAGGCACAGTGAAGTTAACGACATCATCAAGAGGAGCCTCACCACAGCTGGATGCCCAGCTGAAAGAGAGCCCCGTTACCTAACGCCCCGTAACTCTGATGCTCTTATTGGTCGCCCGGATGGTATCACAGTGAACCCCTGGAAGAATGGCAAGCAGTTGGTATGGGACTACACGTGCGTATCAACCCTGGCTAACACCTACATTGACCTCAGTGTTGCACAACCAGGTGGCGCTGCCACCCACAGGGAAGCAGCCAAATCCCGTAAGTATAGAGAACTGGATCACCACTACAATTTTGTCCCCATTGCTTCTGAGACACTCGGCGCCTGGGGTAAAAGTGCTACCAGTTTTTTGAAGGAACTGGGTTCTAGGCTCATTGAAACAACAAGGGACCCTAGAGCTGCCAGCTTTCTTTTCCAGCGCCTCAGCGTGGCGATACAGAGGGGAAATGCGCACTGCATCCAGGGTTCCTGCCCGCCATCTGAGGAGCTGGAGGAACTCGACAACCTATGATAACCATCTTTGTAACCTATATGTAACTCCTTTTTTGTAACAAAGTTCAAATAAAGCAAATATATATGTGTACATACAAAAGAATGGGGGTGGTAGGAGAAGAAAATATTAGTGTTCAGTGAGAAACCACAAGGTCTCCTCTGAATACGTTTTATTTTCTTCTCCGAGGCTATGGGTCCCCACATTGGCACCAGAGGTGGTACCCTCACAAACTATATATATATATATATATATATATAATATATATATATATATATATATATATATATATATATATATATATATATATATATATATATTATATATATATATATATATATATATATATATATATATATATATATATTTATATATATATTTGCCTAATAAGCCAAGTTTTCATGAATTAATATATTTTCTCTATTTTTTTCTTATGAAATGATAAAGCTACCCATTTCATTATGTATGAGGTCATTTTTTTTTATTGGAGTTAAAATTAACGTAGTTATATGACAGAACCTAACCAACCCTACCTAACCTAACCTAACCTATCTTTATAGGTTAGGTTAGGTTAGGTAGCCGAAAAAGTTATGTTAGGTTAGGTTAGGTAGGTTAGGCAGTCGTAAAACAATTAATTCATGAAAACTTGGCTTATTAGGCAAATCGGGCCTTGCATAGTAGGCTGAGAAGTGCGTTCTGGCTACTAGGTACGACATATATATATATATATATATATATATATATATATATATATATATATATATATATATATATATATATATATATATATATATATATATATATATATATATATATATATATATATATATATATATATATATATATATATATATATATATATATATATATATATATATATATATTGCTGTATACTGGCAGCAGTTTTCTTTTAAACATGTCTCATTGAATATGACTGCATATTCTGTATTTACTATCTTCTGATTTTGGGCTTCTATCCCTCTAACTATTTTCTTAGCATCAAGGCTTAGCTGAAAGAGGAGTTCTCCAAAACTCATTTTCGGAATTTCAAGGTGAAGAAAAAGTGAATTACTATAGAATGTATTACACTTATTTAAACAATTTGCACAACATTTCGAACCTGCATGGCTTCATTCTCAAGTGAAACGAATTTTCAGAACTGGTTGATTTATACGTGCACTGGATCAGGTGATAAAACAATAAAGGTAAACACATGGGGGATACATAAGGGATAAATGGGGGATGAAGCACATAAGAACATAAGAATAAAGGTAACTGCGGAAGGCCTATTGGCCCATACGAGGCAGCTCCTATCTACATACAATGATTAATCAGGTGTAAATAAATATAAATGGGGGTAAAAAAAAATCATCTTTTCCAGCTGGAAAAGATAAAATTGGAACTCCAGATGAAAAATGAAGCCGAGAGGGAAAAAGAGAAGACCAGACTGGAGGTAGAAAAAGAGAATGCCAAGCTAGAGGTGGAGAAAGAAAAAGAGAAAACAAAACAAATGCAGATAGAAGCAAATTGGACTCTGGCTGAGCGAAGGATAGAACAAGGGTTGCCAGAGAGCACCACCCAGGTATCACACTCACCAGATGTTAGGGTTAGGGAGAAGGACATCCCTTGTTTGTTCCCGAAGAGATAGAGAGCTTTTTTGAGCACTTTGAAAAGGTAGCCAGCATCAAGGAGTGGCCACATGAGGAATGGGCCCAGCTGGTCCAGTTAAGATTGACCGGTGCAGCCAGGGAGGCTTACACCCAATTGTCACTGGAAGAGTGCCAGGATTATGCCACAGTAAAGAGCAGCATACTGCGCTCGTTTCAGCTAACCCCAGAAGCTTATAGGAAGTGCTTTAGAGAGATGGTGAAGGTTGGAGCATGTACTTTTGCTGAGACAGCAAGAGATCTGGAAAGACGATTGCAGAAATGGATTGAGGCTGCCGGAGTTAGATGTTACGCTGACCTGAAGCAATTGATGGTCATGGAAAAGTTCTTAGAAATGATGCATCCCGAAACAAAGTTCAAGATCCAAGAGGCTTTCTTAGAAATGATGCATCCCGAAACAAAGTTCAAGATCCAAGAGGCTGGGGTAAAGGAGGTGAAAGATGCCGCAGATAGGGCAGATATGGTTACTGAAGCATACAAGAGCTTGAGGGAGAACAGAGTTAGAAGCGAGGCGAGACGCAGCAATAGAAGATCCGGTGGAGTCTGGGAAGGAAGAAGTTTTTGGGGGCAGACGAGCAGACCAGCAAATTTTAAGCGCCAGGAAGGAAAGTTGCCGAGTCTGCCTGCTGGAGGTAAGCAGAAAAATAAAAATGTGCATAGGAGACAAGAGTCCAATGAAGCTCCACAGAGTACGAGTAGTACGTCTGGCCCGAGGAACTACATTACGAGTGGGCAAAGTCAGAGCCACTCGGGAACGTATAGGAGGGATTTCTCCCAAATGAGGTGCTACAAGTGCAACAGATCGGGTCACATGACGCGCGATTGTCGGCAGGGCAAAAGAGTTGTGACCCCCCGTAGTAAATATACTAATGTGTTCCAAGACAAACTACAGAACGTGAACTTAGTGAACGAGAGGTATAGGCCGTTCATCAGTAAAGGTTGGATCAGTATAGGAGGCCAACCTGAAGTAAAAGTTAGTATTTTAAGAGATACCGGAGCTAATCAGAGCTTGATTACGAGAAGCCAGATTGGGAATGATCGACGGTTAGCTGGCAGGAGTAAGATGAAAGTATACGGGTTATTGTCTGAGAGTGACATGCCCGTATGTGCTGTCCAGCTAAGGTCGGAATATGTGTCGGCAGAGGTGATGTTGGGTGTATGCCCCGACATACCTGTTCCAGGAGTCCAAGTGATCCAGGGGAATGACTTGTGCGGGACAAAGGTGTTGCCAGGAGTCATAACGGAGACTGTGCCAGAGGAGTGCCCAGAAGGCCACGGCACGGGTGGGAAACCTGAGAGTGTGAACCTGACTGACATCCGAGGAGATGCGTCAGGAGACCACCAAGCCATTGAGTATCCTGTCTCGGTAGTGATGAAGGCAGCGATGGCCGACGAGGAAGACGCTGGAGAAGGTGAGACAGTGTCGACTCAACCGGTAGAAGATATCGACGTAGATATAGTGTGATTATTTGAGGAAGGTCCGATTCAGAAAGATGGAGTCTCGGTGAGGTCAAAAGTGGAGATGACCCAGCCAAAGAAAAATTATGTGAAGAGAGTGGACCTGAGTAGAGCCCAGCCCGCTGAAATTAAGAGTCGGAAGGTGAATACAACTGTGCTGAGTAGAAATGAAGAAGGATGTGGACATACTGAGGACGGGAGTAGAGCGTCAAGTTGTCCACGAGCACATAAGCATATGGATAGTGGAGTTAAGTTGTTTGAGGTGTCAGGATTTGACATGTTTCACAGAAAACGTGGAGTAGAGATAGTGAAGAAGAGTAATAGCCGAGAAAATGAAAGGAGAAGAGACAGTATGTGTGGAGAGATGCTTACGAACACTCTAGGAGAGGTAAAGCGACATGTACGGTCGATTGCTGTTGGTTGTAGTACAGTGCTCGAAGAAACTTTTAGGGAACGAAGAAGAGTTGAAGGAGAAGAAATGGAGTTGTAAAGATGTGAGAACTGTGAGAAGAGGATGATGATACAAGCATGGAGGAGTAGAAGAAAGCCGAGGACTCGATGGAAGTCAAACAGGATGTGGTCTCGGATAAATGAGGAGACGAAAGTGAGGATCGTCGGTGAAGACGAGGGAGTGAAGTATGATTACAGGAGATGGAAGTATAATGGCAGTAGATGGAAGTGTGAAGACGACAGAGGAGGTACAGACAGTAGATGTCTGACTCTGGACGTGAAGAGAAGAAGACGAGGAATTGGAGGGTGGAAACTATAAGTAGAGTGGACCATATACCATCCAGAAGGCGCTAGGGGATGTGAATTATATAATACACATGCCAGATCGTCCGAGGAAGTTACAGGTTTACCACGTGAACATGATAAAGAGGTACTATGACAGAAATAAGCCTCTAGGCGATGAAGAACAGATGGAAACCCGTCACTGACGACTGTGCTTTGTGTGGGAGACGGCAAAGGAATAGAAGAGGAGAACTGTAAGTTAGAGAGAGCCGATGGCGCGAAGATATCGAATACAGAAAGCCTGGCCAAGATAGATGAGCGTCTGGGTCATTTGGAGGATGACCAACGCCGGGAACTAGTGGAGATCCTTCAGAGGAATAAGTCGTTATTCACGGACGTGCCCAGAAGCCACCGCTGAACGGTGCACGAAGTAAATGCAGTGAGTGCTGACCCCTTCAAGCAGCACCCTTACAGAGTTAACCCGGAGAAAGCAGCGGCGATGAGAGCAGAAGTAAAGAATCTGCTAGATAGCGACTTGGCAGAGGTTGGCGACAGTGATTGGAGTTCGCCGTGCCTCCTCGTGAAGAAGAGTGATGGCACATACTGGTTGTGAACCGATTACAGGAAAGTGAATGCAGTCACAGTCGCTGACTCGTTCCCGATACCACGCATAGATGATTGCATAGATCGGATTGGGAGTGCACGGTATGTCTCGAAAATAGACCTGCTGAAGGAATACTACCAGATTCGCCTGTCCGAGGAGGCCAAGAGGATCTCAGCGTTCGTGACACCCGACGGCTTGTACCAATATAAAGTGGTGTCGTTCGGAATGAAGAATAGTGGTAGTTGTTTCCAACGAGTAATGAATCAGGTATTACAAGGCGTGACCTGGTGTGCAGTGTACATCGATGATATTGTAGTGTTTGCTGATTCCTGGAAGGATCACGTGGATCGACTTTTAGATTTGTTCGATCGATTGGAGAAGGCCAACATGACGATCAACTTAGCAAAAAGCAAGTTCGGGAGAGCCCGCCTGGAGTACCTTGGATATATAGTAGGGCAAGGCGAGGTTGCTCCAGTAAGAACAAAGGTGGAGGCCATTGACAACTTCCCGGTGCCCAGGAGTAAGAAAGAATTGTTGAGATACCTCGGTATGATTGGATATTACCGGAAGTTCTACGGAAATTTCTCCACCATAGCCGCTCCTATGACGAGTTTGCTAACAAAGAGCAGGAAGTAGGAGTGGAACAGAACAGCACAAGAAGCGTTTGAAAAGGCCAAAGACTGTTGACCGAGGCGCCTGTACTAGTGTCGCCCAATTTTGGTGCACCGTTTACGTTAATTGCAGATGCCAGTGATATAGGGGCTGGAGCTGTACTGACGCAGCAGAATGAAGGAATTTACCGCCGAATGTCCTTCTTCTTGGAGATGTTCGTTAAGCACCAGAGGTCGTACAGTATGGTCGAGAAAGAGACTTTGGCCTGGTGATGGCATTGAAACATTCTGAAGTGTATGTGAGTGCAGAAGGACACCCAGTGACGGTGTATACAGACCATAATCCCCTAGTTTTCCTGAGAAAAATGAAGCGTGCGAACCAGAGGTTAACCAGATGGTTTTTATTGCTCCAAGAGTATGACCTGGTGATAACACACATAAGGGGGCGAGACAATGTAGTAGCTGATGCATTTATCACGAGCCTAGCCACTAGAGTAATTCTCAAAAACAAGAGGGAGGGAGTGTATGATCCCAGGTAGCCGAAAAAACGAGTCTCCTCTTTGAGAATTATTCTATTAAGCCTGACATGACTAGGAGGTCGGAGATATACAGACATGAAGATTCATATGTAAAAATAATTGGGTAAATTTTACAGAGCGTTTAAGAATGTGGGCAGTGAATAAGAAAATAGATAAATAATGGTTATGAGATGTGGATAATTGATGGAGGCATGAGGCTCGCTTCGAGAGGGCTCTGCCCCCACTTGAGTACCAGACATCGTGAGGGGAAGCTGTGCTCCATTTGAGCTCCCGTTGGAGAGGATCCCTGTTGGATATACCTTCAAGAGAAAGGAAGTGTGCAGACGTTCCAGCTGTGGAATCGAGCTGGGAACGTGAGGTCTCAAGTCCTGGACGGCAAGGAGAGTTTGTTAAGCCGCCCAGAGACAGCCGTGGGAGCGCCCTGATCAGACTCCGTCAGAAAGAGAGCGGCCTCTACTAGACAATCTGTGGTAAGCACGATTTTAAGCCAGTTAATAGTGATTACTTGCGTTAGTCGTGTGCCCAGCGACAGTAGCGAATGTATATTGATAACTTAGACATGTTTTGGTAAGGCAGAAGGACTAAAATAAGAAAGTGGAGANAAATTGGGCCATTTTTGCCACTTTTTTGCCAAAAATTGGGCCATTTTTGCACTTTTTTGCCAAAAATTGGGCCATTTTTGCCACTTTTTGCCAAAAATTGGGCCATTTTTGCCACTTTTTGCCAAAAATTGGGCCATTTTTGCCACTTTTTTGCCAAAAATTGGGCCATTTTTGCCACTTTTTTTTGCCAAAATGGGCCATTTTTGCCACTTTTTTGCCAAAAATTGAGCCATTTTTGCCACTTTTTTGCCAAAAATTGGGCCATTTTTGCCAATTTTGGCCAAAAATTGGGCCATTTTTGCCACTTTTTTGCCAAAAATTGGGCCATTTTGCCACTTTTTTTGCCCAAAATTGGTCCATTTTTGCCACTTTTTTGCCAAAAATTGGGCCATTTTTGCCACTTTTTTGCCAAAATTGGGCCATTTTTGCCACTTTTGCCAAAATTGGGCCATTTTTGCCACTTTTTTGCCAAAAATTGGGCCAATTTTGCCACTTTTTTGCCAAAAATTGGGCCATTTTTGCCACTTTTTTGCAAAAATTGGGCCATTTTGCCAGTTTTGGGCCAAAAATTGGGCCATTTTTGCCACTTTTTTGCCAAAAATTGGGCCATTTTTGCCACTTTTTGCCAAAAATGGGCCATTTTTGCCACTTTTTTGCCAAAAATTGGGCCATTTTGCCACTTTTTTGCCAAAAATTGGGCCATTTTGCTACTTTTTTGCCAAAATTGGGCCATTTTTGCCACTTTTTTTGGGCACTTTTTTTTTTCCAAAAATTGGGCCATTTTTGCCACTTTTTTGCCAAAAATTGGGCCATTTTTGCCACTTTTTGGCCAAAAATTGGGCCATTTTTGCCACTTTTTTTGCCAAAAATTGGGCCATTTTTGCCACTTTTTGGCCCAAAATTGGGCCATTTTTGCCACTTTTTTTGCCAAAAATTGGGCCATTTTTGCCAAAAATTGGGCCATTTTTGCCACTTTTTGGCCAAAAATTGGGCCTTTTTGCCACTTTTTTGCCAAAAATTGGGCCATTTTTGCCAGTTTTTGGCCAAAAATTGGGCCATTTTTGCCACTTTTTTGCCAACTGGGTCTGGTGGGGGGAGGGCTTTGTGTAACGTGCCTCCCCCTCTGTCTTTACAGACAAGGGTTCACGTGTGGCTGGAACAACTGGGTCGGTGTACCAATCAGACCTGGGAACAGACAGACACAACACAGCGGAAGCATAGATATACTCTGGGTTAGGTGGAGGTGGAACCCCAGAGCACGGTAAAAGTTGCTACCCGAGTTAAGTATTAAGTTAAGTGCACCTCATTGCCTTTACAGGAAAATCTAATGAATACTAAATTATACTAACCAAGGAAGTTACTTTACTGTATAGCGCGAGATCTCGTCACCATAGGGTGGCGAGACTGCACCTGACTACTGATGAGCGATGACAGAGGGTCATCCTCCTCATCCCCTGACTCGTCGGTGAAGCCATGAGTCAGCACTGCTGAGTCAGGAACTAGACCCGCTGAAGGCAGTTCTAATTCCTCTCTAGCATGATATTGTTTCAATTTATTAACATGAATTGTCCTTTCCACCTGGTCCTCGAATACTCCTTTTATAACAAGATTCACCGGCCCCGCCCTTTTAATTACTCTATACGGCCCTCGCCACCTCGGAGCTAGTTTCCTGCTCTGATTGGCGGGCGCAGCCTCATTCACTCTCAATACGAGGCTTCCTTCCTTCAACTCAAGAGGGCGTACTTTCTTGTCATAAAAATGAGCATACCTGTTCCGTGCTTTCTTGGACGCTTCAGCTGCAATATTCCATGCATTTCTCATTTTTCCAAGGACCTCTGAAGGATAGTCCTCCCCGTATGCAACATTATGTCTGTTAAGCAGACCTGAGGGGAAATTGCATGAATTACCAGTAAACAAATGAAGTGGTTGGGTGTTAATTGATTGGTGGAT
This sequence comes from Procambarus virginalis, assembly GCA_020271785.1. Classification (NCBI taxonomy): domain Eukaryota; kingdom Metazoa; phylum Arthropoda; class Malacostraca; order Decapoda; family Cambaridae; genus Procambarus; species Procambarus virginalis. The sequence continues at coordinate 56,087 of WNGS01169481.1, forward strand.
GGCAGTATTCAAGGCTAACTGAACATAGGGTAGATGTTCATCCCAGGTGTTTGCGTCATGTTCAGCAAGGATTGCAAGCATATCCTTGACTGAACGATTAGTCCTTTCCGTCATTCCGTTTGCTTGTGGGTGGTAGGCTGTTGTAAAAGCCGAAGTTGTCTCTAAAATCTTACAAACTTCTCTAAATATATTCCCATTGAATTCTTGACCCCGGTCTGAGACTAAAACTTTAGGAGGTCCGAATACAGTAACGAACCTACGCAAGAACGCATCTGCAACCGTACGAGAATCCTTCTGAGGTAATGCAACTAGTGTAGTGTATCTAGACAAATGGTCAACTAGCACCAACACGTATCTATTCCCTGAATGACTATGATGTAAGTCAATCAAATCTGCTCCCACCCGGTCTAGAGGTTCACGAATTTCAGGAAATTCCTGAAGTGGGGCTTGAACCTTAAGGGTACCTTTTCTCCTCTGGCAACGATTGCACGACTTCACGAAATTGATTACTTCAGAAAGTAATCCTGGGAAATAAAATAGAGACTTTGCCTTTAAGTGGGTTTTAAAGACCCCCGGATGCCCTGCAATTTTCGAAGCATGCGCAAGCTTTAACGCTGATGACCGCAACGCGTCCGGAATAACTAATTGAAATACTGCCCTATCATTCTGGCTATTAACATAATACAGGACGCCCTGTTTCATTTCAAAATCATGAATAGGTAAATTCTTTTCTTTTTCGGATATTTTCCTCCTTCTAAATACTCAATAATTTCTTTCCATCTAGGCTCGTTCATCTGGTACTCTCATTTTATCTGATGGAATCGTTTCAATATTTTCATTGATTTGAACAGCCGCTATGTTTCGACTTAGCGTATCTGGAACAACATGTGCTGGACCAGGCTTG
>WNGS01169481.1:57990-72987 GCA_020271785.1 Procambarus virginalis
AAAAATGAATTTTGGAGAATTGATTTTTCATTTACCGTCATCAGTAAAAACAAACATAAGGAAAATTGAGAAAATTCGTGTTAGAATTATTAATCTTACTTTTTCGGTCATATTTAATGACATGTCTACAGGAAAGACTGCTACCAAAATATACTAATACATATATATATATATATATATATATATATATATATATATATATATATATATATATATATATATATATATATATATATATATATATATATATATATGTATATATAAATTGGTGTATACTGGCAGCAGGTTTTCTTTTGAACATGTCTCATTGAATATGACTGCATATTCTGTATTTACTATCTTCTGATTTAGGGCGTCTATCCCTCTAACTATTTTCTTAGCATCAAGGCTTAGCTGAAAGAGAAGTTCTCCAAAACTCATTTTCGGAATTTCAAGGTGAAGAAAAATGAATCACTATAGAATGTATTACACTTATTTATACAATTTGCACAACGTTTCGTATCTCCTTGGTTCATTCTCAAGTGAAACAATTTTCAGAACTGGTTGATTTATACGTGCACTGGGTCAGGTGATAAAACAATAAAGATTAAAACATGGGGATACATAAGGTTAAATTGGGGATGAAGCACATAAGAACATAAGAATAAAGGTAACTGCGGAAGGCCTATTGGCCCATATGTGGCAGCTCCTATCTACATACAATGATTAATCAGGTGTAAATAAATATAAATGGGGGTAAAAAAAATCACCTTTTCCAGCTGGAAAAGATAAAATTGGAACTCCAGATGAAAAATGAACCCGAGAGGGAAAAAGAGAAGACCAGACTGGAGGTAGAAAAAGAGAAAGCCAAGCTAGAGGTGGAGCAAGAAAAAGAGAAAACAAAACAAATGCAGAGAGAAGCAAACAGGACTCTGGCTGAGCGAAGGATTGAACAAGGGATGCCAGATAGCACCACCCAAGTATCACACTCACCAGATGTTAGGGTTAGGGAGAAGGACATTCCTTTTGTTTGTTCCCGAAGAGACAGAGAGCATTTTTGAGCACTTTGAAAAGGTAGCCAGCATCAAGGAGTGGCCACAGGAGGAATGGGCCCAGCTGGTCCAGTTAAGATTGACCGGTGCAGTCAGGGAGGCATTTACCCAATTGTCACTGGAAGAGTGCCAGGATTATGCCACAGTAAAAAGCAGCATACTGCGCTCGTTTCAGCTAACCCCAGAAGCTTATAGGAAGCGCTTTAGAATGATGGTGAAGATTGGAGCATGTACTTTTGCTGAGACAGCAAGAGATCTGGAAAGACGATTCCAGAAATGGATTGAGGCTGCCGGAGTTAGATCTTACACTGACCTGAAGCAATTGATGGTCATGGAAAAGTTCTTAGAAATGATGCATCCCGAAACAAAGTTCAAGATCCAAGAGGCTGGGGAAAAGGAGATGAAAGATGCCGCAGATAAGGCAGATATGGTTACTGAAGCATACAAGAGCTTGAGGGAGAACAGAGTGAGAAGCGAGGCGAGACGCAGCAATAGCAGATCCTGTGGAGTCTGGGGAGGAAGAGGTTTTGGGGGGCAGACGAGCAGACCAGCTAATTTTAAGCGCCAGGAAGGAAAGTTGCCGAGTCTGCCTGCTGGAGGTAAGCAGGAAAATAAAAATGTGCATAGGAGACAAGAGTCCAATGAAGCTCCACAGAGTACGAGTAGTACATTTGGCCCGAGGAACTCCATTACGAGTGGGTAGAGTCAGAGCCACTCGGGAATAGGAGGGATTTCTCCCAAATGAGGTGCTACAAGTGCAACAGATCGGGTCACATGATGCGCGATTGTAGGCAGGGCAAAAGAGTTGTGACCCTGGCCATGTGTGACCCCCCGAAGTAAATATACAAATGTGTTCCAAGACAAACTACAGAACGTGAACTTAGTGAACGAGAGGTATAGGCTGTTCATCAGTAAAGGTTGGATCAGTATAGGAGGCCAACCTGAAGTAAAAGTTGGTATTTTAAGAGATACCGGAGCTAATCAGAGCTTGATTACGAGAAGCCAGATTGGGAATGATCGACGGTTAGCTGGCAGGATTAAGATGAAAGTATACGGGTTATTGTCTGAGAGTGACATGCCTGTATGTGCTGTCCAGCTAAGGTCGGAATATGTGTCGGCAGAGGTGATGTTGGGAGTATGCCCCAACATACCTGTTCCAGGAGTCCAAGTGATCCTGGGGAATGACTTGTGCGGGACAAAGGTGTTGCCAGGAGTCATAACGGAGACTGTGCCAGAGGAGTGCCCAGAAGGTCACGGCACGGGTGGGACACCTGAGAGTGTGAACCTGACTGACATCCGAGGAGATGCGTCAGGAGACCGCCAAGCCATTGAGTATCCTGTCTCGGTAGTGATGAAGGGAGAGATGGCCGACGAGGAAGACGCTGGAGAAGGTGAGACAGTGTCGATTCAACCGGTAGAAGATATCGACGTAGATATAGCGTGGTTATTTGAGGAAGGTCCGACTCAGGAAGATGGAGTCTCGGTGAGGTCAAAAGTGAAGATGACCCAGCCAAAGAAAAATCATGTGAAGAGAGTGGACCTGAGTAGAGCCCAGCCCACTGAAATTAAGAGTCGGAAGGTGAATACAACTGTGCTGAGTAGAAATGAAGAAGGATGTGGACATACTGAGGATGGGAGTAGAGCGTCAAGTTGTCCACGAGCACAGAAGCATATGGATAGTGGAGTTAAGTTGTTTGAGTTGTCAGGATTTGACATGTTTCACAGGAAACGTGGAGGAGAGATAGTGAAGAAGAGTAATAGCCGAGAAAATGAAAGGAGAAGAGACAGTATGTGTGGAGAGATGCTTACGAGCACTCTAGGAGAGGTAAAGTGACATGTACGGTCGAGTGCAATTGGTTGTAGTACAGTGCTCGAAGAAACTTTTTGGGAATGAAGAAGAGTTGAAGGAGAAGTAATGGAGTTGTAAAGATGTGAGAACTGTGAGAAGAGGATGATGATACAAGCATGGAGGAGTAGAAGAAAGCCGAGGACTCGATGGAAGTCAAACAGGATGTGGTCTCGGATAAATGAGGAGACGAAAGTGAGGATCGTCGGTGAAGACGAGGGAGTGAAGTATGATGACAGGAAACGGAAGTATAATGGCAGTAGATGGAAGTGTGAAGACAACAGAGGAGGTACAGACAGTAGATGTCTGACTCTGGACGTGAAGAGAAGAAGACGAGGAATTGGAGGGTGGAAACAAAGTACAGTGGACCATATACCATCCAGAAGGCACGAGGGGATGTTAATTATATAATACACATGCCAGATCGTCCGAGGAAGTCACAGGTTTACCACGTGAACATGATAAAGAGGTACTATGACAGAAATAAGCCTCTAGACGACGAAGAATAGATGGAAACCCGAAACTGACGACTGTGCTTTGTGTGGGAGACGGCAAAGGAATAGAAGAGAACTGTAAGTTAGAGAGAGCCGAGTGCGCGAAGATATCGAATACAGAAAGCCTGGCCAAGATAATTGAGCGTCTGGGGGGTCATTTGGAGGATGACCAACGCCGGGAACTAGTGGAGACCATACGGAGGAATAAGTCGTTATTCACGGTCGTGCCCAGAAGCCACCGCTGAACGGTGCACGAAGTAAATGCAGGGAGTGCTGACCCCATCAAACAGCACCCTTACAGAGTTAACCCGAAGAAAGCAGCGGCGATGAGAGCAGAAGTAAAGTATCTGCTAGATAACGACTTGGCAGAGGTTAGCGACAGTGACTGGAGTTCGCCGTGACTCCTCGTGAAGAAGAGTGATGGCACATACCGGTTGTGCACTGATTACAGGAAAGTGAATGCAGTCACAGTCGCTGACTCGTTCCCGATACCACGCATAGATGATTGCATAGATCGGATTAGGAGTGCACGGTATGTCTCTAAAATAGACCTGCTGAAGGAATACAACCAGATTCGCCTGTCCGAGGAGGCCAAGAGGATCTCAGCATTCGTGACACCCGACGGCTTGTACCAATATAAAGTGGTGTCGTTCGGAATGAAGAATAGTGGTAGTTGTTTCCAACGAGTAATGAATCAGGTATTACAAGGCGTGACCTGGTGTGCAGTGTACATCGATGATATTGTAGTGTTTGCTGATTCCTGGAAGGATCACCTGGATCGACTTTTAGATTTGTTCGATCGATTGGAGAAGGCCAACATGACGATCAACTTAGCTAAAAGCGAGTTCGGGAGAGCCCGCCTGGAGTACCTTGGTTATATAGTAGGGCAAGGCGTGGTTGCTCTGGTAAGAACAAAGGTGGAGGCCATTGACAACTTCCCGGTGCCCAGGAGTAAGAAAGAATTGTTGAGATACCTCGGTATGATTGGATATTACCGGAAGTTCTGCGGAAATTTCTCCACCATAGCCACTCCTATGACGAGTTTGCTATCAAAGAGCAGGAAGTAGGAGTGGAATGGAACAGCACAAGAAGCGTTTGAAAAGACCAAAAGACTGTTGACCGAGGCGCCTGTACTAGTGTCGCCCAATTTTGGAGCACCGTTTACGTTATTTGCAGATGCCAGTGATATAGGGGCTGGAGCTGTACTGACGGAGCAGAATGATGGAATTTACCGCCCGATGTCCTTCTTCTCGAAGAAGTTCGTTAAGCACCAGAGGTCGTACAGTATGGTCGAGAAAGAGACTTTGGCCCTGGTGATGGCATTGAAACATTCTGAAGTGTATGTGAGTGGAGGAGGACACCCAGTGACGGTGTATACAGACCATAATCCCCTAGTTTTCCTAAGAAAAATGAAGCGTGCAAACCAGAGGTTAACCAGATGGTTTTTATTGCTCCAAGAGTATGACCTGGTGATAACACACATAAGGGGGTAAGACAATGTAGTAGCTGATGCGTTATCTCAAGCCTAGCCACTAGAATAATTCACAAAAACAAGGGGGAGGGAGTGTTATGATCCCAGGTAGCCGAAAAAACGAGTCTCCTCTTTGAGAATTATTCTATCAAGCCTGACCTGACTAGGAGGTCGGAGATATACAGACATGAAGATTCATATGTAAAAATAATTGGGTAAATTTTACAGGGAGTTTAAGAATGTGGGCAGTGAATAAGAAAATAGATAAATGACTGGTTATGAGATGTGGATAATTTGCTGGAGGCATGAGGCTCGCTTCGGGAGGGCTCAGCCCCCACTTGAGTACCAGACATCGTGATTGGAAGCTGCGCTCCATTTGAGCTCCCGTTGGAGAGGATCCCCTGTTGGATATACCTTCAGGGGGTTTACGATCCGAAAAATTCGAGAAAAATCGTAAAATTTAGAAATATTTATAAAAATACTACGTAGTTCTGGCAACACTCTGGTGCAATCAGAATGCTTTTACGATATAAATTGACGTATTTATGGCACATTTCCATGCGTAATTGTGCAGAATCCGGTGCCCCGCAGCTGTGGCGCGCCGAAGGTATTCCGTCGTACGTTGTAAACGTCAATTTTTTCGTAATAACGTCGTAAATAACTGTATGTATGAAGAGTAAATATACACTCCTTGGCAACTCTTTCATCCCTCGTGGGGTTGAAAGAGCCACCAAGAGAGAGAAAGAGCCGGCCACCAAGCCCTCAGTCACCTCTGGTGTCTTGTTCAATGCAGACGCTTTGTCGATGCGCGCTCCATTCTCGCTCTTGGAATAGCGCATTCTTGCGTCTTTTGCACAATGACATATATAGATGAAGCGTTAGCAGATAAGAGCAGCAAATCTGGCACTCGGTCCCCGTCTTTATCAGTAAAAGAAAGCCGCTTTAGCTCGGAGAAGAGTGACAGATGGTGAGGTGTGAGGCGCGACACTGACACCTCCCTCAACCTCCCTCTACCTTCCTCAACCTCCCTCAACCTTTTTCACACACCTTCCTAGACTTCCCTCCCTCCAACAAGCCAAGACAGGCTCCTGAGGGAGGTGATACAGCAATCATGCAGGTGCCAGTGAGTGCCCATTGCAGTGCCACCTTGAGGACACACAATTCGGACCAATTATAATAGGTTAGTATGTTTTAGTGTTATAATTGGATATTTTGTAATAAATAATTGTAATATATATGTGCAGGCATATATATATATATATTTATATGGATTTTTTTTTTTTCATTTTTTTTCCGTTTGTTATCAGGGGATTTGCATGGAACTTACACATGTTGCTGAACGGATGCCTATCAGCAAGGGTGCCAATTATGAACGAAATTGGTCCACATCAAACTCGGCTACAGGTGGCCAAACTTTGATCTTATTTTACTCGGGTAAAGAAATTTTCAACTTCAAGGTGTCTCACAGCTTTCATTTTTTAATCAATTTACATGCAAATTACACCTTATATGTAGAGTTTGTGCTTCTACAATTTGTATAAAACATTTTATTTCAAAGTCAATTTATTGATTTTATAAATATTGAAAACCATCATATATTGCAGATTTTTGGAAAGGGAACTTTGAATAATTGTACTATTGCACTAAACACTTTTTTGATAAAACTGTCTTATGAAATCCTTTATTTCATGCTAATGTGACATCTGATTGTTATAAACATGATTTTAGTTAACACATGTGTTCCTAGAAATTTTTCGAAAATGTTGAAAAATTCGTTGCATAATACGTTTTTTTTTTCTCCCTTTCTATTTAGGTTGTGATGCTGAAACTTGGACCAGTTGCAGCCCTTTTCTTCACCATCTTCCAAATAAATTTTTAAGAAAATTGAATAACTTTTAATTTTCCGTAATAAGACCCCTTCAAGAGAAAGGAAGTGTGCAGACGTTCCAGCTGTGGAATCGAGCTGGGAACGTGAGGTCTCAAGTCCTGGACGGCAAGGAGAGTTTCTTAAGCCGCCCAGAGACATTATCGTGGGCCGTTGTAGCGCCCTGATCAGACTCCGTCAGAAAGAGAGCGCCCTCTTCTAGACAATCTGTGGTAAGCACGATTTTAAGCCAGTTAATAGTGATTACTTGCAGTTGGTCGTGTGCCCAGCGACAGTAGCGAATGTATATTGATAACTTAGACATGTTTTGGTAAGGCAGAAGGCCTAAAATAAGAGAGTGGAGATGGAGGAACGTCCTGGACGACGGAGCGACGTCCGTCTCCTCTGAGCGCTGGCAGATGACGGAGTTAGCCCAGCTCCTGGCGGGGTAGCTGCCTCGAGGGCCGCCTGGCCGGGCGGAGCATGGACCAGCCCAAACGGGGCAGTCCACTTTCACAGTATGAAGAGATCAGAGATATGTTAGATGCAAACATATTGTGTGGATTATTTCGTTTATGTGTTTAAGAGGAAACATTTTTATTGGCGTGTCAATGGATTGCAGGTTTGTCTTTGGAAGAAGCTGCTGAGAACTTCGAAGCCAGCACAGAGGGAGTAGTTGATGAGACTCCAAGGTAGTGAAAAGTACTGAGCTCTGTAGGAGAGCAGCCATACAGTGAGGAAGAGGATCTCAAGCTGTGAGAAGAGTAGTATTGGATTGAAGTTTCACATGCTTCTGTGATGCCAATGGTAAAGCATTGTTGTTGATCAAGGAAGACTTCATGGTGTAGCAGCCAGGAGAGCTGTGAAGGACCCTAGTTGAAGTGGTGACGCACCATAGTTGCTCGAGGAAACTTCATGGTGTAGCAGCCTGGAAGAGCTGCGGAGGATCCTGGTAGATAAACCCAGAAAAACCTGAAGAGATCAGGGTAGTGAACTTCCAGTTGTGAAAGGGGAGTTCTGGTTGATTACTTGAAGGGAGTTGGTAGAGTGTTTAATTGTCATTAGCGTGCAAGACACATTGAAAGGTGAGTGATTTTTTGCCATTTTTGTGCCAAGGAGGTTATCTTGACGTGATTTCGGGGCTTTTTGTGTCCGCGCGGCCCGGTCCTCGACCAGGCCTCCACCCCCAGGAAGCAGCCCGTGACAGCTGACTAACACCCAGGTACCTATTTTACTGCTAGGTAACAGGAGCATAGGGTGAAAGAAACTCTGCCCATTGTTTTTCGCCGGCGCCTGGGATCGAACCCAGGACCACAGGATCACAAGTCCAGCGTGCTGTCCGCTCGGCCGGTCAGGAGTACATAAGTAAGGAGTACTTATATTGAAGTTATAAGGATATACTTATCCTTATAAATATAAGTATATCCTTATATAATATAAGTATATCCTTATATAATATAAGTATATCCTTATATAATATAAGTATATCCTTATAAGTATTAGGATATACCTATAAGGATATACGAGTTATTAGGAGTACTTATATTGAAGTACAGAATTACAATCGTAAGCCGTATTACCTGCAGAGACATACATATGTGTTCTATGATTGATAGGGTGATCGATTGATCAGTGTTGTATATCAAGGAACATTTATACTAATATTTATGTTATTGCAGCCATACGCTGGTTTTCCGTGTATGTGTTTATAGATATATATATTTTCTTGCTGATAGTGCAACATTGTGTTATAAGACTTGACCTACTTGAGGAGGTTGATAGTATTAGGTGGTGAATCAAGAGATAGGATACCACTTGATAAGCAGATGATAGAGTTCTGATGGTGTTGGAGTGCAACCTGACTGAAATAGTATAGAGTGTAGGATTCATTATTATTATTATTGTATGTGTGTATGTATTGTTTATGTGCTTTGTCCAGTAAATATATTCAAATTTGCTGGTGTTTGCCCTTGGCCTAGTGAGGCTTCCCTGGAAGTAGGAAAGAAAGAGAGAGAGAGAAAAAAAGAACCAAGAACCACAACTGCGGACAGGGTAGAACAGAAAACTAATAAGTCAAAGGGGATTGAGATCATATCACATAAGGAGAGAGTGGGGAATCACAGCGGCTCGAGTGGGTGTGTGCACGTGACAACGAGGCTAAGTATTGGAGCCGCATCCCCTACTAAGCGTATGACATTGAGCCCCTCTCCAAGAGCTAGAAGCGCCCAGGGTGATCTCCTGGTAAAGTATAAGCACTTACAAGTTTTGGTTGGGTTGTCATAAAGAAGGATCAAACATCAACACCAACCCACAAAAAAGGTTACATCCTTCATGGGGGGCAGTGTACTGTGTACAACGCTTGACTGCTGTAGAGGGTTCTCTGTCGGCTTCGGGCTGTTTTTGATCAGGAGTTGGGAAGTCTTCTTGGTATATATATATACCAAGGTGTACCAGCGTACCTAGGTGTACCTAGGTGTATCAGCTCTAGAGCGGATGTAGGGACCCATAGCCTTGAAGAAAAAAAACAAAGAGTACTATATATATATATATATATATCTAATATATATATATATATATTATATATATATATATATATATAATAATATAATATATATATATAACTGAAAACTCACACCCCAGAAGTGACTCGAACCCATACTCCCAGGAGCAACGCAACTGGTATGTACAGGGACGCCTTAAACCATTTGACCATCACGACCGGACATAAGGAAGTGATAGCCGAGGCTATATGAACCACTTCCCCGCCGGCACTCGGATGGTAATCTTGGGCATAGCATTTTATCAAATCACCTCATTTTTGGGGGCAACAAATTTTGTTGCGGCGCTGAGCATGGCATCAGCTACTTTTCCCATAGAGGGTAGTCCCAGCCGGACTGTTTGTGTTGTTTTGTTGGCTCTATAATGGTTGCTGGGGCTGCCAGAAATCCCACTGATTTGAACATTCAGTGAAAGCAGGATCGTGTATTCCTGCTGAATCTCTCAAGGTTGCATGTAAGATATCTCTGACGAGGTCGTGCGATGCGTGGGAGGAGGAAAGGAAGGCTGGTAGAGCAATTTGGGAGGCTGTGCGGACACCAAGGCCGCCAAGTCTTACAGGAAGGGTTGCTTGCTCCCACTGAGAGTCGTCCAATGGCAGGTTCAGGACTTTCACCAGCATGGACCTCAGAAGGGTGTCATACACATTCAACTTAGGGCTGTTGTAGGATGGAGAACATCTCAGAAAGAAAGTAGGTCAACTTAGGGAGTGACAGGCATCTTGTGAGGAGAGAAGAGAGCATCATGGGCATCAATCTTGTCAATCCTGTCCAGCATTCTCTTTAGATCAGTGATTTTGCAGCCAAACCTCTTCGATTGCTCGTGGGCCAATGGGGGCACCCAGGAGAGTGCAGTCCGGTGGCTCGACAATGAGAATGTCTGGAAGAACATTTTGTATTTGCCCAGTGATGTCTGGGGTTGCGGGAGATTATTTCACACTTGGATGCATTGAGAATGAGGCCTATATATATATATATATATATATATATATATATATATATATATATATATATATATATATATATATATATATATATATATATATATATATATATATATATATATACATTATATATATATATATATATATATTATATATATATATAGTATATATATATATATATATATATATATATAATATATATATATATTTTAATTAGAAGGGAGTACCACCTCTGACTGGAAGAAGGGGGACCCATAGCCTCGGAGGAAATCACACATAACGCATTGGAGGGAATGTGGTCCCCTCCAATACAATTTATGTGTGCTTTTCTCTTACCACCCCCTTCCTTTTTTATGCTTTGTGTATTTAAGGTTACAAAACATGCAAGACAATGCCTAAAGGTTATGGATCTCTTGAAGCTCCTCCGCTTCTGGACAGGAACCGAGGACGCAGCAAGCATTTCCCCTCTGGGTCGCCACACTGAGGCGCTGAAACAAAAAACTGCAAGCCCTTGGGTCTCTGGTGACGTCAATGAGCTTGGAACCCAATTCCTTGAGAAATCCAAGGCACTCTTGCCCGAGGGGCCATGCGTCTCAGACGCTATGGGAACAAAGAGGTATTGACCTGCCAGTCGCCTGTATTTGAGAGATTTTGCTGTTTCCCTGTGGTTGGCCGCCTCACCTGCTTGATCAGCTCCGAAGTGTACATAGGTGTCAGCCAGGGTGGATACACATGTGTAGTCCCACACCAACTGTCTACCCTCCTTCCATGAGTATATGGTGATGCCATCAAGGCGAAGTGGGGGGAAATCCGGGTTTGGACCCCTAGGATGCGAGGTTCTCTCTTCGCTGGGCACTTAGCTGAGACGAGGTTCTCTTGATGATGTCATTGACCTCGTTGTGTCTTGCATGCCAGCCCTTTGTGCTTCCGCAATGCAACCCATGCAGTCCGTATTGGTCTGCTTCCACCCTGTTGCAAATACACTTGTATTTAGTGTGAATTGGGGCACCAAGGCGAAGGGCCACTGCTACACGAAGGGATTCTGGATCTAGGCGCGTGCCCATTGCTGACATGGGTACTGCCAGGAGGAAGTCTCCTGCATGGGGGCACGCACTGCTCTGAGGCGGGCTTTCTCCTTGTCTGATGTTGCGGCGCTGAGCATGGCATCAGCTACTTTTTCCACTAGAGGGTGGTCCCAGCCGGACTGTTTGTGTTGTTTTGTTGGCTCTATAATGGTTGCTGGGGCTGTGCAAACATCCCACTGATTTGAACATTCAGTGAAAGCAGGATCGTGTATTCCTGCTGAATCTCTCAGGGTTGCAGGTAAGATATCTCTGACGAGGTCGTGCGATGCGTGGGAGGGGAAGGAAGGCTGGTAGAGCAATTTGGGAGGCTGTGCGGACACCAAGGCCGCCAAGTCTTACAGGAAGGGTGCTTGCTCCCACTGAGAGTCGTCCAATGGCAGGTTCAGGACTTTCACCAGCATGGACCTCAGAAGGGTGTCATACACATTTAACTTAGGGCTGCTGTAGGATGGAGAACATCTCAGAAAGTAGGTCAACTAAGGAGAGACAGGTCTTGTGAGGAGAAAGAGAGCATCATGGGCATCAATCTTGTCAATCCTGTCCAGCATTCTCTTTAGATCAGTGATTTTTGCAGCCAGGACCTCCTCGATTGCTCGTGGGCCAATGGGGCACACCAGGAGAGTGCAGTCCGGTGGCTCGACAACGAGATGTCTGGAAGAACATTTTGTATTTGCCCAGTGATGTCTGGGTGCGGGAGATTATTTCACACTTGGATGCATTGAGAATGAGGCCCAAGGCTGCTCCCTGCTCCTGGATTTTCTTATATCCTCCAAAATGGTTTCCGGGGTTCCAGCGAGAGTGCCATCATCCAGTACCAGATGTTTAGCTCGCTTGTCTACTATCAGTGACCTCTTTGATAGCTAGGCAGAAAAGGAGGGGTGCTAAGGGGTCACCTTGTTGGACACCTTCACAGGAGTTTATTTCATGCTCCCCAAAAGAAGCTTAGAGTCCACACTGTAGCACGATCGGATGAAGGGTAAAGGGGACGGGAAATGGTGTATACAGCGTCTCGTCTGACTTTATTGAAAGCATTTTGAAGTCAAGCTTTACTATGCCTTCTGGTCCGGGAGATCAGCATGTAAGCCCGCGCTGCATGTGCGGCAGCTTCACAACCTAGGGGAATCCCCAACCCGAGCGGATGAGGTTTCACAGCAAGGTGGCTGCTTCCTGGCTGATAGAGGAGCGGAGGGTCCACACTGCAGTCTACACTAAGGAAACAAACATATGGATGTGCCTAAATGCCAACATTGGACTGCCCAGACAGGTTCAAAAGGAGTGTTGTTAACGCTATGTCGATCGTGCTCTCAGCCACAGCTGCAGAAGGGAAGCAAGTCGACGAAGAACTCTGTAGAGTAAGTCCGGTCCTAGTCAACAACGGCTTCTACCATGGTTCATTGAAGACATCATAAGAAAGGAAGTGAAACGCATGCAACCTCTGATGAGGACAACTAACACAACACCTATACCCCCCTATAGACTATTTTTACAGGAACTTCTTCTCCACAGCTCATAAACGGAGGAAAGGGTCCTGAAAGATAATGGTAATAGACACGTTATCCCTACAGACAAAATCAGCAGTACAAGTGACGATTTACTATAACACCAAGAAACTTGCCAACCTACTCATGAGAAACTCCCCCGACACAAAGCAGTAACGCTTTGAAAGCAGACCAATGTCGTCTATGCCTTCAAATGCCCCACCTTGGGGACTGTAAAGCCCCAAAGAACTCTCAATATATAGGCAGACAACAACATCTCTTTCCAGGGCGATTAACGATGCATAGCAAACGGGCTCTATCAAGGAAACATATAATCTCTTCCCACAAACCAAAACCATCACCACAGAAATCTTCACAAACAACACAGAAATCATTGATAGATACAGCGACAACAGGCGGCTTGACTTCTGCGAGGAACTACACCACATCAAGAAGCTCAACACCAGCAATCAACAGCCAATTACGCACAACTATATTCTACCACTTCAAGACTTCCGCTCCAATAGAAACATCAAGAAATATGGGCCAATAGGCCTTCTGCAGTACAGATCTATTCTTCCCCTTTAGCTTTATACCCATTGTTTCGTGTTCTGTGTTGTGTTTCACCTCACACCCCAAACCATTGGTAACATGTTTTCCCCCCCCCCCCCCCCCCCCCCCCCCCCCCCACCCCCTCACCCCAAATGCAGGTACCAACAAGGCTGGGGAAACTCTGTGGCAGTGGATAGTTGGTTTGGGGGGGGGGTAAACTAAAGTCGGGTGAAAAAAATGGTAAGAAGGTGTGACGAAACGGCGCGGCAGTGGCCGCGTCAGAGGCAGAAATAAAGAATGAATTGTTGAGAATTGATTTTTCAGTGACCGTCACCAGTAAAAAAGAAACAGAAGGAAAGAGAGAAAATGTCCGGGGTAGAAGGAGTAATCGGGTGGGAGGACTGTAATAGAGAGATAGAGAGAGAGAGAGAGCAGATATAGAGAGGAGAAGAAGATAAAGAGAGATAGAGAGGGAGACATAATGTAGATATATATAAGAGAGATGAGACCTATATAGAGGAATAGAGAGAGAGATAAGATAAGAGAGAGAGATACTGAGATATATATCTATGTGTCTACATCTATATATCTATATATCTAATATCTAATCCATATATATATATATATATATATATCTATTATCTCTCTCTATATACTCTATAGTTAGCTTCTTCTTTCCACCCTCGCTCTACATATCCTCTCTCTACTCTATCTCTCTACTCTATCTATATCTCTATATTTCTATATAGATCCTCACTGCTCCTATATACTCTCTATATATATATATCTTTTGTATATATTTTTTTTTCTAAGGTTCGAATCCTTCACGAAAATGAGTTCTTTGGTTATATATATATATCTATCTCGACTCTAGTCTATATCATATCTCCTCTGATATCTATATTATAATATTATAGATCTCAAGCCTCACTGCTCATATAATATATATATATATATATATATATATACTCATATATATATATATATATATATATATATCTATAATATATATATATATATATATGTCCGTACCTAGTAGCCAGAACGCACTCTAGCCTACATGCAAGGCCCGATTTGCTTAAAAGCCAAGTTTTCCATGAATTAATTTTTTTCGACTACCAAACCTACCTAACCTAACCTACCATAACTTTTTTCGGCTACCTAACCTAACCTAAACCTATAAAGATAGGTTAGGTCAGGTTAAGGTAGGGTTGGTTAGGTCGGTCATATATCTACGGCGTTAATTTTATAACTCCAATAAAAAAAAAATTGACCTCATACATACTGAAATGGGTAGCTTATCTTTTCATCAGAAAAAATTAGTGAAAATATATTAATTCATGAAAACTTGGCTTTATTAGGCAAATCGGGGCTTGCATAGGAGCTCAGAAGTGCGTTCCTGGCTACTAGGTACGACATATAGTATATATATACAATCTATATATATGTACTAACAATATGTATATATATATATATATATAGATATACCATCACCATATAGATAATATAGTATATATATATATAGCTCGCTCTCTCTCTCTCGATTAGGATCCGCGCTCTCTTAGCGCTCTCTCTCGCTTCGCTCATGCGATCATCTATCTCCCTCTCTCTCTCATATCTATCTCTACTGCCTAATCTCTCTCTCTCTAATCTCTCTCTATATATGAGCAGTGAGAT
>WNGS01169482.1:10987-26216 GCA_020271785.1 Procambarus virginalis
TCTCGGAAATTAGTCAGTGACAACTTTTAAAACAATACTCCAGGGCCCATAAACTTGGTTCTCGAATGTCGGCAGCCAGAGAGCGCCAGCCGTCTTGTGGGCGTTTCCTGTCGTACCGTGGAATGGTGTGTGAGCCTACGGTAGTCAAACAGATCTTTCAGAATCCAGGCCTATGTCACGACCCTAGGAGGCGGAGCTAGTCTGAGTTGTCTGGTCTGAGAGTGACACTGCGCTCATTGGTTGAGTAGAAAGGCAGTCTCAGGAGTGCCTGCCATGCCATTGGCTCAGTTCTAGTTCACCCAGTTATGTTTAAATCCATTGGCCTAGGCTGGGAGGGGCGGAGTTAAATTGGGCCTAGGAGTGTGGTAGCATTTTTTGTAAGAGTGAGAATTCAGTGTGTCTTGGGAGTTTTTCGGGACTGGAGGGCTGCTCAGCCCGCATCCAAAGGTCTGAGGGCCGCCATCAACATCTTGGCCGCAGTGTGCGATTGAAGGTAGTGTGCTCCTACGTTCATGCATATTGGTGATTGCATTTCCATTGCCTCTTTTATTTTGGTAGATGTTATTAGAGTAGGCTATAGGTCAATTGTGATTTAAATATACAGTTACAATAATAAAATAATTGATAATGTCATTTTGGTGAGTTATCTGTCCCCTTGTGTTGGTATATGTTATTCATGCGATTTTCATGTGCTGTGTTAGAAATTCCCTGTGTTTCTCCATTCTTAGGAATAATAAAGTAAAGCGAGAACCTCCCGTTCAGTTCAATAAGACTAAAGTAATCCATTCAATTTCAATCACTGGTCCGTTGAGTTCCCTGATTATCGAGTCCCTTCCTTCCTGGGGATCGATAATTATAGACACATTCATTCATTTGGAAGGTGGTGGCAGTGTATAAAGGTAAGAAGATTAATAATCCCTTTCCTTGTGATATTCCTCATTTAATGTTCAGCTTATATTCGTGACAGTCCAGCGAGGGGTCATACTGGTCCGTTATTAGTGTTTGCTGGTTATTAAGTGTGGACAGAGTTATTACAATAAAATGGTTTAGCCAACATTACAATGGTAGCAGCCATTACAGGCGCGGGGTGGCCCACGGGCGAGTGGCCAGGATGGCGCGCACGTGGGGCTTGCCTCAGGCTGGCGCCCACAGCAACGTGGAATTCAAAGTTCAACAGGGGCCTGTAATATCACCACAATTACACTAGGAGGCCCTGCCCTTATTCCACCAATTGTCCATTAACATGGACAGGATACTCGGACCCGATGTGAGGAACCAAACAGATACACCATGAGGCCTACCAGCTGCCTCATGGGTAAACACTGTAAACTGTCTTTTAGCTTTTCCACTTGTTCCTTCTGTACTCCTTGGCCCCATTTCACGCAAATTGGGCCTCGACACAACCCTTGATAGCAGGAGTGCCATCCACGATGAGTAACAAGGAAGACATAGCGAATAACGGTGTGGGGGGGGAGGTGGCGGATGTCACGCCTGCTCAGCTTGCCGCCCAGCTCAGACTGAAGATTTGGCAGGCTAGGGAAACTGAAATGCCCATATCTCCCCCCTACCTGTCTTGACCAATCAGCACAAAGCAAGCACAACTATATGGTGCCACTCCCAATCACAGCTGTTTGCGCCAAAACTCATCTAGAGGCGGAGGTGCCGCTACCAATCACAGACGCCCTCACCCTGAGGCGTCCCGTGACATTACAAGGAGGGGGAGGCCTAGGACATTGCCTGTCTCACATGGTGGGCGAGGCGACGTTCACCCCTCTGTCCCCCCCCCCACCTCTAAAACCATTGAGAGTCAAGTACCCTCTCTTACCACTCACTCTCAAGTCTCATCCCATTTCACAGAAACAGGAAAATTCTGTAACTCTCTCTACAGAGCAATCACAGACTTCTAGCGAGTCTCAAACGACAGTCCTTAACATAAGCTTTCATCCAACACCACACAAGTGCATGTAGTCTGAAAACTTCTTGTCTAGAGTCCCTAGAGCGACTCTAGCCTAATCTAGGAAGCTAGAAAAACTAGCTGAGGGAATCTTTATTCCCTCACAGATTGTTTCTCTTACCACAATTATAACAACCTCATTTTTGGGGGGCAACACATGAGGAACACAAATGCGAACAAGCCTGAATGGTTCCCAGGACTATATTCAACTGAAAACTCGCACCCCAGAAGTGACTCGAACCCATATTGCCAGAAGCAACGCAACTGGTATGTACAGGACGCCTTAATCCACTTGACCATCACGACCGGACATAAGGAAGTGATAGCCGAATCTATTTGAACCACTTCCCCGCCGGCACTCGGATGGTAATCTTGGGCATGGTATTTTATCAAATCACCTCATTCTTTGGGGCAACACGTGAGGAACACAAATGCGAACAAGCCTGAATGGTCCCCAGGACTATATGCAACTGAAAACTCACACCCCAGAAGTGACTCGAACCCATACTGCCAGGAGCAACACGACTGGTTTTGCTTCGATAGCTTATATATATATATATATATATATATATATATATATATATATATATATATATATATATATATATATATATATGTCGTACCTAGTAGCCAGAACGCACGTCTCAGCCTACTATGCAAGCCCCTATTTGCCTAATAAGCCAAGTTTTCATGAATTAATTGTTTTTCGGTTACCTAACCTACCTAACCTAACCTAACCTAACTTTTTCGGCTACCTCACCTAACCTAACCTATAGAGATAGGTTAGGTTAGGTTAGGTAGGGTTGGTTAGGTTCGGTCATATATCTACGTTAATTTTAAGTCCAATAAAAAAAAATTGACCTCGTACATAATGAAATGGGTAGCTTTATCATTTCATAAGAAAAAATTAGAGAAAATATATTATTCAGGAAAACTTGGCTTATTAGGCAAATCGGGCCTTGCATAGTAGGCCAAAAAGTGAGTTCTGGCTACTAGGTACGACATATATATATATATATATATATATATATATATATATATATATATATATATATATATGTTTTTCTTCTTCTTCTTCATTTATAGACATTCAACCAGTGTTTATAGCTCCCCAACCTTCCACCGAGGATAGCGAGAGCAGATGCAGCCCGCTCTCTTCGCACCTCGCTAGCAGTATCACCTCGTCCAGCGTCATTACTACTAACAAGAACAAGAACAACAACAGTAATGATGAAGATGCGGATGTTGACGATGAGTGTAGCAACAGCGAAGGAGACAGTTTAGTCCCATTGCTTTCCACCGACAACGATGATGATGGAGATGGTAATGAGAGCAGCAGCAGCGGCGTTAACACCTTCCCCGCTAGCTTCAGCCCACGACTAGGTTCCCTCTCCGACGGTGAAAGTACTATTAACAGTAGCGGTAATGAAGATGGAGATGACTTCGGCGAAGGTGAAGGGGGTGATGGTGGTGATGTGTACAGCACCAGCAGTGAAGGTAGTTATTGTTCCAATCCTATATCACCAGCGTCATCATTATCCTCCCTCTTTCTCTCTCTGAAGACGAAAGTATAGTACCACAAGACTCTCCTTCTACATCCTCACAGGATCGGGGAGGAGGTATAACTTCTCTGTACCCTTCCACTCACTCTCCTTCACGTCCTCCACAACCACAAGCGGTACAACCTCAAGTTATAGACCGAATAGAAAATTATAATAAAGCAAATATTACACTTTCATTTTCGGTCCCCGAGAGTGTAAGCTCTTCCCCGGAGTGTTTAAACATTTAAAAAAAATTATCGATCAGATTAGAAGTCAGTTCTCCCCCCGCCATCCTTCACTGTTAATATACCCGGATATTACATTGATTGTACGCAATTTAAATGTACGTAAAGAAGAGGAAATGTGTTGGATCCCATCAATAATGACGGATTTCCTATTCGTGGAGAGGCTCGAACAGTCACGTTAGAGGAAGTGGACACCCTGGTGGGTTTTAGGGCTGACGAATTAGAAGGGAAGATTGCACGTTATTTATGTGAGCGTGAGGGGTCTAATGTCGTAGTTGAATGCCTAAGAGGGTTTTACATCAACTGCACTCAAATTGAACGCCCTATACACTTAGGTTCTCATGTAGTCTACCCCAAAGGATTACGCGGGAACGCTTTGTTTTCAATCCAGCAGGGGAGGATGGTACCTGCCTTATGCAATGTCTTGCAGCTTACGAATGCTTGGCTAAGGGTCAGCATCTAGATAATATTCGTAAACGTTGCGGCGAAACGAGCTAAGACACATTAACTGGCCAGGTGATGTTAGTTCCCCAGTAACATTTGAGGATATTGCAAAAGTGGAAAACTGAACATGGTCCAGATTTTTATTTATACACTTGAAAGGGACGAAAATACGAGGCGTCACTTCATCGCTCTTGCCACGAAGGGAAGGAGGGAATATAAAGACATCATTTCTCTGTTAATGTTGGAGGGCCAACATCTGGTATTAATTAAAAACTTTAACCAGTATGTGCGCAATATGCACAACAATGGCTCGCGCATCCCTAAGCAGCACACTTTTTGCCATTCCTGTTTGATTTCACTCTCACCACATCGTATGCAAGCCCACGAAGGTTCCTGTAAAGTACATCAAACTCTTAAATTTTATCCTCCAGAGAGGAAGATTACTTTCCGCAACTACAGTCGTGGGTATGGACCTAGCCACCTCTGTTTTTACGATTTCGAGTGTCTGCTGGATCGCTCTAACCCTAAAGGGATGATAGAATCGCGCCATAACGCAGTAGCTTATGCCTATATCATCATTGAAAGGCAGATGAATATTGTCGAGACAGATATCTATTTAGGTAAAGACTCAGTCAATCACTTTATAAACACACTAAAATCCTCTTAGGATAGAATTAAGAGAGGGATAGTAGCCTATGAACTTGACATGTCCCCTCAACAACAAGCTTTATTTGAGACAAAAACTTCCTGCGAGCTCTGCGATGAACCTTTTAACGGTATAGATGTAATCAAAGTCCGTCATCACGATCATACAATAAGAAAGCACAATTATAAAGCAGCTTACTGTGATAGATGTAATTTACAATGTATAAATTCGTATAAGTTCCTTTACACTTTTTCACACAATGCCAGCTATGATTTAGGGGTGATCCTAAATGAGATGAAAGACAGACCGGGGGATTGAAATAGATATATTAGCCAGTGATGGATTTAAGTTTATGAAAGTGGATGTGAACAAGTTGCGATTTTTGGACAGTTTAGCCTTTCTCGATGGATCACTACGAAGAATAGCGAAGATTCACATCGATAGTGGGAAACCTACCCCCCTTCACAATGGCTATGTTACAGGGAGTAAATAAAGATGCAATCCCTAAACTGTTAAATGGGAAACAGTCATTCTGCTATGATTACTTGTCCTCTATGAGTGTGTTGGATGAACCACATCTTCCTTCGCGTGATAAGTTTTACAACACATTGAAGGATGAAGAGTTGTCAGAAAACGATTACAAGCAGGCGATAGAAATTTTCGATCTAGCTCAATGTCGCAACATTGGAGACTACCTCCTTCTTTACCTCAAAGTAGATACTGGGTTGTTGGCTGATGTGTTCAATGTCTGACGAGATACCATGCTCACTCTCTACAAATTAGACATTTCCCACTACATTTCTCTACCATCGTTCGCTTGGGATACATTCTTGTTTAAATCTAAAGTTGAACTCGATGTAGTGTCCGACCCGCTGTTATACGATTTACTACGTCGCAATCTCCGAGGTGGGTTCTCCAGTGTGAGTAGACAGCACACGAGTGTAGAGAACCATCACACAGGTTTAGATCTAGGGAATGATAGTAGCTACATCATCTACCTGGACTTTAACAGCCTTCACGGGGCGGGTATGACTGAACCGCTCCCTCGAGGTGGAATCCGGAAGCTGACTCAGAATGAGTGCGCGGTACTGTTAGAGCAGGGGCTGGAGAATATCCCTGCGATGGAGACACTGGTTACTGGGTGTTGTGTGATACATTACAGGTTAGTCCAGAGGTGGCTAGATACACTGATGAGCTGCCCCTAGTTCTTTCCCATGCTAATATTACCGAGGAACATATTTCACCCTACAGTAAGAATATTCTTAGAGATGAAAGGCGTGGGATGCCTAAAAAAACACTAAATTAATCGCTTCGCATCTCCCTCAGAAAGATTACATAGTCAGTCTTGATTCGTTACAGTTGCTCATGCGCATCGGGTTAGAAGTAACTAAAGTTCACGGCATCTACGAATTTCAGCAGGAGAGTTATCTTAAAGATGTCATTGAAACCAATGTTCGAGAACGTGCCACCACCAAATGTGCGATTAAAAAAAAATTCAAACTCATATCAAATTCTATTTATGGGAAGAGTCTCACTGACGTTTCTAAATATGGGAATAAACACTACTTAGCGATCGTCGTGCTTTCCTAAAACACGCTCGCAACCACTTCTTCAAGCGTTCTCTGTTGCTGAGTAAGAATCGCGTGATCTGCACTATCAAGCAGAAGTCGCTCCAAGTCAGCACTCCTACGTATCTCGGCTATCACATACTCCAAATTGCTAAGAGACATCTCTATGAGTTCTGGTATGATGTGGTTAAACCGGCGTATGGGAAAAAGAAAGTCTATTATATACCGACACTAACTCTTTCATCATCAAACTAGACTGTCGGGATGTGTTTGAAGAGCTGAATAAGTCTCCTCTCTTCGATTGTATGGATTTTAGCAATTTTAATGTCAACCACCTGTTCTACTCTACAGCTCGCGAAGGGGAGCTGGGCTTGCTCGTCAGAAATAGGGTCTAAGATCATTAATGAATTAATCGCTCTAAGTCCTAAAACATACTCTTTCACCACTCATGATGGAGAGCACACGTGTAAATGCAAGGGAGTGCCCTACCACCTCCAAGAGAAACTCCTAAACGAGGCCTTTCAACACACGGTTGAAACAAACACTTCAATCCGCTTTGTGACTAGATCCATACACAATGTGGGAGGAAAGATGTGTACATGTTGCACTACATGCCGAGGACTGTCCACTTTCGATGATAAACCCGACCAATGCCAATACTGAAAATAACTCTTTGAGTGTCTGAGCCTAACCTAACTTAATGTAACCGTGTCCAAGGTGCTGTCTCTGCCTTACCATTTACCTAATGTTCTCTCATTCATATAAGTTCCTAAGTAATCAGACAAGTCTCCATGCACTTATGTAAGCATCTACCTCAGTATCATTGTAAAATTTTACTCTTAAATCTAATCTTACCCTATTCTTTTTCATTTTTAAATTTAATTGTACTGATTTATGTCATTTATTGAAATTAATTATTGATCTCATTTTGTTTTCTTAATTAAGTTCATACTAATTATAGGTTAAAAACTAAACAAAATAAAATTAATTATCTTTAAGATTATTTTACTTTACAATTATTATGTCTAATTTTTTTTTATATATTCATCTTGACAGTCTCTACTGATTTTTTGTTTTCTCCACCAAACTTGTGTATCCTTCATGGCTATCTAGTGTTCTTTATTCTACTTCTAATTGTTTCAATTAGGTGATTTCAGTATTGACCTGGGTCTTCAAAATAACCCCCAAGTTGACTATTTCCGTAACAGCGTGCACTCCTGTACGCTAATTCCCACAATCACCAAGCCCACCCGAGTCACTCAACATCTGCCACTACCCTGGATCACTTATGGACTAATATAACAGCTCCCCTTACATCTGGTATAATCTATGATAGAACAACTGACCACTATCCTACCTTCCTCATAGCAAACATGGACACAACCCACCAGAAAGCAAGAAACTCTCATTCAGGCTACACAGTGAATCAGCTTTAGGCAATCTCTCTAATGCACTTCACAATATTAACTGGGAATCTGAATTCAATAATACACAGGATATAAATCATTAACTAACCTCTTTCTCTCCAAAACTCTAAGCCTCTACAACACTCACTGTCCCCTCCTTACCAAACAAGTAACTGAAAAAGAAAAATAACCCGTGGCTCACAAGTGGCATAATTAAATCAATCAACAAAAAACATGAATATGAAAAGAAATTTAGGATTGGCCTAGTTACAAAGAAAGTAATTGAGGTACTCATCAGTGCTTACCAATATCATAAGAAAAGCTAAACTTTCATATTATGAGACTAGATTCAAAGAAGGAAAAGGCAACATGAAAAGCACATGGAATACCATCTCTAATATCCTGGGAACTAAACAACACTCCCACAACCAGATAACACTCTCTAAGGATGGCCTTACACCGTCATCTGATTTAGAAATGGCGAATAAATTTAATAGCTTCTTTCATCGGTGGTGCTAACCTTGCCAGTAAAATCCCACAGATCAGACACATATCAAGACATATCTCTCAGGCAGCTATCCAAACTCTCTTCTCCTTTCACCAGACAGATGTTGTGTCCATCATACACTCACTAAAAACCAAAGCTGGTGTTAAAAAGGTGGTGGGCTTGCTATGGGGGAACTGGTACTATTTAGGGTAAGGGTAAGTATAATACAGAGGTATCAAATATGGGAGAACTAAAAGGCCCGGCCCCCAAATAAAATAACCACTAATAAACTTGCTACTAAACCCAGTTAGTCTAGAGATAGATCATTGTACTCCCACACAGGAACAAGGGATACTCTGTTCAAACTTACTTATTTATTAACCCCTTAACAACCCCCCATACACAATCACACCAATAACAATATAATACTAACTTTACCACACAATCTTACGTTAAAAGCCTTGGTCCACATAGACAGGATACAAGGTTTTACACTGAAACAAGCTAGGGTAAAGCTCTACTATTGAAACACTTGAAGTTAGAGTCAGCTTAGGGTAGGGGACCACGTGTTTACACTGGGACCCCCGTTAGCATAACAGGTGAGATAAACACTTAAAAACACTTCCTACACCCCCGGTATACTACTCTACACATAGAACGATGGGTATGCCAGAAATATAACAAAAATGAGTTATGGAGTACTTAACCTAAATAAGACAGAAATAAAGAACTAAGAGGAAGGAGGAGCACGTCCTAACATCACAGTCAGCCAGCAGAGAAGAGCGAGGGAGACTCTCCCTCCTCCTCCGTGGGCTAATGCTGCCGGCAGACTCTTCAACTAATCATACGGCGCCCGATACAAAGTTTACTCAGGTTTACTTTACAAATGATTAGACAGTATTAGTAAACATAGCTGGTGCCTATTTATATTTAATAATCAACCCCAAGCTCAGTCTTAATACTCTTTGAGAAACACGAGTAGTTTTACGTCTGGCAGGGAAGATTACAAACAACTTCCGCTCTCGATGCGTCCCATGCCATATTGTAGTTTAATAAGCTCAATTGACCTCTGGTTTCCATCTAAAGAAACCAGGGTCGTAAAGCTGGGAACATCAGTGAAATCCCATCCATTGTATACAAGAGCGCCTCCCATGCCCTTGCGCCACCTATAGCTCTGCTGTTCAACAAATCCCTTGAATGTCATACCTTCCCTGATATCCTTAAAAAAGCAAGAGTAACGCCAGTTCATAAAGGAGGTCATCCGGCAGACATAAACAACTATAGACCAATATCAAACCTACCCATACTATCAAAAATATTTGAAAAAATTATCTACAAACAGCTCTACTCCTATCTCGTAAAATTCGACATTCTTAGCCCCTGTCAGTTGGCTTCCGCTCCAAAAAAGTACCAACGATGCAATTATTAGTCTCCTTGATATAATTTACTCAGCCCTTGACAAAAATGAGTTTCCGATTGGACTCTTCATTGACCTGAGAAAGGCCTTTGATACTGTTAAACACAATACCTCTTACGTAAACTCCATCATTATGGAATCCGAGGCCATACACTGGACTATATCCAATCCTATCTTAGTGATAGACACCAATGTGTAGCCATCAATAATATAACCTCTCCCACTCTACCAATAACCGTTGGAGTGCCACAGGGCAGCATTTTGGGGACTCTCCTATTTCTAATATACATCAATGATCTGCCTAATGTCTCGACATTCTGAAACCTATTTTGTTTGCTGATGATACTACCCTCATCTACTCTAACCCCAACCCACATACACTAAATAATGTTGTTAATAATGAACTAAAAAAAAGTCCACTTCTGGATGTCAACCAACAAACTAACACTTAACATAGAAAAGACCTTATTTGGAAGCAAATCTTTAAATGCAATTCAGCTTCAGATAGATAATGTAAACATTAGCAATAAAAATGATGGTAAGTTTCTTGGCCTATTCCTAGACAAGAGACTCAACTTCAGCACCCACATACAACACATAACTAAGAAAATCTCTAAAACAGTTAGGATACTCTCCAAAATCAGACAGTATGTACCTAACTCTGCTTTCATCTCTCTATATTATGCACTAATCTACCCTATATTAATTATGGTATCTGTGCATGGGGTTCAACCACTGCAAACCACCTCACGTCCATCATCACCCAGCAAAAATCTGCTATCAGAATAATAAAAATTTTGCTTTCAGACAACACTCAGCCCCTTGTTTAACTCCCTAAACATGCTAAACATAATCTCACTCCACAAATTCTCTTGTGTCAACTACATTTACAAACTCTGTTCTTAAATGCAAATCCTGCTCTGAAACTCTCCCTGGACAGATGTAATAGGACCCATTATCACCACACCAGAAAATAAATATATTTGATATCCCCAGAGTCAAACTTAATTTGTGTAAACATTCTATGCAAGTAAAGGGACCCAGTCTATGGAACTCACTCCCTATTGACTTGAAAAGCTGTCCAACTTTTGCGACATTCAAAAAACAATACTAAAAGTACCTAATTTCATCTTCATAGTTTTTACCTTTAGCTTTTAAATTGCACTGTATCTATTGCTACCCAATCTCCCAATCTTTATGTACCCAATCCGAACATCTTTATCATTGTGATCATTGCTATCTTCTTATATGTGCTGTCAATCTGCTGTATGGTGTCTATTAATCTTGTTTAAATTACCAATCAAGCTGTCAATGTAATCAATCAGAGCTTTAATATACCAATGTGCTTTAATATACTTACTAATCTCTCTCATCTCATTTTGTCTTGCAAAGTATTTGTTATTAATTCTGCTTGAAGTTACCTACTTAAAATTATCTGTTAGATTAAGGACCTGCCCGAAACGCTGCGCGTACTAGTGGCTTTACAAGATTGTAAATACTATGGTATGTATTCCACAAAACCCAATGTACCTTCTTGTATATAAATAAATAAATAAATAAATAAAAAATCTGTAAATATTTTGGATGTAATCTCCTTAACGGGAGTGATAATAGCAACAATAAGAAACTTTAGGTATGTCTTAATACTAATATGGTGTTAGCATTACTATTAGAGACCGTGACGGCAACCCGGTTCATTATGATGAGCGGGGTTGCACCACCGCAGTCTTACATGTGCGACCGGTAGCTGGCCTTATATAATACCCTCTCACGTACAGCTTACCTCATTCCTCTGAAATACTCAGAGCGATGCGTGTCAACTTCATTCCACCCTCGGTTGAGGAATATATATTTACTGTTATCTTTCCTAGAGGAAGGGGAGTAGGAGGGGTAGGGATATACGATTTCAATAGTGGAGGGGATATACACGCAGTGGAGGAATACTGTACTATCGTTTTTAAGCGGGATAGCGCGACACGCCCTTCATAATGAGAACCAGGCCCGCTGTCGCGCTTAGTCTGGGTCAGAACGTCTTACAGGATATTAATAATGACAACCAGACTTCCAAACAATATCTTAAGAAACGAGGAGTTGAAACATAGAAAGGTATTTATTAGCTTTCTAGACAAGACAAATTCTGAGAGGGAGGCGCAGAATTTTTTTTTAATAAAATTAAACAATACACTAAAAGGAAATATATGGACGGTGTTATTAAATTCGTGTCAGTCATCAAGTACAGTTTAAAGGGAGAACATGTCCGAGTATAGTGCACTATGACTGCAGGTCCCATTACATCACTATACAGCGGCTCTTAGTGAGACTTTCCCTAAAGTATTTTCTCCGCAATTAGTGAAATCAACTATTGTAAGCAGACAAACTGTAGATATACTACTATGAATCGGTCAGTATAATAAGTTTACAAACACTTATCTGGGAATTTATAATAAGGGAGTGAATGGTCAGCTGGTGGACTTATCATCTATTGATTGAGTATAGATTTGACTGAAGAAGATGGAACAACAGCTATAGTTGATACAAAAAGCGCGTCGGTAGTGAACAGATTATCACTAACGCTATTCAAATCCGCTATTGTGTATTTTAACGAAACAGTAGTGGAAACAAGTTCTTTATTCTCTTTCTGGTCATACATAAAGAAGTTGACTACAATTTCAGGATGTAAGGTACGACGCTATGAAAAACTTTCGCAAATTTTTAATTGTGTTGATCCGTACAAAAATAGAAGCCTCTTATTTCACTAGTGCAAAGGCTGAACAGAAGAGGCGGATGACTGCGGTGAAATCGAGCGGGGTGAATACCTGCTTTAACTAATGCTTGATATTACGTCTGTTAGTGAATATTTTTGGACAATGTGGATATTTTAGAGTGAGGCTCAAACTTCAACCTGATAAATGGGTTATACTCAGCGATAATGAAAATGCTGCTTTTAAATATAATATTAAGTCAGCCCGACTATGGATCGATCGTCTAGTACACTATCCAGCAGGTATAACCGCTATTAATAAAGCTTTGGCGCAGAACAGTTCCCCTATAACGTATACTTTCAATAAAACTTTATACAAGACTTATATCCTAGGCACTGGACACCGGTCAATAACATTAGACCAGCCATGGGGTACAGTCATACTGAACGACTATATATGGTGATTCTTGATACGAAGGCTGTGTCTGGAGCTTATAATCGCAACCATCTTTATTTAGAAAACTGCGGGTTGAGTAAAGTGTTATTATACTCAGAAACAGCACTAATATTATTAATATCGGGTGTGACTTCCCAATAACTGTCCCAAGATATATTATACAGCATTGCAGGCCTTAGGCTGTGATAAAGATAATGTACTTTTCGTACAACTCATTAGAAATGTACAGGAATTCGTACAACTGGTTAGAATGTAAAAAAGAGATAAGGAAAGCAAAAAGAAACTATGAGTTCGCATAGCAGGGCAAGCAAAGACAAACCTAAAGGTTTTTCAGTTATATCGAACTAAGACTAGGGAAAGGATAGGTCCATTAAAACTGAGACAGGTCAATAACGGATAATGACGAGGAGATGAGTAGTATTTTTAACAAATATTTTATATCTGTATTTACTAAAGAAGAACTAACAATATGCCTTCAGCCGAACAAGTCTATGTGGGTGGGGATGAGGAACAGTTGACTAGTTTAGCAGTTACCAGGGAGGATGTAATAAACAATTAGTAAAACTCAAACCAAACAAATCCCCAGGGCCGGATGAAGTGTTTGCCAGGGTGCTTAAAGAATGCAAAGAGGAGCTTTCCGAGCCACTGTCAACCATATTTAAAAATCAATAGAGTTAGGCAGAGTGCCAGAGTCATGGAAGGTAGCTAATGTGGTACCAATTTTAAGAAAGGAGGAGATCACTTCCGTCAACTATCGGCCAATTAGCCTAACGTCTATTGTGGGAAAGTTCTTGAATCATAATTGCAAATGCAATTCGTCTTCATCTGAAAAACATAAATTAATAAATGAGTCGCAACATGGTTTTACAAATGGCCGTTCATGTTTAACAAATTTGCTATCTTTTTATTCCAGCATAGTTGAGGCAAGTGATAGTGATAAGGTTTGGATGTTGTGTACCTTGACTTTAGCAAAGTTTTTGATACAGTGCCACATGAAAGACTAATTAAAAAAATAGAGGCTCATGGTATTGGAGGTGCTATATTAAGTTGGATTAGGGCATGGCTATTCAAAGGAAACAGAGAGTTAGTATAAATGGGGTTAAGTCAGAGTGGGATAATGTTGTTAGTGGAGTGCCCAAGACTCTGTCCTGGGCCTCTGTTGTTTATAATATATTAAATGATTTAGATTCAGGTTTGAGTAGCAACATTTGCAAATTTGCAGATGATACAAAAATCGGTAGGGAAATTAACACGAAAGAAGACTCGGTATCACTTCAAGTTGATCTAAAGGGTTTGAAAATTGTCAAAAGACTGGCAGATGCAGTTTAATGCTAATAATGTAAGTTTTGAGGCTAGGTAATGATGATAGAGTTACAAGATACGAGCTAGATGGTGTTGAGATTGCGAAGTCGGATTGCGAAAGGGATCTAGGAGTTTTGATTAGTAAGAATTTAAAACAAAGGATCAATGCATGAATGTTCGTAATAAGGCAAATAGACACTGGGATTTATTAATGGAAGCGTTAGTAACAAGACACCTGGTGTTGTTCTTCAGCTATATTTGCTCTGGTTAGGCCCCATTTAGATTATGCAGTTCAGTTTTGGTCGCCGTACTATAGAATGGATATAAATTCATTTGAAGTGTCCAGCGTAGGATGACAAAGTTAATTCCCCAAATTAGAAATCTTCTATGAAGAAAGATTAACAAAGCTTAAATTGCATTCACTGGAAAGGCGAAGAGTTAGGGGTGACATGATAGAGGTTTACAAGTGGATGAATGGACATAACAAAGGGATATTAATAGGGTATTAAAAGTATCAACACAAGACAAAACACGAAACAATGGGTATAAATTAGATAAGTTTAGATTTAGGAAAGACTTGGGTAAATACTGGTTCGGTAACAGGTTGTTGATTTGTGGAACCAATTACCGCGTAACGTGGTGGAGGTGGGGTCCCTCGATGTTTCAAGCGGGGTTGGACATGTATATGAGTGGGATTGGTGGTATAAATAGGAGCTGCCTCGTGTGGCCAATGGGCTGGCCAAGTGGGCAGTAGGGGGTAAATGGGGACTAGAGGGACGCGCCATCTGCCAGGGGGACCCCTGTGACTAGACAAACCGACCGCTGCCATGTCCATGGTGGTGCGCAGGTGGACTAGCCAGCATAGTGATTGGCCTAGGGAATGTTGTCCCGGAAGTTGGGCGTGTCGGACGCGTGTGGAGCGTCCGGTGTTGGGTATGCTGTCAGGAGAAGTTGGGTCATGTTGTTTGGGGGGTAGGAGATGTAGGCCCTATGTGGTAGAGCTAAGTAAGAGGTATGTGGAAATGGTTGCTAAGGAGCTATGATGGTATGTATTGTTTCTT
>WNGS01169483.1:5199-16692 GCA_020271785.1 Procambarus virginalis
CTTACTTAAACTCCAGCATTATGGAATCCGAGGCCTTGCCCTTGACTACATCCGATCCTATCTTAGTGACAGACACCAATATGTAACTATCAATAAACAACTTCTTCCACCCTACCAATTACCGTTGGAGTGCCACAGGGCAGCATCTTAGACCTCTTCTATTTCTTATATATATAACATCTGCCTAATGTCTCTAATTTCTCAAACTATATTTTTGCTGACGATACTACTCTTATCTATTCAGACCTCAACCCACATACACTAAATAATGTTGTGAATAATGAATTAAAAAAAGTCCACTTATGGATGTCAACTAACAAACTAACATTAAACATCGAAAAGACTTACTACATCTTATTTGGAAGCAATCATCAAATGCAATTCAGCTACAGATAGACAACATTAACATCAGTATAAAAAATGATGGCAAGTTTCTTGGCCTATTCCTAGACAAGAGACTCAACTTCAGCACCATATTCAACACATAACTAAGAAAGTCTCTAAGACAGTTGGTATACTCTCCAAAATCAGATATTATGTTCCTAACTCTGCTTCCTCTCTCTCTATTATGCTCTAATCTACCCCTATCTTAATTATGGTATCTGTGCATGGGGGTCTACCACTGCAAACCACCTTAAGCCCATCATCACCAGCAAAATCTGCTATCAGAATAATAACTAACTCTGCTTTCAGACAACACTCAGCTCCCTTGTTTAAATCCCTAAACTTGCTAAATATTAACTCCCTCCACACATTCTCTTGTGTCAACTACATCTACAAAACCCTGTTCTTAAATGCAAACCATGCTCTGAAACTCTCTCTGGACAGATGTAATAGGACCCATTATCACCACACCAGAAATAAATATCTCTTTGATATCCCCAGGGTCAAACTTAATCTGTGTAAACACTCTATGCAAATTAAGGGACCTAGTCTATGGAACTCACTCCCTAGTGAATTGAAAAACTGTAAAACTTTTGCCTTATTTAAAAAACAAAACCAAAAAGTACTTAATTTCATCTTCTTAGTTTCCTACACTGAGCTTTATTTTTGCTCTGTATCTAGTGTTACCCAATCTCCTAATTCTTATGTATTAACCCAAACAACCTTATCATTGTGTTCATTGCTGTCTTCCTTTTGTGCTAGCCATTTGCTGTATTGTGCTACCAAATTTTGTCAACTACCATTCAAGCTTTCATTGCAATCAATCTTAGCTACCTAAGTGCTTTATTATACTGTACCTACAATTTTCTCTCATCTTTTTTTTTTTTTTTTTTCTTTTTTCTTTTCTTGCCATGTAACTGTTATTATTTCCTTTTTATAATTTTTGCTAGTATTTACCTACTAAAAATTTTCTTAGATTAAGGACCTGCCCGAAACGCTGCGCGTACTAGTGGCTTTACAAGATTGTAATTACCATATTATATATTCTCACATTCCCATGTACCTTCTTGTATATGAATAAATAAATAAATAAATAAATAAATACATTGTTGCTTTAACAATGATATCCTGAAATTGCCTTCTGTTTAGATCCACATCAGCAATTTCTGCTAAATAAGTCTCTGAAAGGCTTTTGATTTGTTCAAATTTATCAACTGCTGCTTTGATCTTGTTATTCAGAGTGATTAAATCAGGAGATGCTTGTCTACTAACGTTTAACATTTGACAATGAGTTGAACTAAGTGATTTTGCAGGCCAGTAAGTGTCCTTTTATTTCCTGTTTCACCTTCTGGTGGAGGACTCGAAGTCATTTTGACTTTTTGGAGATTCTGAGACTATTTCTTTTTCATAATAATAAGTATAAATATTTATATATTTTGATAATTAAATTATCCTGACTACTTATTTTATTTGTTTAATTATTTATATACAGGAAGGTACATTGCGTTTATGAGGGCACAGAGCATTAAAGTTTTACATTCGTGTAAATCCACTAGCACACATAGCGATTCGGGCAGATTCTTAATCTAACATATTATTTTAAGAAAGGTAATTTCTAGCAAAATTAAAAAAAAATTATTGGTTCATTGTAAGAAAGTATAAAAATATGTTGTAAGAAAGTATAAAAATATATTGTAAGAAAGTATAAAAATATATTGTAAGAAATTATAAAAATGCATTGTAAAAATAAAAAAAAATGCAGTGTATAAGAAATTTGATAGAAACAAGTAGGGACATAAAAAAATTTAAGGGTTATCCACATGTACATTTTAGCATAATTTGTGGATAATTGCAAGATATAATGTAGCAAACTATGTGTATAACATGATATAAGATACGTAACAGCAATGATTACAATGGTAAAGTTGTATGGCATAGGTACATATATTGGGGAATTGGGAAGCACTAAATAAAGTGTAAGTTTCAAGCACTAGGTAGGAAACTATGAAGGTTAAATTAGGTACTTTTTGGTTTTACTTTTGAATAAGGCAAAAGTTTGACAGCTTTTCAATTTGTTAGGGAGTGAGTTCCGTAGACCTGGTCCCTTTATTTGTATAGAGTGTTTACATAAACTAAGTTTGACTCTGGGGATATCAAAGAGACATTTATTTCTTGTGTGGTGATTATGTGTTCTATTACATCTGTTCAAGAAGAGTTTCAGAACAGGGTTTGCACTTAAGAACAGGGTTTTGTAAATGGAACTGGTACAAGAGAATGTGAGAGTGAGGTTATGTTTAGCATGTTTAGGGATTTAAAAAGGGGGCTGAGCGTTGTCTGAAAGCAGAGTTTGCTATTGTTCTCAGCACAGATATTTGCTGGGTGATGATGGGCTTTAGATGTGTGACGAGGTAGTGTGCAGAGGCTGAGCCCCATGTACAGATACCATATGCAAGATAGGGATTGATTACCGCATAATATAGTGAGAGGAGAGCAGAGTTTGGAACATAATATCTGATTTTAGAGAGTATACCATCCGCTTTTGAGATTTTCTTGGTTATGTGTTGTATGTGGGTGCTGAAGTTGAGTCTTTTATCAAAGTATAGGCCAAGGAATTTTTCATAATTTTTATTGCTGATGTTAACATTGTCTATCTAAAGCTGAATTACATTTACTGATTTGCTTCCAAATAAGATGTAGTAGGTCTTTTTTATGTTTAGTGTAAGTTTGTTGGTTGACATCCATCAGTGAACTTTCATCAGTTCATTATATTCAAC
Organism: Procambarus virginalis; assembly: GCA_020271785.1. Lineage (NCBI taxonomy): Eukaryota > Metazoa > Arthropoda > Malacostraca > Decapoda > Cambaridae > Procambarus > Procambarus virginalis. Next base: position 8,358 of record WNGS01169483.1, read on the forward strand.
ATTATTTATGTGTGTGGGTTGGAGTCTGAGTAGATGAGGGTAGCATCGTCAGCAAACAATATTGGTGTAAGAATGTTAGGCAGATCACTGATGTATATAAGAAATAGGTGAGATCCTAGGATGCTGCCTCGTGGCACCCCTACAGTTAATGGTAGAGTGTAAGAAGTTATATAATTGATGACTACATATTGGTGTCTGTCACTAAGATAGGATTGGATATAGTTCAGGGCAAGGCCTCGGATTCCATACTTGCGGAGTTTAAGTAAAAGGTATTTTTGATTATCAGTATCAAAGGCCTTTAATACACAAAGACAATCTCAAAGGCCTTTCTCAGGTCAATGAAGAGTCCAATCAGAAACTCATTTTGTCAAAGGCTGACTAGACTATGTCAAGGAGACTAATAATTGCATCATTGGTACTTTTGGGAGTGGAAGCCAATCTGACAGGGACTTAGTATGTTGAATCTTACGAGATAGGAGTAGAGCTGTTTGTAAATAATTCTATCAAATGTTGTTGATAATATAAGTAGGTCGTCTGCGGGATTGGCTCCTTTATGAACTGGCGTTACTCTTGGGTTTTTAAGATATCAGGAAAGGTATGACACTCTAGAGATTTGTTAAGCAGCAAATCTATGGAAGGCGCACGGGCATATGAGACATTCTTGTATACCTTGAAAGGTATTTCACTAATGTTCCCAGCTTTGATTTTTAGTGAGTAAGTGATGGAAACAACATTTGTAGGGCTGACTGGTGAAAGGAGAAGAGAGTTTTGGTAGCTGCCTGAAAGATATGTGGTAACATGTATTACCTGTCTGTGGGATTTTTCTGGCAAGGTTAGCACAAACCGATGAACATAAGCTATTAAATTCAGTTGCCGTTTCTAGATTTGTTGCAGGTGTATTACCATCCTTGGAGATGATTTTTATGTGGTTATGTGAAAGTTGTGTAGATCCCAAGATGTTAGAGATGGCTCTCCATGTGCTTTTCATGTGGCCTTTTGCTTCTTTGAATCTACTCTCTTAATAAGAAAGTTTTGCTTTTCTTATTATACTGGTAAGCACTGACGAGTACCTCTTAACTACTTCCTTCGCAAGTAGGCAAAGCCTAAGGATTTTTATATTCATGTTTCTTGTCGATTTCTTTGAGTATGTCATTTGTGAGGTAGGGATTGTTTAACATTTCGCTAGTTTCTTGTTTGGTGAGGAGAGGGCAGTGAGTATTGTAATGGCTTAGAATTTTATAAAGGAAGAGGTTAGCTAATGAATTCATATCCTATGTATTATTAAATTCAGATTCTAGTTTATATTGTGGTTTGCTTTTGTGAGATTGCCTATTGCTGCTTCACTGTGTAACCTAAAGGTAAGTTTCTTGCTAGCTGGTGGTGTTATGTCCATGTTCGCTGCGAGGAAGGTAGGATAGTGGTCAGTTGTTCAGTTAGTGATTATACCAGATGCAAGGGGAGCTGTTATGTTATTCCATAAATGATCCAAGTTAGTAATGATTGAGTGATTCGGGTGGGCCTGGTGATTGTGGGGATTAGCATACAGGAGTTCATACTGTTTAAGAAATAGTCGACTTGTGTGTTATCTTGTTGACACAGGTTAATATTGAAGTCACCTCCTAGAATGATGTGATTATTGTTGAGGTTGTTGTTTATGATAAAATTTATTTGGTTATCTGAGAATGCAGCTATGTTTGTATTGGGAAATCTGTAGACAGCTCCAATAGTCAAGTAGGATTTACAGGATTTAATCGAGAATTGAGCAAAGGTATATTCACAGTAGTCATCTCTATCACTGATGACACTATTGCAGATGAAGGTATCTTGGTAATATATAGCTGTGCCACCTAATTTTTTTGTTAGGTCTACAGTTGTGAATGGCTTTTTAACCAGCTTACTTGTAAAGTTAGGTATGGTCTTTACTTAGCCATGTTATTGTCGGGGTAATGAACGATAGTTTAGTATCTAGTGCTGTGAGTAGTGCATTTATATCATCAAAATGTTTACCAAGTGATCTGACATTTTGGTGATCTGATATTTTGGTGATCTGACAGCTGCTGTTAGGACAATATCCAACTCTGGCCCCAGACAACACTCGGTACCCCTTCTCAAATCTCTGAATATGTTAGATATTAAGTCACTGCACATTCTCTCATGTGTATTATATATATATATATATATAAAACGCTGAACTGTAATGCCAATCCTGACCTTAAAAGCTTCATTGAAGGTTGTAACAGAACCCATGAACACCACACCAGAAACAAATACCTTTTTGATATTCCAAGAGTATGACTTAATCAAACTAGAAATGCTCTACAAATCAAGGGACCCAGAATGCAGAATGACCTTCCCAATCATGTTAAAAACTGTACCTCATCTCAACCAGTTTAAAATAAAAACTGAGCACTACTTAATTAACACCCTGTAACCTACCTTACCCCTATAATGTCAACCCATGTCTGTTATGTTTAAATAATGCTGTTTGTCGACCAATTTATATTTTTGCTGTTTTCCTGCCATGTTCCCCCCTCTTTTATTTTTATATTTTCTCAACACATTTTATACTTTAATCTCAATTAGTATTAAGTTTTAGTCTAGTGTTTTTCTTGCCCGAAACGCTTTGCGTAATAGTGGCTTTAGGCATTGTATGTACTAGCTCTATCTATAAATTCATCAATATCTGTATCACCCCTTGTAAGTATGTACTTTACCTAAATAAACATTTGAATTTGAATTTGAATTTGAATTGGTTGAAAACTGATAAGCAAGTATTATTTGGAGTTTGTTATTTGCCTGGTGTGCTGTGTAATATTTGCAATGGTGATGATCAATATACTGGTTATTGTAAATGTGTGACAGTAGATTTAGTTCAGGATCAATATCAGCTTGCATGTGAATGCGATGGAGTCAAGATACATGAGGTATGCAGTTACAGAGCAGTAAAATATTAGATCTGCTATATATATAATATAATTATAGTAAAAATTTAAAAATCCAAATACACATATAATAGAAACAAGTAAAGTAAGATGAAGATCAATGAACTGAGATCGATGGTACCTAGGTAATGACTCCAGAGTTCGTTCTTTTCTTTCCTTCCCAGAATCTGGATGTAGTAGGAAACACAATTATCAAAAGTGTAACAATTTGGTTATATATAATCCAAATGAACCATTTCGATAAATTTGTAATAATTGTTTAAAAATAGTAAACTGCACTTTTGGCACAATTATTACTTGATATAATACGCTGGTAAGGGTTTGATCTAATCCTGTAGAATTGCGTTCTGATTTTACCTGAAATGGGGTTTGCTTCAGTTGATTATGGATATCTTGAAATGAAATGTTCTTACTGTGTTAAGAAACACTTTTAAAAGATTTTTTTAGTAATGAGCAGCTCTGAAAATATTTGTTTAAAGATAATACTGGATAATAGACTTAAATGTGTGTATATAATGTTGATATATAATCAACATTATATATACATAAATGATATATAATGTTTCCACAAGTAGGGAATAAAGATATATATGAATAAGATGCAGTTGAGTCTGTGACACTGATAAAATTAATTACTGTGGTTTGTCACACATAATACATACTAGTATGCTGTATATGCTTTACTAGGTAAGGGATATGGTGGTCTTAAGCCAGTGTAAACAATTTGGTCACTTGGGTATATTACAGATTTTATAGATTGCTAAGCTTGGTTTAGGCTAGATTATGTATTAATAATTCCAATGCAAATAAAGAAGTTTCTTAAGTATTTGTTAGTGAAATATTTGGTTACCAGAAGGACCATATATATGGAAAAATGCCGGGATTGATTTATGAGGAGAATTACTTAGGACTTGAACTGCACTAAGTTAAAAACTACTGTACACAAAAATAATACAACTAAAAAGTCCTTAGCAAGGGTTGTAAATTCTACTCTTCAAGACCTAAAAAGGAGAGTGGGCTGTAGGGGGTTGGTAGGACCTTAAGGGTGAATGAAGTGTTTGATTGGAGATACACAATACACCTGCAGGCATTTCAACACATCAGCTTATAATTTTTTTAAAAGGATATGATTAAATAACTCAGTTCTGAGAGTGAACACTGGTTCTGCTCTAGATCAAGGATCTGTACAATATACACAGTCTAGCTTAAATCTAATTATTATTACAACAGCCAATAATCACACACAAATAAGCACAACAATTTGTCTTATACAAGTATGATGACGCGAATGGGGTTCGAGTCATCATACTTGTATAAAACAAATGAAGAAGTGACTCAAACTGGGTTCGAGTCACTTCTGGGGTGTGAGTTTTCAGTTGCATATAGTCCTGGGGACCATTCAGGCTTGTTCGCATTTGTGTTCCTCACGTGTGCCCCAAAGAATGAGGTGATTTGTTAAAATGCTATGCCCAAGACTACCATCCGAGTGCCAGCGGGGAAGTGGTTCAAATAGCTTCGGCTATCATTTCCTTATGTCTGGTCATGATGGTCAAGTGGATTAAAGCATCCTGTACATACCAGTTGCGTTGCTCCTGGCAGTATGGGTTCGAGTCACTTCTGGGGTGTGAGTTTTCAGTTGCATATAGTCCTGGGGACCATTCAGGCTTGTTCGCATTTGTGTTCCTCACATGTGCCGCAAAGAATGAGGTGATTTGATAAAATGCTATGCCCAAGATAACCATCCGAGTGCCAGCGGGGAAGTGGTTCAAATAGCTTCGGCTATCAATTCCTTTTGTCCGGTCGTGATGGTCAAGTGTATTAAGGAGTCCTGTAGTAACCAGTTGCGTTGCTCCTGGCAGTATGGGTTCGAGTCACTTCTGGGGTGTGAATTTTCAGTTGCATATAGTCCTGGGGACCATTCAGGCTTGTTCGCATTTGTGTTCTTCACATGTGCCCCAAAGAATGAGGTGATTTCATAAAATGCTATGCCCAAGATTACCATCCGAGTGCCGGCGGGGAAGTGGTTCAAATAGCTTCGGCTATCACTTCCTTTTGTCCGGTCATGATGGTCAAGTGGATTAAGGCATCCTGTACATACCAGTTGCATTGCTCCTGGCAGTATGGGTTCGAGTCACTTCTGGGGTGTGAGTTTTCAGTTGCATATAGTCCTGGGGACCATTCAGGCTTGTTCGCATTTGTGTTCCTCATGTGTGCCCCAAAGAATGAGGTGATTTGATAAAATACTATGCCCAAGATTACCATCTGAGTGTCGGCGGAGAAGTGGATCAAATAGCTTCGGCTATCACCTCCTTTTGTCCAGTCGTTATGATGAAGTAGATTAAGGCGTCCTTTACATACCAGTTGCGTTGCTCTTGGCAGAATGGGTTCGAGTCACTTCTGGGGTGTGAGTTTTCAGTTGCATATAGTCCTGGGGACCGTTCAGGCTTGTTCACATTTGTGTTCCTCACATGTGCCCCAATGAATGAGGTGATTTGAAAAAATTCTATGCCCAAGATTACCATCCGAGTGCCGGCGGGGAAGTGGTTCAAATAGCTTCGGCTATCACTTCCTTTGTCTGGTCGTGATGGTCAAGTGGATTAAGGCGTCCTGTAGTTACCAGTTGCTTTGCTCCTGGGAGTATGGGTTCGAGTCACTTCTGGGGTGTGAGTTTTCAGTTGTATCTAGTCCTGGGGACCATTCAGGCTTCTTTGCATATATATATATATATATATATATATATATATATATATATATATATATATATATATATATATATATATATATATAAGCTATATATATATAGGTTTCAATGGTTAATTAAACAAACATGTAAAATAATATTATGTTGAGAGTTAATAATTACTTTCCTATAGTTGTCTGATACTTCCTAATCATAATTACTCTGTAGCCGTTCAAAAGATCGGATTGTTAAGGGTTAGCTTCCTTCTTGCTGTAATATCTCTAATTTGGGTTATAAGTCACCTCAATACATACTGAATATACGATTTTAGATAATATACATTTGTATTTATAATTGTTGTATTGCTTACATCCTCAGTGTTCCTGACATCGTTAAATGGTACGAACATTGCTGCCACGCCACTGTTCTTCGACCTCAAACCAAACATGAGGTTGTGTGGATGTAAATAAGTTTTTGAAACGTTTTGCACGAAATGTTGGCTAAAAAAAATTTGAAACCTTGTGGCAACCTTAAATGTTTCATAATCGTAGTTTTTTATTGCTGTTATTTATATGAATGTAGAAATATAAAAGTATATTTCTACATTTAGTAAAATGAAACAGGGTCATAATAAAGGTTAATTCATCATTTTTACTCATATTCTTAGGAAGAGGTCGATGAGGAAGAATTACAGGTAAGAGGATGAGGTCGAGGTCGTGGTGTAGTAGCGTAGTGTAGTGGCCTGGTGTAGTAGCGTGGTGTAGTGGCCTGGTGTAGTGGCCTGGTGTAGCACTGTGGTGTTGTAGCGTGGTGTAGTGGCCTGGTGTAGCGTAGTGTAGTAGCGTGGTGTAGTAGCGTGGTGTAGTAGCGTGTAGTGGCCTGGTGTAGTAGCCTGGTATAGTAGCGTGGTGTAGTGGCGTAGTGTAGTAGCGTAGTGTAGTGGCCTGGTGTAGTGGCCTGGTGTAGTAGCGTGGTGTAGTGGCGTGGTGTAGTAGCGTGGTGTAGTAGCGTGGTGTAGTAGCCTGGTGTAGTAGCGTAGTGTAGTGGCGTAGTAGTGTAGTGGCCTTGTGTAGTAGCGTGGTGTAGTAGCATGGTGTAGTAGCGTGGCGTAGTAGCGTGGCGTAGTAGCATAGTGTAGTAGCGTGGTGTAGTAGCGTGGTGTAGTAGTGTAGTGGCCTGGTGTAGTAGCGTGGTGTAGTAGCGTGGTGTAGTAGTGTAGTAGCGTGGTGTAGTAGCATGGTGTAGTAGTGTAGTGGCCTGGTGTAGTAGCGTGGTGTAGTAGTGTAGTAGCGTGGTGTAGTAGCCAGGTGTAGTAGCATGGTGTAGTGGCCTGGTGTAGTAGCGTAGTGTAGTTGCGTGGTGTATTAGCGTGTTGTAGTAGCGTGTTGTAGTAGCGTGGTGTAGTAGCGTGGTGTAGTGACGTGGTGTAGCAGCGTGGTGTAGTGGCCTGGTGTAGTAGCGTGGTGTAGTAGTGTAGTAGCGTGGTGTAGTAGTGTAGTAGCGTGGTGTAGTAGCCAGGTGTAGTAGCATGGTGTAGTGGCCTGGTGTAGTAGCGTAGTGTAGTAGCGTGGTGTATTAGCGTGTTGTAGTAGCGTGGTTTAGTAGCGTGGTGTAGTAGCGTGGTGTAGTGACGTGGTGTAGCAGCGTGGTGTAGTGGCCTGGTGTAGTAGCGTGGTGTAGTAGCATGGTGTAGTAGCGTGGTGTAGTAGCATGGTGTAGTAGCGTGGTGTAGTAGCGTGGTGTAGTAGCGTGTAGTGGCCTGGTGTAGTTGCGTGGTGTAGTGGCCTGGTGTAGTAGCATGGTGTAGTGGCCTGGTGTAGTAGCGTGGTGTAGTAGCCTGGTGTAGTGGCCTGGTGTAGTAGCGTCGTGTAGTAGCGTGGTGTAGTAGCGTGGTGTAGTGGCCTGGTGTAGTAGCGTGGTGTAGTAGCGTGGTGTAGTAGCCTGGTGTAGTGGTATGGTGTAGTACCCTGGTATACCTGGTTGATACCTGGTTGATGGGGTTCTGGGAGTTCTTCTACTCCCCAAGCCCGGCCCGAGGCCAGGCTCGACTTGTGAGAGTTTGATCCACCAGGCTGTTGCTTGGAGCGGCCCGCAGAGCCACATACCCACCACAGCCCGGCTGATCCGGGACTTCTCTTAGGAAACAGTCCAGTTTTCTCTTGAAGATGTCCACGGTTGTTCCGGCAATATTTCTTATAGTCGCTGGGAGGACGTTGAACAACCGCGGACCTCTGATGTTTATACAGTGTTCTCTGATTGTGCCTATGGCACCTCTGCTCTTCACTGGATCAATCTTGCATTTTCTTCCATATCGTTCACTCCAGTACGTTGTTATTTTACTGTGTAGATTTGGGACCTGGCCCTCCAGTATTTTCCACGTGTATATTATTTGGTATCTCTCTCGTCTCCTTTCTAGAGAGTACATTTGGAGAGCTTTGAGACGATCCCAATAATTTAGGTGTTTTATCTCGTCTATGCGTGCCGTATATGTTCTCTGTATTCCCTCTATTTCAGCAATCTCTCCTGCTCTGAAGGGGAAGTGAGTACTGAGCAGTATTCGAGACGGGACAACACAAGTGACTTGAAGAGTACAACCATTGTGATGGGATCCCTGGATTTGAAAGTTCTCGTAATCCATCCGATCATTTTTCTGGCTGATGCGATATTTGCTGGTTATGCTCCCTAAACGTTAGATCGTCGGACATCATTATTC
>WNGS01169485.1:2521-17734 GCA_020271785.1 Procambarus virginalis
ATATATATATATATATATATATATATATATATATATATATATAATATATATATATATATATCGCACCTAGTAGCCAGAACGCACTTCTCAGCCTACTATGCAAGGCTGATTTGCCTAATAAGCCAAGTTTCATGATTAATTGTTTTCGACTACCTAACCCACCTAACCTGAGGTTATCTTGAGATGATTTCGGGGCTTTAGTGTCCCCACGGCCCGGTCCTCGACCAGGCCTCCACCCCCAGGAAGCAGCCGTGACAGCTGACTAACACCCAGGTACCTATTTACTGCCTATTATATAGTCCTGGGGACCATTCAGGCTTGTTCGCATATATATATATATATGTTGTACCTAGTAGCCAGAACGCACTTCTCAGCCTACTATGCAAGGCCCGATTTGCCTAATAAGCCAAGTTTTCATGAATTAATTTTTTTCGACTACCTAACCTACCTAACCTAACCTAACCTAACTTTTTCGGATGCTAACCTAACCTAACCTATAGAGATAGGTTAGGTTAGGTTAGGTAGGGTTGGTTAGGTTCGGTCATATAACTACGTTAATTTTGACTCCAGTAAATAAAATTGACCTCATTCATAATTAAATGGGTAGCTTTATCATTTCATAAGAAAAAAAATTAGAGAAAATATATTAATTCATGAAAACTTGGCTTATTAGGCAAATCGGGCCTTGCATAGTAGACTGAGAAGTGCATTCTGGCTACTAGGTACGACATATATATATTATATATATTATAATATAATCTATAAATATATATATATATATATATATATATATATATAACTGAAAACTCACACCCCAGAAGTGACTCGAACCATACTGCCAGGAGCACGCAACTGGTATGTACAGGGACGCCTTAATCCGCTTGCCATCACGACCGGACATAAGGAAGTGATAGCCGAAGCTATTTGAACCTCTTCCCCGCCGGCACTCGGATGGTAATCTTGGGCATAGCATTTTATCAAATCACCTCATTTTTTGGGGCAACACGTGAGGAACACAAATGCGAATAAGCCTGAATGGTCCCCAGGACTATATGCAACTGAAAAAAAAGAAAAATATAGTCCTGGGGACCATTCAGGATTAGCATTGTGTTCCTCACGTTTTGCCCCAAAAAATGAGGTGATTTGATAAAAATGCTATGCCCAAGATTACCATCCGAGTGCCGGCGGGGAAGTGGTTCAAATAGCTTCGGCTATCACTTCCTTATGTCGGTCGTGATGGTCAAGCGGATTAAGGCGTCCCTGTACATACCAGTTGCGTTGCTCCAGGCAGTATGGGTTCGAGTCACTTCTGGGGGTGTGAGTTTTCAGTTGCATATAGTCCTGGGGCATTCAGGCTTATTCGCATTTGTGTCCTCACGTGTTGCCCCCAAAAAATGAGGTGATTTGATAAAATGCTATGCCCAAGATTACCATCCGAGTGCCGGCGGGGAAGTGGTTCAAATAGCTTCGGCTATCACTTCCTTATGTCCGGTCGTGATGGTCAAGCGGATTAAGGCGTCCCTGTACATATCAGTTGCGTTGCTCCTGGCAGTATGGGTTCGAGTCACTTCTGGGGTGAGTTTTCAGTTGCATATTGTCCTGGGGACCATTCAGGCTTATTCGCATATATATAATATATATTATAATATATATATATATATATATATATATATATAGATATATATAGATATATATATATATATATATATATATATATATATATATATATGTCTCATAAATATGACCGCATATTCTGTATTTACTAACTTCTGATTTAGGGCTTCTATCCCTTTACTATTTTCTTAGCATCAGGGCTTAGCTGAAATAGGAGTTCTCCAAAACTCATTTTCGTAATTTCCGGGTGAAGAAAAGAGGTAAATTACTATAGAATGTATTACACTTATTTATACAATATGCACAACGTTTCGAACCTCCATGGTTCATTCTCAAGTGAATGAATTTTACAATGTGATTTGATTTTATACCCGCACTGGGTCAGGTGATAAGCTAATAAATGTGAAAAAAAAGCGGATACAAAGGGGATATAAGTGGGTCACACATATGAACATAAGAATATAGGTAACCGCAGAAGGCCTGTTGGCCCATACGAGGCAGCTGGCATATACATACAAGATTAATCCAGTGTAATTGGCCTGTTATGTAGAACATCTTCTGTGTTGGCATCGTTATGTTCTGGTCTTGTCCTTACTCTCATTGTGGGTAGGGTAAATAGTTCCGTGATTTGGGTGTTCATGGTAGGTTGTTCTATTCTTATGTGTATTGCTTCAAGGATTTGTAATCTTCTTGCCTCTTGTGTTTTGTCTATTATGCATGTATTTTTGTTCAACATTTCTCTTGTTAGGGTGATGTCATGGGCTTGTCTCATGTGGTTCCTAGGGGCACCGGATTGAAGATGGCATGTCAAACGCCTCGTCAGCTTGGTCGACGTCATACCTATGTACTTAGATTGAAGGTTACATCCTTCGTGGGGGCAAGTGTACATGTATACAACGCTTGACTGCTGTAGAGGGTTCTCTGTCGGCTTCGGGCTGTTTTTGATAAGGAGTTCGGAAGTCTTCTGGTTTTATAGAATATTATCAGGTTTACGTTTTGGTTAGGAGTAGTGCTTTTTACTCCTTTACGGATTATTTCTTTCATTATTCTTTCCTCTTTATATGTTCACTGTGCATGGTTGATTTGTAGTATAATTTTATTGGAGGTATTGTGGTTTCTGCTCTAGGTTCTGGATTATACCAGCGGTCCAAGTGTCTTCTTATAGCAGCGTTTATTTCCGCGTTGCTGCTATATCCGTTGTTCACCAATACCTGAGTTACTCTTTCAAACTCTCTACTCACATTGTTCCATTCAGAGCAGTGGGTAAGCGCTCGACGAATATAAGCATTGAGAACACTGGCTTTGTTCCAATATATAATTATATTATATATATATTATATATATATATAATATATATATATATATATATATATATAATATATATATATATGTCGTACCTAGTAGCCAGAACGCACTTCTCAGCCTACTATGCAAGGCCCGATTTGCCTAATAAGCAAAGTTTTCATGAATTTATTGTTTTTCGACTACCTAACCTACCTTACCTAACCTAACCTAACTTTTCGGCTACCTAACCTAACCTAACCTATAAAGATAGGTTAGGTTAGGTTAGGTAGGGTTGGTTACGTTCGGCCATATATCAACGTTAATTTTAACTCCAATAAAAAAAATTGACCTCATACATAATGAAATGGGTAGGTTTATCCTTTCATAAGAAAAAAATTAGAGAAAATATATTAATTCAGGAAAACTTGGCTTATTAGGCAAATCGGGCCTTGCATAGTAGGCCGAGAAGTGCGTTCTGGCTACTAGGTACGACATATATATACACATACACATACACATACACAGTGGCACCTCGACATTCGATTGCCCCTACTTACGATAATTTCGAGTTACAATAAATTTCATCGAAAAATGCGACTCGATATCCGATGGTGTCGTCGACATCCGATATTTGTTGGTACACGTTTGGGTCGGCCGAGCGCATGGTTCCCGGTCACGCGGTCCGACCTGCCTTAGTTTACTACAGCTACCCGCTTAGTGACGATCGCGCCTATAAGAAATTCCACTTTTGTGGTGATTTTTTTGCATTTTGAACATTAAAGTAATTATTATATAATACGCCATGATTCCCAGGAAAGTCAATGGTAAGGCTCAACATATGAGATCCCATGTAAGAATGACCATAGAGCAGAAACAAGAGATCATTCGTAAATATGAAAATGGTGTGCAGGTAGGTGAACTGGCTAGGCAGTACAGTACAACAAATCTCAGTCAACGATATCCACCATACTAGCTAAGAAAAAGGACATTATGGGTGCTAAAGTGATGCATCATTACAGACAAATGTTAAAAGGAATGGAAAAACAAATGTCTCTTGACATATTTGTAGTGAGACAAACAAGCACTGAACTACAACCAGGTCCTAGTGGTATTCAGGCAAAATGTACGGGAGAGAGTACCCCAGAGAAAACATCACTGCCTGATGTGATAATGGAAGGGGACTCCCCTTCCAAACAGTAACAACTCTCCTCCTCCCCGATCACCATCTTCCATACACCATCAAGAGCCCTCTATAAAGGTAAGAGTAACTTTGGTACTGTATTGTAGTTAGAAAAAAACATTGTATTCAGTATAAAATGTATTTTATGTTAATATTTTGGAGGGTGGGGAACGGATTAATTCAAATCTCTTTATTTCTTATGGGAAAATTCGATTCGACTTCCGATATTTCGACTTCCGATCCGTCTCTGGGAACGGATTAGCATTGTAAGTCGAGGCCCCATTGTACAGTGGTACCTTGCATAACGATCGCCCCAAAAGACGAACATTTTGGGTAACGAACGGCCCGATCGGCGTGAAATCGTCCCGTATGACGAACGCTGGTTTGAGTAACGTCAACACCACATGGTTGGGTCGCGCTGCTTCTTGCACATTCTTAGACGCCTCCGACGATGCACATAAATTATGTTGTTCTTGTTTAAAGATGCTAATGATGCTGGGATATAAAGGGGCGACTGCTGAGATGTTACAAAGCATTGACGTTTTTGTAAGAAAAAAGAAATGAAATGTCTGATATACAACAAATGTCAAAAAGGTTCGTTCGGTGTTCGGCAGGTAGGCTGCTCCATTATAACTATCTTTCTTTGTTTCAACTGTGTTTCATTTGTTTTGTATTTGTCATTTATGTCTCAATAATGGCGCAGCCTACCTTACATATACACTCAATAAACCATTATGATATTTTCATTTCTTCAAATGTGTTCAATATTTATTTTTCATTTGTCTTATTGTGGAAAGGTTCGTTCGGTGGTCGGCAGGTAGGCTGCTCCATGTTTCTTACATACAAAAAACGTAAATAATAAAAAAATGAAGAATTTCGAAAACCAGTACAAATGTCAAAAAGGTTTGTTCGGTGGTCTACAGGTCGGCTGCTTTATGTTTCTTAAATAAAAAAAAAAAAAAAAACTGTTGAAACAATTTGAAAAATGAACAAATGCCATAAAGGTTCGTTCAGTGTTTGTCGGGTAGGCTGCTCCATTATAGAGACGGAAGTGACAAATACAAAACAAATGGAACACATTTGAAACAAAGAAAGATTGTCATAATGGAGCAGCCTACCCAACAAACACTGAACGAACCTTTTGCTATAACGAATATGAAAGACTAGGGCTGCTGGCTGGGTTAGTACTGCGTGAGCAACCATTTGTGGCACACGTGCCTCTGGCTCTCAAACACCTGTCCGACACGGTGTTGAAAGACTGCGCTCAGTCGGTGCAATTCAGACCCTATTATTTGAAGAACATAAGGGTCATAACATTGGTGAAGCTAGGCACAATAAGGGCTTAACACAACGGTCGGATGCCAGTGATACAGCACCTATGAGGAGGATACAGCGAGCGTATCCAGTTGTAGCTCTGAGCGCCACCCTTGCCATCTCCAATTTATATAGATGATACATAGATGAATCGTTTTCTGCGTTCAGTGATGATGCATCTGATACAAGTAGCATAGATGAACATTGTTAGCGGCTTCCATGGTGGTGTTGTCCATAGATATTTTCAAGAATACCTGAATCTCTTCCTGACTGATGGGCACTCTTTGAGGCTGGCTGAATCTCTTCCTGACTGATGGACACTCTTTGATGCTAGCTGAATCTCTTCCTGTGTGGGACCTTACAAAGCGATCTTTTCAAGATTACCTTACAAATTGAGCTTTTCCTATATTCGTTTCAATACTACCTTATGCTTTACAAGCTTGGCTACATACCACCTACAAGTACTAAAGCCAAGGGTGCTCGCGAGTGCGTTATTTGCAAGCACACAGAACGATGAAACAGGAAACGAAAATCTATCTGTAGCTGGTGCACAAAGTCGCGCTGTGTACCATGGACTACTTCGTTGACTATTACGCACCTCCAAAGTACTGAGTGCGTAATACAGTGTGTTACTGTGTAAATAGTATGTGAAACTGTACATATTGTAATATTAGTGAATTTTTACCACGTAATATTGTGACAATAAACATTTATAGTGGACACATTACTGACACATGTATCACAGTTCCATGGAAAATTATGAACATTCTACTGTATACATATTGTAAAGGTCACAAATATGCATCATATACGATAAAGGAAACAAATAAAACCGCATTGGAAATACATAGAAAAAATATTTGAAAATATGTATGTGGCAACACGCTGTGCTTGAATGGCCTGCACGACCGTGTCTGGGAGCTTCACACACCGGCGACCAGGCCCTGATGACGTCACAGCGCACCTTGTTCACGCCCTCACAGCCGAAGTAAGTGTAATTTGGTAATTATTTTTTACACAGACATGTTCAGGGAAGGTAATTTATCATTTTACAAAGAAAAATGATATTTTGGGGAACATTTGATGTCATGCACACTGGGGGAATTTCACAATAAACACAGTGCATCACACTGGTTACATGGGGGATACTCGTTTTGTATGACGTCCGTTTCACATGACGAACATGGAACGGATTAAATTCGTTACTTAACCACCGTGCTGCGCGGAGTTTATTGAGAAATTCCCCCGGTGCGCATGAAATGAAGTGTTCCCAAAAAATTATTTTTTCTTCGTAAAATGATAAATTCCCTTCCCTGAACATGTCTATGTAAAAATAAATACCAAATTCCACTTACTTTGGCTGTAGGGACGTGGACAAAGTGCGCTGTGACGTCATCAGGGCCTGGTCGCCCGTGCGCGACTCGCCCAGACACGGTCGAACGGGCCATTCAAGCACCGGGTGTTGCCACAAATATATTTTCAATTATTTGTTTTATGTATTTCCAATGCGGTTTTATTTGTTTTTTTTTATCGTATAAGATGCATATTTGTGTCCTTTATAATATGCATACAGTAGAACGTTCATAATGTTCCATGGAACTGTGATACATGTGTCAGTAGTGTGTCCACAATAAATGTTTATTGTCGCAATATTACCTGTTAAAAATTCACTAAAATTACAATATGTACAGTTTCACACACTATTTTCACAGTAACACACTGTATTACACACTCAGTACTTCGGAAGTGAGTAATAATCAACGAAGTAACCCATGGTACACAGCGCGACTTCGCTCAGTGCACCAGGTACAGATAAATTTTCGCTGCTTGTTTCTTCATTCTGTGTGCTTGCAAATAACGCACTCACATACACACTTGGCTTTAGTACTTGTAGGTTGTATGTAACCAAGCTTGTAAAGCATAAGGTAGTATTGAAAAGATTATAGGAAAAGATCAATTTGTAAGATAGTCTTGAAAAGATCGCTTTGCATGGTCCCACACAGGAAGAGATTCAGCATACGTCAAGAGTGTCCATCAGTCAGGAAGAGATTCGGCTAGCCTCAAGAGTGTCCGGCAGTTGAGAAGAGATTCAGGTATTCTTGAAAATATCTATGGAAAACACCAAAATGGAAGCCGCTAACACTGTTCATCTATGCCATTTGTATCAGATGCATCATCACTGAACGCAGAAAACGATTCATCTAAGTATCATCTAAATAAATAGCATAGAATTGCAAGGGTGACGCTCAGAGCTACAACTAGATACGCTCCCTGTATCCTCATTAGGTGCTGTATCACTTGCATCCGACCTTTGTGTTAGGTCCTTATTACGCCTGGCTTCCCCAGCATTATGACCCTTATGTTCTTCAAACAATAAGGTTTGAATTTCACTGACAGAGCATTATCTTCAACACTGTGTCGGACAGATGTTTGGGAGCCAGAGGCGCGTGCGCCACCCATGGTTGCTCATTCAGTACTAACCCAGCCAGAGGCGCGTGCGCCACCCATGGTTGCTCATTCAGTACTAACCCAGCCAGCAGCCCCAGGGCATTCTGGGATTTTTTTCCAAGATGGCTGCCTCTCACTGGAGGTCCTAAGAGTCCATTTTGTACGCAACCAAGCTCGTACACATTTAGAATTGGTTACGAAAAATCGAAAAGAGTTTTCTCGGTTGGCGCAGTTTCCCGCCGACCGAGAAAACTCGGTTCGCGCAGTTAAGTGGTTAAGGTACCACTGTGTGTGTATATATTATATATATATATATATATATATATATATATATATATATATATATATATATATATATATATATATATATATATATATATATATATATATATATGCCCAACTTGCCTAAACACGCAAGAGAAGTTATTCAACTTTAGAACACTTTCCCACCAGGAGACTCGAACCCTAGCCAGCACAGAAGCCTTCCAGCAACTGGCATAACAGGTAACGCCTTAACCCACTGCACCACGCTCAGACCCTTAAAAGAGATGGTAATTTCGGGTATTTCAACACCTCAACCACCACCTCCCAAGAGCACTAGAGCAAGTGAGGGTCAATTTTACGTTTTTTCATCAAGTCCCTGTTAACATGGGAAGACACTGTGTCTATGCTTAATGCCCAACTTGCCTAAACACGCAAGAGAAGTTATTCAACTTTAGAACACTTTCCCACCAGAAGACTCAAACCCTAGCCAGCACAGAAGCCTTCCAGCAACTGGCATAACAGGTAACGCCTTAACCCACTGCACCACGCTCAGACCCTTAAAAGAGATGGTAATTTCGGGGTATTTCAACACCTCAACCACCACCTCCCAAGAGCACTAGAGCAAGTGAGGGGTCAATTTTACGTTTTTCATCAAGTCCCTGTTAACATGGGAAGACACTGTGTCTATGCTTAATGCCCACTTGCCTAAACATGCAAGAGAAGTTATTCAACTTTAGAACAGTTGTTCTAAACATCTCTTTTAAGGGTCTGAGCGTGGTGCAGTGGGTTAAGGCGTTACCTGTTATGCCAGTTGGTGGAAGGCTTCTGTGCTGGCTAGGGTTCGAGTCTCCTGGTGGGAAAGTGTTCTAAAGTTGTATATATATATATATATATATATATATATATATATATATATATATATATATATATATATATCTAGATATATATCTATATCTTATCTATATATATATAATATATATATATATATATATATATATATAATATATATATATATATATATATATATATATAATATATACACGTTCACAATAGAACCCCCATAGGGAGTTCTATTGTGAACAAATTGATATAATATTGAACGACATAGGACAAAAATTGAGGCGAGAATCCTACAAAGAGTAGACACATTTTGGTGGTGTTGCTCGCTCACGGGTAACCCTTGGCTGATTTGTGAGTTTGGTGCAGGTGGCACGCCAGGCTTTTGGAGTTCATATGTATATATCCCTGTAGGGAAATCTACTGCAAACAAAAAGATTCCAAAATTAACACCGTAAAACGAAAATTTAGGAGAGAAAACTTAAAAGAATATACATATTTGAGTCTGGACGCGCGCTCACGGCCAATGCTCGGCGCACCTTGAGGTAGTCTAAGGAGTGTGTGGTAGGGAGGTTATCTTGAGATGATTTCGGGGATTTAGTGTCCCGCGGCCCGGTCCTCGACCAGG
The DNA here is from genome assembly GCA_020271785.1 of Procambarus virginalis. Taxonomy (NCBI): domain Eukaryota; kingdom Metazoa; phylum Arthropoda; class Malacostraca; order Decapoda; family Cambaridae; genus Procambarus; species Procambarus virginalis. Next base: position 12,091 of record WNGS01169485.1, read on the forward strand.
CCTCCACCCCCAGTAATCAGCCCGTGACAGCTGACTAACACCCAGGTACCTATTTTACTGCTAGGTAACAGGGGCATAGGGTGAAAAACTCTGCCCATTGTTTCTCGCCGGCGCCCGGGATCGAACCCGGGACCACAGGATCACAAGTCCAGTGTGCTGTCCGCTCGGCCGACCGGGATGAGAAAGTGTTAACATTAAAAAATTATTCAAGTCCATAATAGCTGCCAACAGAAACAATATACAGTAATATAAAATATGGTACAATTTTCAGAAAATGTATTTGACTTATGAACAATGGCATTGATAATACTGTACTGCACACCATATGTTGAGTTCATAAGATATGAACTACTTCTCATAACTAAGAACTATGCAACAAGAAATGATAAAGAACTTGCACATTCTAATATGCCCTTCACTTTAACTTATCTTACCCTTCTAGGTGGAGGTCGTGGATCATCAGAAACCAAAGATGACAAAGATTCAGTTGATCGTCCATTAATGAAAGTATTCGGAGACTCTTGGGGTGAGGATGAGGGAGAGGTGTCGGTGTCTAAGGCTCTACCATCACTTGTGCTACCTAAAATATTATTTTGATTTATTAAATATATATAAATACAAATCATTTCTTAAAAATATATTTGAAATATTATTCAAATTTTGTTTCAATTAAATATAATACTAAAATCAGCAATATTGTGTTTAGGAAACCAATAAATGCAATATTATTAATAACTTATTCCAGAACCAATTTAAACTTATTAAAATTCATAAGAGTTGAAATGTAAGAATGCTTAGTGTTAAAGTGCATGCACTTGCAAATGTTGCATTAATAGCAAATATACAGATATAAAAGCATACAAAGAGAGCTTTAAAACATCAAAATGTTGCAGTACTAGAGCAATATAAAAGTGCTATAATATCTAAATTGCATGTAAAGCATTGTTGTGAGTTACTCAATAAAATAAATAACGACAAAATAATGTTAAAAAATTAATAATATTGGTTCAAAATTAATTTTAATTTGGATTTATTGTTTAAACTCAAGGCACTAGCTTGGCTTTGGTCACTTTTGTGTTGAGTTGTCTTCACAACTGGTTCTCTTATATTGTGGTGGGATGCATTCTGACAAGCATTGTGTAATGTTATCTCCCCCTTTGCTATCCCAGTGTTAGACACCTTATTTACCCAATTTACCTGAGGGCCACTAACCCTAGTGGCCTCGACAAGGACAGAAAGCCGGCGGCTTGTCAAAAGGTCCCTCTATTTGCCTTGATCTTTTCTAGGTATATTTTAAAACTCAACTCAGTTTTGGCAGTTACGGCTTCGGAGGGTAGTCAGTTCCATGGGTTAATAACCATGTGGGTTAAAAACCATCTCCTGTTCTCAGTCCTACATTGTATGTGCCATCTTATGTACCACCACCTTGAGACATTGCATGAAATCATCAACAAAACTACATTTGAATCTTGAGAATATGTAAAAACCAGCATTGAACGTAATGAAATGCTATTTTCTGGATGAGTCCCGGAGGCTCCCTGGAGCTATTGGACTGATATTAGCTATATTAATCTGGGGCTTCAGTCAGAGTTGTCATGCTTACCGGGAACCACTAGCCAGAACATGGTTCCCTCAGAGAGGCGAAGGGAGCAATGGCCTATGAAAACTCTTCTGTTTGGGAGTATATTCATGTCTGCCATCAACCGGGGTTGGGCCCCCAGAAAGGTAGGCGCCCCAAAACAGACCAATTGGTAGAAAATTGCAACCTCAGACCGGAACAGAAACAGAACTCCTCCTCAACGTGAAGTTGAGACAACTGGCTGCAACCTGCGACCCAAAGCAACACAAGAACACCGAGGAGCAGGGACGTTCACCAAATAATGGGCGGCCAGGACCCTGGTAATTACCTAAGTGTAATTACCTAAGTGTAGTTACAGGATGAGAGCTACGCTCGTGGTGTCCCGTCTTCCCAGCACTCTTTGTCATATAACGCTTTGAAACTACTGACGGTTTTGGCCTCCACCACCTTCTCACTTAACTTGTTCCAACCGTCTACCACTCTATTTGCGAAGGTGAATTTTCTTACGTTTCTTCAGCATCTGTGTTTAGCTAGTTTAAATCTATGACCTCTTGTTCTTGAAGTTCCAGGTCTCAGGAAATCTTCCCTGTCGATTTTATCAATTCCTGTTACTATTTTGTACGTAGTGATCATATCGCCTCTTTTCTTCTATCTTCTAGTTTTTGCATATTTAATGCCTCTAACCTCTCCTCATAGCTCTTGTCCTTCATTTCTGGGAGCCACTTAGTGGCATGTCGTTGCACCTTTTCCAGTTTGTTGATGTGCTTCTTAAGATAAGGGCACCATACAACCGCTGCATATTCCAGCTTTGGTCTAATAAAAGTCGTGAACAATTTCTTTAGTATTTCTCCATCCATGTATTTAAAAGCAATTCTTAGGTTAGAAAGTGTAGCATAGGCTCCTCGCACAATGTTCTTGATGTGGTCCTCAGGTGACAGTTTTCTATCTAAACCACCCCTAGATCCCTTTCTTTATCAGAATTCTTTAAAGATTTCTCACATAATTTATAGGTTGTGTGGGGTCTATGTTCACCAATTCCACATTCCATAACATGGCATTTATTCACATTAAATTCCATTTGCCAAGTGTTGCTCCAAATACTTATTTTGTCCAGGTCTTCTTGAAGGGCATGACAATCATCTAGGTTTCTTATCTTCCCTATTAACTTAGCATCATCAGCAAACATGTTCATGTAATTCTGTATCCCTCTGGTAGATCGTTTATGTAGACAATGAACATTACCGGTGCAAGAACTGAACCCTGTGGTACTCCACTCGTGACATTCCTCCAATCCGATACCTTGCCTCTGATTACGGCCCTCATTTTTCTGTCAGTTAGGAAATTTTTCATCCATGTTAGTAGCTTACCCGTCACCCCTCCAATATGTTCCAGTTTCCAGAACAACCTCTTATGGGGAACTCTGTCGAAAGCTTTTTTAGGTCCAGATAGATGCAGTCAACCCAACCATCTCTTTCCTGTAAAATCTCTGTTGCTCGATCATAAAAACTGAGTAAGTTCGTTACACAGGATCTTCCAGATCGAAAACCATACTGTCGGTCTGATATTATATCATTTCTCTCCAGGTGTTCTACCCATTTAGTTTTAATTATTTTTTCCAATATTTTGACTATTACACTTGTCAATGATACAGGTCTATAATTAAGGGGGTCTTCCCTGCTTCCACTTTTGTAGATTGGAACTATGTTAGCCTTTTTCCACACATCAGCTACAACTCCTGTAAACAGGGATGCCTGAAAAATCAGCTGAAGTGGAATGCTGAGCTCAGGTGCACACTCTCTCAGAACCCATGGTGAAACTCCATCTGGACCAACTGCCTTGTTCTTACTTAGCTCCTTGAGCATTTTTTCCACTTCGTCTCTAGTCACCTCTATGTGCTCTATGTTGTTCTCTGGAATTCTTATTGTGTCTGGTTCCCTAAAGATTTCATTTTGTACAAACACACTTTGGAACTTTTCGTTTAGTGTTTCACACATTTCCTTTTCATTTTCCGTGAATCTATTTCCCATTATCAACCTCTGAATATTATCCTTTACCTGCAATTTGTTGTTTATGAATTTATAGAATAGACCTGGTTCTGTTTTACATTTGTCTGCAATCCCTTTTTCAAAATTTCTTTCTGCCTCTCTCCTCACTGCTGTGTAGTTGTTTCTTGCATCTTTGTATCGTTTGTATGTTTGGGGTTTGGCCTCTTCCTGTATTGATTCCATTTTTGTGTCTTTTGGTCTCTGGCCCTCTCGCAATTCCTATTGAACCAATCCTGTTTCCTAGTTCTGCATCTCTGTTTTGGTATAAATTTGTTTGTGCCTTTATCATATATTTCACAAAACTTGACATACATCTCATTCACTTCCTTGCCTAGCAACAAGTCTGTCCAATTATACTCACTAAAAAAATTTCTAAGGTTGCCATAATGTCCTCTCTTGAAGTCAGGTTTTTCAACTGCCTCATCCTCCTTATTTTCTTCCAGATTATAACGCATTGCATACTTTATTCCCAAAAAGACATGGTCACTTTTACCCAAGGGAGGAAGGTACTGAATGTCAAATACTTCTTCCTCCTTCCTGGTAAATATCAAATCTAGCATGGAGGGAACGTCCCCTTCCCTCATCCTCGTAGCTTGTTTAACATGTTGATACAAGAATGTTTCCAGGATGAGGTCTACAAATTTACAGGTCCAAAAATCTTCTGTTTTAGCTTCATATGCTTCCCAGTCTATGGATTTCAAGTTGAAGTCACCAACTATCAACAGTCGTGACCTATCGTTATCCGCTCTCGCTATAATCTCTCTCATTATTGTTATAAGACCTTCTCGTTTACTATCTAGCTCCTCCTTTGACCATGTGCTGCTTGGTGGTGGACTATATGCATTTATGACCATTAGTTTATCATCTTCATGGCAGATCTCTAGTGCTATTATGTCAACCTCTTGTGGATTGGCAGTCATTATTTCCTTCACCTTTATGTGTTCTTTCACCAGCACAGCAACGCCACCGCCTTTCCTAATTTTTCTGTCCCTTCTCCAAATTGAGTAGCCCCTTGGGAATATGACCTCATTTAAAATATCATCTTCAAGTTTTGTCTCCGTGAGTGCAACAATGTCTGGTGTCTGCATCTGTATTACATCACTTAACTCCAATATCTTCGATCTTACTCCATCTATGTTGGTGTATGCAATCTTCAGGAACTTGTTCCCCTCTCCTTATTCTTCACTCCCCTCTCTCTATTGATTGTGTTGGTTTGCCTTTATGTACCACTTTACTGGTCTGCCTACCCCTAACACTTTGTAGAAAAAAGATTTGATTTCTTCTTCATTCCTGCTCCATTTAAACGTTTTGCCTCAGCGAGGTTCAGTTTCAGCTTCTCTTGTCTTCTCTTTGAAAGATTCGTCTTAATGACCACATTTTCCCATCTCATCACTTTGTAACTTTCTAGCATTCCTTAGTAATTCTTCCATCTGTTTTAAATTGCGCGCCTATGTCTTCCCTACACGCCTATGTCATGTCTCAACACACAATAGTAAAAACATTTGTGGCCAGGAATTGGGAGTTTAGCTGGAAGGACGTCTGGGCGCTCACTCGCTAAGGGCCCGTCTTCAACTCGTCGGAGTGGAGCGTGACCAGGTTTTTTACTTTATATGCTATTGTTCCTCTAGAGAATTTTATTGCGAACACCATTGAGACCAAAATGAAGAGACCTAGGACGAAAATTGAGATGACCAGAGTGAAAATAGTGAAAACATTTTATTGCTTTCGCGCGCTCCTGGGTAACTCGTTCGCACTTTCTCTGTTTGCTGCGGGTAATTAGCCAGGCTTTGGAGTTTATATGCATTTAGGGCTGTAGAGAATTCTATTGCAAACACAATGAGTATTCAAATTTAATCTCGTAGAACGAGAATTGAGGTGACAAAGTTGAAGAGTATACACTTTACGAAATTAACGCGCGCCCCCGTGACACGCCGGGACCCACTACGCACAGTTGAGAGGTGGCGTGCGGGGTGAGCGAAAGTGTTAAGTGCTGTACCCCCCCTCCCCCCCCCCCTCACAC
>WNGS01169485.1:32624-43133 GCA_020271785.1 Procambarus virginalis
GTCACCCCTCCAATATGTTCCAGTTTCCAGAACAACCTCTTATGGGGAACTCTGTCGAAAGCCTTTTTTAGGTCCAGATAGATGCAGTCAACCCAACCATCTCTTTCCTGTAAAATCTCTGTTGCTCGATCATAAAAACTGAGTAAGTTCGTTACACAGGATCTTCCAGATCGAAAACCATACTGTCGGTCTGATATTATATCATTTCTCTCCAGGTGTTCTACCCATTTAGTTTTAATTATTTTTTCCAATATTTTGACTATTACACTTGTCAATGATACAGGTCTATAATTAAGGGGGTCTTCCCTGCTTCCACTTTTGTAGATTGGAACTATGTTAGCCTTTTTCCACACATCAGCTACAACTCCTGTAAACAGGGATGCCTGAAAAATCAGCTGAAGTGGAATGCTGAGCTCAGGTGCACACTCTCTCAGAACCCATGGTGAAACTCCATCTGGACCAACTGCCTTGTTCTTACTTAGCTCCTTGAGCATTTTTCCACTTCGTCTCTAGTCACCTCTATGTGCTCTATGTTGTTCTCTGGAATTCTTATTGTGTCTGGTTCCCTAAAGATTTCATTTTGTACAAACACACTTTGGAACTTTTCGTTTAGTGTTTCACACATTTCCTTTTCATTTTCCGTGAATCTATTTCCCATTATCAACCTCTGAATATTATCCTTTACCTGCAATTTGTTGTTTATGAATTTGTAGAATAGACCTGGTTCTGTTTTACATTTGTCTGCAATCCCTTTTTCAAAATTTCTTTCTGCCTCTCTCCTCACTGCTGTGTAGTTGTTTCTTGCATCTTTGTATCGTTTGTATGTTTGGGGTTTGGCCTCTTCCTGTATTGATTCCATTTTTGTGTCTTTTGGTCTCTGGCCCTCTCGCAATTCCTATTGAACCAATCCTGTTTCCTAGTTCTGCATCTCTGTTTTGGTATAAATTTGTTTGTGCCTTTATCATATATTTCACAAAACTTGACATACATCTCATTCACTTCCTTGCCTAGCAACAAGTCTGTCCAATTATACTCACTAAAAAAATTTCTAAGGTTGCCATAATGTCCTCTCTTGAAGTCAGGTTTTTCAACTGCCTCATCCTCCTTATTTTCTTCCAGATTATAACGCATTGCATACTTTATTCCCAAAAAGACATGGTCACTTTTACCCAAGGGAGGAAGGTACTGAATGTCAAATACTTCTTCCTCCTTCCTGGTAAATATCAAATCTAGCATGGAGGGAACGTCCCCTTCCCTCATCCTCGTAGCTTGTTTAACATGTTGATACAAGAATGTTTCCAGTATGAGGTCTACAAATTTACAGGTCCAAAAATCTTCTGTTTTAGCTTCATATGCTTCCCAGTCTATGGATTTCAAGTTGAAGTCACCAACTATCAACAGTCGTGACCTCTCGTTATCCGCTCTCGCTATAATCTCTCTCATTATTGTTATAAGACCTTCTCGTTTACTATCTAGCTCCTCCTTTGACCATGTGCTGCTTGGTGGTGGACTATATGCATTTATTACCATTAGTTTATCATCTTCATGGCAGATCTCTAGTGCTATTATGTCAACCTCTTGTGGATTGGCAGTCATTATTTCCTTCACCTTTATGTGTTCTTTCACCAGCACAGCAACGCCACCGCCTTTCCTAATTTTTCTGTCCCTTCTCCAAATTGAGTAGCCCCTTGGGAATATGACCTCATTTAAAATATCATCTTCAAGTTTTGTCTCCGTGAGTGCAACAATGTCTGGTGTCTGCATCTGTATTACATCGCTTAACTCCAATATCTTCGATCTTACTCCATCTATGTTGGTGTATGCAATCTTCAGGAACTTGTTCCCCCTCTCCTTATTCTTCACTCCCCCTCTCTCTATTGATTGTGTTGGTTTGCCTTTATGTACCACTTTACTGGTCTGCCTACCCCTAACACTTTGTAGAAAAAGATTTGATTTCTTCTTCATTCCTGCTCTCATTTAAACGTTTTGCCTCAGCGAGGTTCAGTTTCAGCTTCTCTCTGTCTTCTCTTGAAAGATCTCGTCTTAATGACCACATTTTCCCATCCTCATCACTTTGTAACTTTCTAGCATTCCTTAGTACTTCTTCCATCTGCTTGGCACCGTTTAGGGTGATCCTCAAAGGTCGATCTTTCCCTTTTACATATCTGCCTATTCTCCTGTAGTCGCACACATTCGCACATGGTTGATGGGGTTCTGGGAGTTCTTCTACTCCCCAAGCCCGCCCGAGGCCAGACTTGACTTGTGAGAGTTTGGTCCACCAGGCTGCTGCTTGGAATGGCCGTAGGCCCACATACCCACCACAGCCCAGTTGGTCCGGCACTCCTTGAAGGAAACAATCTCGTTTCCTCTTGAAGATGTCCACCCTGTTCGACTTCCAAAATCCACGCGCCCGAATATGTGCCCAAGACATATTACCAAACACAGCAGCCAAAGCTGCAAACTTCCTAACGTCATGGGTGCGAGGATAGACCGCAGGCTGGCTAGACTTAATAACCCTGCGGACAACCTGGGAGACCCGAGCCCTGGAACAGGGAATGAGGGAAACCGGATCAACCCAACGCGCATCCCCAGCCACCCCGGCTGAAGCGCACAGGTAACAGCGAAGTGCTGGAACTGGACACAACACATGATGATGAGAAGGATTAAGACAGAGGAGGACAGCTTGAGACTTCAAGAAGACCTGGACAAGCTGCAGGAATGGTCGAACAAATGGCTGTTAGAGTTTAACCCAAGCAAATGTAATGTAATGAAGATAGGGGTAGGAAGCAGGAGACCAGATACAAGGTATCATTTGGGAGATGACATACTTCAAGAGTCAGAGAGAGAGAAAGACCTGGGGGTTGATATCATGCCAGACCTGTCCCCTGAAGCTCATATCAAGAGGATAACATCAGCAGCATATGCCAGGTTGGCTAACATAAGAACGGCCTTTAGAAACTTGTGTAAGGAATCTTTCAGAACATTATATGCCACATATGTCAGACCAATCCTGGAGTATGCGGCTCCAGCATGGAGTCCCTATCTAGTCAAGCATAAGACTAAACTGGAAAAGGTTCAAAGGTTTGCCACCAGACTAGTACCCGAGCTGAGAGGTATGAGCTACGAGGAGCGACTGCAGGAATTAAACCTCACTTCGTTGGAAGACAGAAGAGTTAGGGGGGACATGATCACCACATTCAAGATTCTCAGGGGAATCGACAGGGTTGATAAAGACAGGCTGTTTAACACAAGGGGCACACACACTAGGGGACACAGGTGGAAACTGAGTGCCCAAATGATCCACAGAGATATTAGAAAGAACTTTTTTAGTGTCAGAGTGGTTGACAAATGGAATGCATTAGGAAGCGATGTGGTGGAGGCTGACTCCATACACAGTTTCAAGTGTAGATATGATAAGAGCCCAATAGGCTGAGGAAACTGTACACCTGTTGATTGACGGTTGAGAGGCGGGACCAAACAGCCAGAGCTCAACCCCCGCAAGCACAACTAGGCGAGTACAACTAGGTGAGTACCCCCGGCCGAACCAACCAAGCATCAATGACCCACGGACCCCTCCGGAAAGCAGCCGTCTCGTTCTTCGCCAGAAAAGATGGAGAAGGCTGCAAACGGACAAACCTACCCCCAGGACCAAAAGAGCAGAAACCCCTGCGCCAGAGGAGAGCATGAAGCTCCCCTACCCGGCCCCCAGAGGCCAATGCAAACAAAAACAAAGCCTTGGAAAAACAATCAGGTACCGAAGGGGCCACCACAAACCGAGGAGAGGAAAGATAGGAGAGCACCCTGTCCAAGGACCAGGACGGCTCAGGAGGCGTATGAGCAGGCTGGAAGTGAAACATAGCACGGGAAAGCTTAAGAAACGAGGTGGATGTGACGTCTACCCCGAAAGCTAGCTTGAGCGGCTCCGCCAGCGCCGCACGATACGAGGCGACAGTATTAGGCATCAAATGACGGTCCTGAAAAAGTCAAGAAAGGACAAAACAACCCGATCCGAAAGAAAAAACAACCTACGAAGAGCCAGAAAATGACGAAAAGAACGCCAGGAAACTTCATACTGTCGCCGAGACGAAGCTCTCAGGTGGGACACCATCAACGAAGCCACCTGATCACCATAGAATTGGTGATACACCCGTGTCAAAAAGACCAGACGCGAAGAGCAGAGGAGAAGGTCAAACCAGCTCCATACCGGATCGGACCGACCTGCTGAAAGAGGCGGAGCCGCGGGAAATGTCCCGGATTCGGGCATCAAGCCAATAGCACCGGAAACCAAGGCTGGGCGGCCACCAAGAGGCCACGAATACTACACTCCCTGGGAATGTCTCCAACCGAACCAGAACTTGAAGCACCAGCTGGACTGGGGGAAAGAGGTACAGGTAACCCCACCTCGACCAGTCCTGCCAAAAGGCATCCACTGCGAACGCTTCGCAGTCGGGGAAGGGCGTCACATACATTGGGAGACACCGAGACCACGCAGATGCGAAGAGGTCCACATCTGGGAGACCATACGTCTGGCAGATCCAACGAAACAAGTCGTCGTCGACCGTCCACTCCGTGGACAGGGGAAGGAAGCGAGACAGACCATCCGTCAGAACGTTGGACCTTCCCCGGACATGAACCGCACAGAGAGCCAAACCCCGAGAACCCAGCAGACAAACCACTCGAAGGGACCATCCCCAAAGAGCCAAGGACCAAAGAGAACCCCCGCGGTTCAGGCAATGAACCACTGGAGAACAGTCCGAATGGAGGCGAATGGTCGATCCCCGAGCGACCCGAAGCCTCCGAAGTGCGAACCAGACAGCCGCGAACTCCCAAACCGTGCTGTGAGCCCGATGGAAGGACGGACCGCACCGTCCCTGGCCTGCCTGGTGAGCACTGGTCACAAAACCCCAGCCGAGAGACGACGTGTCCATGAACACATCGAGTGAGGGCTCGGGAAGGCGCCAAGGCACCAAACCCCAAAAACCCCGAAGAGGAAGTCGGTGACGCAGCAACTGACACAAGACCCCCGGAGGACGAACCCAACGATCGCAATAGAGGCTGATAGGACATCCACGAAGGAACCAAAACAGACGCCGAAGCCAAACCCGACCCAGCGGGAAGACTGGCACGGCGAAGTTCAGACTCCCACACAACCGCTCGAGCAACCGCCGAGTGACCCGAGACCCCCTCAGAAACAACTGACGGTGGTCCCGCAGCCACCGCAATGCCTCTGGAGGGAGAGACAAGGAAGTGGTCCGAGAATCCCAAACAAGACCCAGCCAGGTCCGAACCTGGGACGGAACCAGATGGGACTTCCTCCAGTTCACCAGGAACCTGAACGTGGCGAGCTGGGAAAGAACCATATCCCTGGCGAGCAGACAAGCTGACTGACTGGGAGCCCACACCAGCCAGTCGTCGAGGTAGGCCAAAACCTGAATCCCTAGAAGACGCAGACGGGTCACCACAACCCGGGTCAGACGCATGAAAACGCGAGGTGCCAGATTCAAGCCAAAAGGTAGGCATCGAAAATGGTGAGCGTGACGCCACACCATGAAACCTAACCAGTCCCTGAACCCCGGATGAATAGGAACGTGCCAATAGGCGTCCTTGAGGTCCAGGGACACCATCCAGGCACCCGGCTCCAACAGAAGCCGGACCTGAGACAGAGTAGTCATCCGAAAGGAGGGGCAAGGAATCCAGGGGTTCAGACGGGACAAGTCCAGAATGAACCTCAGATCCACACAGTCCCGTTTCGGCACTGTAAACAGACAGGAAACCCATCTGAGGGACGTAGTCGTCTCAACCACGCCCAAGCGCACCCACTCCAAGATGACTTGGCTAAGCGCAGAAGAAACCTGCCCTGTTAGCCCCGAACCCCCCAAAGGAGGACGAGTCGCCCAACGCCACCGCAGGCTGGATGACACAACCGAAAAGGCCCACAAATCGTGGGACCAAGCGTGGGCAAACAGAGCGAGCCTCCCCCCCATCGCCCCATCAATGGGGCAAACCGCGAAAGGGCCGACGCCCCTTAAGAGAACCCAACCGTCGAACAGGGCGATTACTGCGCCGACCAGACGATGCTGGCCCCGAAGGGAACAATGGCTCAGAAACTGGCAGCAATGGCCCACCTCGACCAGCGGAACCCGGAACCCTGGCAAGACCCCTCCGAAACTGCCGAGAACGACTGCTTCGGAGAATCGACAAGTCCACCATAGGACGACAACTAGACGAAGCCGCTTGCAGAAACTGAGAGACGGCAGTCTCTGCAAACAGCAACGGACAAAACGGAGATGAAAACCTAAGAGCCAGGGCCCAAGCGGATTCCAAAGCGAGGGCGAGCACAGAGATTCCAAAGAGAGGCGAGAAGCAAAAAACAGACACACTGCTTCCTTCAGGATGGGCGCAAAGAGCTTCAACAGTGCAGCAGACGCCCTAGCTGCAGAAGTCAGCGCCCCAGACGAAGGCCTTCACTCAATGCTCCTACATCCTCAAGCCAAGCAGAAGACAGCTCAAGAAGGGAAAAGAAACACAAGACCAAAGCCAAATGCCCACGGGCGCGCGACTCCTCTGCAACCAATGAAGCCGAAAGCTGAGGAACCTGCACGTGAAGCTGGAAATGCAAACATTCCGAGAAAGGACGGGAGCGAACAAGCACGCATTAAGGTACTCAAACTCGCCCCCCAGGTAAACCTGCATAAAAGTAGAAGTTTCCCCCAATCAAGTGTGCGTGTCTGACAGAACCCATGCCACGCCCCCAACGATAAGAAAGGGCAGTCTGCCAGCCAGGAAGACTCCGGAACCTCCAAATGCACCCAAAAATGGGAAGAAACGAACTCAAACAAGGACGGATCCATAGCAGAGGCATAACCCCGGTCTTGCAAGAGGTAAGCAGCTAGAGCTTCCCGAGCCACCTTCGCGGAGATACGGAAGTAGAAAACCTCTGGAAAAACGGACCCAAGGTACCCAAAGGCGCCCGGAACCGAACTCGGGGAGGAGCTGAATCCAAATCATACTCGTACAGGGAAGGAGGGTAAGAAAACCCCTCCCCCTGCAACAATAAGCCCTGCGAGGAAGGCAAAAGCACCCAAGCGGGGTCACAGGGGGCCATGGCCCCCAGGTTGACTCCTCCCCATCCCAGGATCCCCCACGTCGGGAACCGGGGCAGAATCGTCCTCCAAACCCTCTACCCCTGAAGAAAAGGCAGAGTCCAAGGGAATGGCAGACAAGAGGGGGGGGTCTGCTGGTGGGACCCAGAAACCTCGGTAGGAGGAACCGGCTTATATGCCTCCATCCCCGACCCGGATGGGGCAGCCCCCGAGGCAGCCCGAGTCTCATTACCAACTAAACCCTGTGCAGAGGCTGAAACCCTCAGACGTTTTGGAGCCAGACACAGGGGGGAGGTGCAGGAAGAACCACAGGGGAAGGATCAGGGGGCGTGTCTGGAGCCAAAGCCAGAGCAACTAACACCCCCAGGTCAGGGTCCCTAAAACCAAAATGGGGCAGCCTTGGGGCATCTGGGTGGGAAACCAACCTAGCGCATTGCAATAACCTAAACCTAACATGCAACGCTGATGCTGCCTGTACCCTAATAGGAACATTCTCAGAGTAAAACTGGAGCACAAGCAGAGAACATGACTCGCAAGACTCCGGGTCAAAGGTGTCATTGACCCAACAGGCAGCATGACGGAGGCAAAACAGGTGACTGTCACCCTGAGACAAGGGCACACTGCAACCTTCAAACTCGCACAAGGCAGGTTGGAACTCGGGAGACGCATCCATGGGTCCCTGAGCCCCGACAGGGGTTTCCAGGGCCCATAGGTTAGCAACTACAGGAAGCCCGGGCAAGGTGTTGCTAACCGGTTAAGAAACCCAAACATAACAAGGGGTAAATGATAATACTGAAAACCCCTGGGACATGTACAAGCACGGGGGCCTAGCAGAGGGCCACCAAAACAATACCAGGGGAACTATGGACCCACGAGGCAGAACCTCCACCGGGCAAACGAAAACAAAACAAAAGAAAAACCCAGCAAAAGTACAACCGGTCGCCGCTTAGGTGGGCAGGCCGCGCAACACCTTGACACCCTAACCAGCACAATACCACTCCCTACCTGAGGCCAAACAAGGGCCCCAAGCCCCAGCTGGCCCCAAGGGCGAGGCAAATGCCGAGCACCAAGAACTTTACGGGAGCAGTTCCCGAATGCCCCAGAGAAGATAACCCTGACACGCAAGAGCAGTACTCACAGGGCCTAGGGAAGCAAGCCCCTAGGCGCATGCAGCCCCGGCACTGATGAAGTACTCCTGGCCACTGCACACCACACAAAAACAGCAGAGAACGCCATACGAGGCAAACACCGCCCAGGAATTTGAGGCCAGAGAAGCGTCTATCCCAGTTGACACTAGCTTGCGAACTAAAGGCAGCCGGCGTGGTGAGGTCCGGGGGCGCGACCTCGACCTCGCGACCATCAATTTACTGCCGCGACGACCAGCGTGGCAGTAAATTGATTGTTTGATTGTTTTCCTTGGGATTGTAGGGAGTTTTCTACCTCTATGTTCGGTTTTGTTGTAGTTTCTTACCATGTGGGGTTTGTTTCGTTACGCCTACCTTTCTGGGTGCCTAACCTCGGTCGATGGCAGTTAAGGAAAACCCCCAACCATATGGGTTTTCCAGGGCCATTGCTCCCTGAAACCTCTCTGAAGGGGCCAGGTTCTAGTGCTGATCCCTGGTAGGTCTGAACTCCATAGCTAATGTCCCGGTCTAACATAACATACATTAGCCCAATAAGCTCCAGGGAGCCGTAGGGGCTCCCCACAGAAAAACTGAAATAATTAGTAATAATATGTTTGAGGCAACTCCCGCCTAAGCTGAACGTTTCCGACACTTTGTCAACGCCTCAATTTTGCCAGACTTCCTCTCCTTATTGCAGCCAAAATGTCCCCTCAACGATCCCCCCCCTCCCCCAACACCCCCTGTTGTCAGGGAACACACATATACACTTTTATAAGACAAAAAAGAAACTGAATTTGTTTATTTCTTGTGCACAGCGGTGTTGATGGCTATTAACCCTAAGGTGCTCTGAGCTATTTGGCCTTTAACACCCACAGATGGAGAAAAAAAAACCAGCGTTGAATGTAATGAAACACCATTTTCTAGGTGAGACTTGGAGGCTCCCCAGAGCTTATCCAGGCTGATATGCTAATGTCAGATTTTGGAATCAGTCATGTGTATGGAGTTCTATGGGCCTACTGGGGACCATGAGCCAGAACCTGGCCCCCTCAGAGAGGCAAGGGAAGCAATGGCCTATAGAAACCCCCATGTGGTTGGAAGCATTCTATGTTTGCCACTGACCGGGTCAGGCACCCAAAAAGGTAAGCGTCCCAAAACAAACTCCTATTCTGGTGAAAATTGCAACCCCCAAGCAGAACAAATGGATAGAAATCCCTTAAAAGAAACGAGCAAACAATCCTGACGTCATACGTCACCGCGCCGCTGTCTGCTCAGCTCTCCCCTCCCAAGGAGGGGGAAGGGGAAGTCCCTGACCTACCGTGCCAGCTATCCACCATCAGTTCTGAGGCTGGATGTCAAAAAATATGAAAACCGCTGACCGGATGGAAGGAGGAGGGATGCCGGGAAGACTCGGGGTCTCACCCAGAAAATGGCGTTTCATTGCATTCAACGGTGGTTTTTCTGGGGGGAGTCCCATCGGCTCCCCGGAGCTAAGTACCACAGAGGAAAGAAGAGGGACGTACCCGGGAGGCGGTCACCGCACACTCCCCAACTCAAGGTCGCGACAACTGGCTGCAACCGCCAACCCAAGGCGACACAGGCCCAAATGGGCCCAGGAACGACACGAGATATCGAGCAGCCAGACCCCTGTACGACCGCCAAAAGCCCCGTGCCCGAATGTCACCTAGGACATGCCGCCAAGTCAGCAGCAAGAGCAGCGAATCTACAAACGCCATGAGCACAGGGATAGAACACAGGCTGGCTAGCCGCAATAACATGGCGGAGGACCAGGAAGACCCTCACCCGCAAACAGGAAAAAAGGGAACCGGATCTACCCGAAGTGCGTCTTGGACACAGAAGCCATGGCGCGCAAATAACAGTGGAGGGACACAACCGAACACAAAACACCATGCACCCCCGGCCCGACCAACCAAGCACCAACAAACCAAGGACCCCTCCGGAATGTGACGGAAAGTCTCATTCCGTGCTAGGAAAGAGGGAGACGGCTGCAACCGAACAAACCTATCGCCACGACCGAAGGAGCAGAAACCCCTGCACCGGAGGAGAGCAAGAAGCTCATCGAACCGACTTCTAGAGGCAAATGCCAACAGGAAAGAGAGCCTTCGAGAAACAAACCCAAACCGAAGGGGTCACAAACAACTGAGGAGAAGAAAGAGCACGCTGTCCAGAGACCAGGACGGCTCAGGCGGCACATGAGCAGGCTGGAGATGAAACAATGACCGAGACAGCTTACAAACGGCGCAGATGTAATACCAAGACCGAAA